>CM046890.1:17245437-17260749 GCA_025688845.1 Cucumis hystrix | reverse complement strand
AATAATAATAATAATAATAATAATAATAATAATAATAATAATAATAAGAAGAAGAAGAAGAAGAAGAAAACAACGAGTAAAAAGATAATAATAATAATAATATAATATAATATAATATAATAGTAATAAAATATAATATAATAATAATAAATGATAATAATAATAATAATAATAATAATAATAGTGATAACTATAATGATAAAATTTTCTCTATCCTCATTCTTTCCCTCTATATTTTAGGGAAAATAAAATAAAGGTTAAGAGTTAAGATTTAAGAAGAAAGTAATGAAATATGGATAAATAAAAAAAACGAACATTTTTCTTATGTCATTTTCTTTAGAAGAAAAAAACTAAAGAATTTTTTTTTAAATGATGATAAAAGAAAGAAAAAAGTAGTAAAAAATACTAAAATTTTCCTACATTTTCTTTTCTTTCTCTTTATCTTAAAAAGAGAAGAAAAAAAAAATCGAATTCCAAAGAAATTACTTGTTGCATGAGTGCGGATCGCGATTAAATCCCTACCAAATACAACCTCCAACTAAGTTTATTTTAATATGGGATTTGAT
This sequence comes from Cucumis hystrix, assembly GCA_025688845.1. Taxonomy (NCBI): domain Eukaryota; kingdom Viridiplantae; phylum Streptophyta; class Magnoliopsida; order Cucurbitales; family Cucurbitaceae; genus Cucumis; species Cucumis hystrix. Next base: position 17,260,183 of record CM046890.1, on the reverse strand, counting down.
TTGCTTAAGGTAAAAAAAAAAAAGAGACAGTAAGATAATGAAAAGAATAAGAAAAACTCACATTTTGCAGAATTTTTTTCCGCAGAGATTCACTCTAAACAATAACAATTTTTCTAAGCACTTTCTCTAAAGATTTTTTTTTCTCTAAGAAACTTTCTTCAAAGAATTTTTGTAACAAATTCTCCTCCCTTTTCCCAATGACAAAGGTCTCTATTTATAGACCCGGGTTGTACCATAAATTAGGAAAAATAATAAGAATAAAATCAAAATTTGATATTATATTAATAAAGTAAATTTCATTTTCCTAAAATAAATAAATTTAATTAAATGAGATATTTTGAGATTTTGTGAAAAATTAATCAATAAATTAAATGGATATTAAAAGATTTTTTTGTTTAAAATTGATTTTCTTTTTTTCCTAAAATGATATAAATAAGTCAAAGATTTTATTAATTTATTTTTTTTTCTAAAATGAGTAGAAATAAGTTTTTAAAAAATATTTTATTTAAAACTAAATAATTTTTTTGATATTAAAATATTTTATTTAAAATAAATGGATTGGTTTTTATTTCCTACAACAATAAAAATGATATATTATGTTATTACTAAATTTTTACCTTTTTAAAATAAATAAATAAAAAATTTAGCCATTATTATTAATATTAATATTTTAAAAAAGATATATATGTGTAGGACTTTTGCGTGAGACTAACTATTGATTCCTATATATTCTTATTTATCATAGACAAGGGTTTGTTATTTCCTTCCAAAAGAGTGGATTTCCAACCCTAATTTCACCACTCTCTGTTTTTTTATTTTAGATATAATTTCATCTTAAATACAATTACATAATTAATACTAACTTAAAAAAAATTATAAACAATATTTTTATTTTAATAAATTAGATATAATCTATTAAAATATTTACCAAACTTATTTTACAATAAAAAATTAATAAATGAATACAACTATTTATTAATTAGCTAACAACATATTAAATATATTTAATTGATGAGCTAAGATTAATTAAATTTAGTTAGTACAAAAACCCATTTTCAATAATAATAATTGATTACTTTATATTGCTTTTTTAATAATCAAGTATTTATTTATTGAGATTAGATTCATTCAAAAAAAGATATAATATTTATAACACCTTTTTTAGTATTCTTGATAGAAAGAGCATACTTCTATCTCATTTTTTTTTATAATATATTGTATTAGAATATATTTTCTTATATTATTTAATTGAAATTGAATTACAAGCGATAAACTTAATTAATATAAACATGATTAAGTACTGGATTACAATTAATATTATGTTCATTAAATATATCAATGAGTTAATTTTAATTATATCAATTCCTTTAAAAAAAAATTAATTATCAATTACTCATTTTTCAAGTATTTATAATATATGGTTTAATTAATTAAGTTATTAAATTTATATAAGACTTTTATGTTTAATTTCATAAATTTTTCACTCTATGAAATTTTGATAGCATTCTTTGTACACAACCAAATTGTCATTTTTTATTTTCAAATATATCTTATTCTCATACATCTTTTATTCTCAGACATCTATAAAATCTTAAATCAAATGACTCTATATTGACTTGTTTTCGTCCACAAAACTACAACTTCAACGACTACATTGGTGTGTCGCTAATATCTAATAAAAAGAGAGAGAAAAAGGACAAAGAATTGACCATATGTTGTGGTACTGGACGAATTCAACGTGGCCATTTCCTAGGACAAGTTTTACTTGAAAGTTCAATGCAACCAATAAATATGGAAGACCTGGACCAACCAAAACCACATATCAAACAAACATTGGGAATTGTAGTGTTTGTGATCATCTCTGTCAAAGAAGTACTCTACATCCAGCATGGCCACAACAACAGATGAAACTTGTTCATCAACAATGGCTGCTGTTTCAAAGAAGGTACTCATAACAGGTGTAAGTAAAGGAATAGGAAGAGCTTTAGCTTTGGAAATGGCTACTTATAGCCATACTGTTATATGCTGCTCTCGCGATCAAACTAAACTTGATTCTCTTCAATTACAACTCTTGAGAGAGTTTCTCCTAATGCCAATCATTTGCTCCTCAACATCGATGTGGTTAATTCATAAACCTAACCTCTTAAGTTTCATCTTCATATTTAATTTGGGTACTTTTTTCTACTTTTAAATCAGGTGTGTAAAAGCTCATCATTTTCTCTAAACGTTGGTTTATGTTTTTGCAGAGATGTAATAGAAGCGTTGAAGAGTTTGCAAGAACTGTCATGGAAAATGACCTCGTTCCTGATATCATTGGTAATTTTAAGTTTTCTTTTTAGTTAATTAATTAGTTTCTATTTAGTACTTAAGTTTCAAAAGATTCATACTCAGGTGACGGTGAAGCTAAAAGTTATATGTATCTTCGTATGTGTTTCTCTTCAATCACACAAAAGGAATATTAATGTCTTTTTTAAAAAATATTTACGCTTGATGGTGCGTATCTAAAAAAAGAAATTTGCCAATAAGGCTAAGAACTTGTGTGACGGATATCTTGTACAAAGATGAGTGTGGCCAAAGATGAACCCAAATATTTTTTTCTTTTCGTTTTGAAACGTTATGTGTGTAGTTTTTATTAAGTTTTTAAATCATTCCTCAATCTTTTCAATATTATATTACTTTATCACTGAGATTTAAGTTTTTATTTTATAATTTGGTCCACTTTTTTACCTCGACTTTTCTATTCTTCCAATCTCAAATATTAATGTGCATTAATTAAATATTAACATGCATTCATTAATTTAAAAGAATTACAATTAGTTAAGTTTCACTAGTTTTTTATCCTTTAATTTTAAACTAATTTTAGTTTGGGTAGAAAATGACAAGCACTATAACAAAAAGAGAAGCATAGAATGAATAGTAGATAGTAAAAACTAACCGGCTATAAGTAATAATAATATTGTAGTTAATTATAGGTCATAACACAAAGGAAATATGAAGTATTTATAATTAGGACTTCAAATATTGAGTGAGTTACGATATATAGTCCATCTCATTCCATCCGCTCAATGTAACATTGAAGACGAAAACAACCCCTTTAAAAACTAAATTGAAATTAAACTCAAAACTTTTAAACTTAGAATTGGAAAGATATATATAATTCTTCTTTCTTTTTTTTTGAGAAAAGTAAAATTGTGTGTGGTTTTCGTTGTTCATAGTGAATAATGCAGGTGTGATAAATAAACTAGGTAACATGTGCGAGATTGATGTACAAGATTTTGACAATGTGATTGATACCAACATTAAAGGGACAGCTAATATTCTTCGTCACTTCATTCCTCTTATGATTCCTTATAATCAAGGAATTATTGTCCATATTTCTTTGGATGGTGGGAGAGATAATATCCATATAAATTGATACGCCATTTAATTACTAATTAATAATTAAAAGTTCGGTTCAACAACAATTTCTTATTATGCTTTATTATTATTATTTATGAGTTTCATGTTTGTTTTCTCTTAATTTTTTTACTTAGTACCTATAACTTTATATAAACATTTGATTTCTTTACATTTTAAGATTACCTTTCAAGAAATCATGTTTTCAAAATATAGTTTCTTAGGTATGTTTTTTACTTTTTTTTTTATGACTATTTGGATTAATTTACGTAGATCTTGACTAATTTTAAGGTACACATTATATATATTAACCTATGAATCTATGAACATGTTTGTATAAGGAACAATTTAGCCATCAAAATGATTATGAAGAAGTTGAGTGCTTATAATACTTAGGCTGCACCATATTGTGCATCAAAGTGGGGAATTGAAGGATTAAGCAAATGCACAGCACAAGAATTACCAAAGGGAATGGCAATTGTAGCCTTAGATCCAGTGACATATACACAGATATGTTGGAATCATACTGGGGTGATTTGGCTTCACAGTATCAAACCCCGGAATATGGTACGTATATTATTTTTAACTTAGTTTGATAACGTTTTTGTCTCTTGTTTTATATTTGATTTTTTTTTTCTTTTTTGCTTTCAAAATAAAAGAAGTGTTTGGTAAGCGAGGTAACAATATTATATGAGGTAGGAAATTAAATTTGATATCTTTAAACTTTTGGTTGATGTTACATATTTATATTAGTCGAGGTTGAATAATATAGTCTAAGGGTTTTATGATATGACAATGTATATCAATCACTAAAGAAAAATAAAAAAATAAAAAAATATCAAAAGTTTACAAAATCCAATACAAATAGGTCTGGACTATTGAAGCAAAATTAATAACGTTAACAATTAGACTTTTCGGGACATTAGGATCGTGCATGAAATTTCAAAAATAAAAATTAGTTGATCATTTTTAACTCAGAGCGAGTTAAAGCTGGTTTTTCAAATCAATGCATGAAAAGTCGTAATTAAAATAATTTAAAGAATACTAAAACAAGGTTTAGTTATCTCTAGATCCCTCAAAACCTCGATGAATTGTTAAAACGATTAAATATAATTTAAAAATAGTTATTCAATGATTATTATTAAAATATTTAAAATAATCATTAATAAATGAAACTAGAGTACGAAAACAATATTTCATAAGTGTCGCAACACCATTGATAGATTTTCTTGCATGTCCAAGTGTCATGCCTGATATGTTCTAATTATATTTACATAAAAAACATTAAGAAAAGATAAAGTATTTAAAATTCTCAGTAAGTAAATTCTATGATCAGAATAAGGTTATGAGAATATGGCTATGAACTCAAATACAAACAGATGTCTCTCTAGCTAGTGGAACTTAAATTAGTATACTGATGTGACATGTGAATATACCGTTAAAACACATCCTATCGTAATTGTAGGTGAGACATATCCACTATATCAATTGTGAACTCTTAAAAACACAATTTATGATGTACGTAACTTTTTGGTAAGAGAGCAAATAATTGCACTAAATTACATGATCAATAAATTAAGTCATATGATCATAATACCTCGTAGAATTCAGCTTCTCATAAAATTTCTTCAATCATGAGAAATATAACATGTGAGCTTTTCAAAGAATGCTTTTAATTTGGAATTGATCACGAATCATATATATATATATATATACATCAATTAATGATATTATTTCTAATGTAGTATTATTAAAGTTCTAATAAAGCTCATTTTTTCCTGCAAAAATATATAAAGTTATATTATATATATGATATATATATACACACTATCAATTTTGAATGCTTTTGCTTGATGATTTATTATATGGCTATCAAAGCAGCAACAACAATTTTAAATCTCACAATGATGGACAATGGAGCATCTCTCACCATTAATTAAGGTTCCAAAAACTTTAATATATCGAATATTTATTAGAGATTACTTTAATTAAGAGAGATCATTATAGATAGTATATATATGATCTTTACCTTTAATTTAGCTTTAAAATCTCTCAACAATGGATATGCTTCAATATGTTTCTTTTCTACTTATAGATTTAATATATGTTTGTCTTGCCAATGAGGTTTAGATCAATAATATGTATGTTAAGTTAATTTTGAAATTATAAGCTTTATCGAGAAAGATGAAAATCAATTTTTGAGAAGTGATATAAATGATATATGATCTTATTTTAAATTTTCTCTAGTCGGAGGGGTATATGACCAATATGTGCTACAATGTGATAATCACCTTTTATATGTGCACATATAAGAGGTTGGATCAATCCTAACGATAACCTCTAAATAGTTCACTGAAATTTTGTCATTTTTTTTTTGGTATTTTCAACTATTACTAATCTAGTATACGTATAGCATGCATCATTTGTCACTTTATTAGGGGTCGTTTGGTTTGAGGGTTTTCTTTTTGAAAATGGACACACAGACATTTAAAACAAGACATAACGGTGAGAATATCAAAATTTAGTATAACAAACTGAAAAATAGCAAATCTGGAAATATTAAGAATTTTGGCAAAACCGGTGGTTATAGATTTTTTTTGAATTTTTTTTACCCGTTTATACCTTTAGGTAGGATAATACGTGTTTTTAGATACATTGTATTTTCCAAATATCACACAATCACAGATACAGGCAAACTACGATAAGTTTTGAAAAATATTAACTAATTTAGATTGACAAGATTTTCCTATATCTTCTAAATATATGCCTATAATTCATAACAAATTTTTGGATTTTTAATATTTAAATCAAATTAATTAACATTTATTTATTTCTTTCTTAAACCTTTTGTTTAATAAATATTTTTCTTAAAAAATTGTTAAAAGATTTTCAACTGTTCCTCCTTCATTAGATTTCATAGTATTTTGAATTCAAAAATCTAATCCCTAAAATAATGACATTCACTCATTCACTATTTTCATAGGATTTATATTTCAAATTATTTTAAAAAAATTTATTAGATAATACATAGTTATTTTAATTTATATTTTAAATTGTACACTTATTTTGATTGATTTTTATTTTTAAAAAAAATTAATTTATTGTGTCTCTTTTATTAAAAGAGTGTATTTTGCAAATAACATTCAAATTTGGTAAATCTTAACTAAATTTGCTATTTTGTTGCTAGATTTATGCTAATGACAAATATATATACAATATTTTCAAATTTGTTATATTTTAAACAATTTATTAAATAATACATAATATATAAATTTTAATAAAAATTTGAATTTAAATTTCAATATATATTTTTAATAACAATTTGAATTTAAATTTTAGGATTTAATTATGCCTCAATGACATTTTTGCAATTATTTGAATCTTCTTCTTTTAGGTTTTATTAGAGAAAAGAAAAGAAAGAGATTGAGAGAAGGGTATGCGACAAGAGACCAACACAATGTGAGAGAGAAATTTTTATTGCAAACAAGAGAGAATAGCTCAAATGAATCTCGAATGTATGAAGAACTCACCGATTTGAGTGGACGAACTGTATCTTGCTAAGATGTATATAAGTTTTGAATTCTATGGAATAATTTCATGATTTCATATTTATTATAATATCAACAATGTTCCCCTTTTCAACTTGAAGCTTTCGGCTATGGTTGTTAGACACGTGTAGAGCTAAACTCTTGGATTGAATGTGTCTCAATTTTGCAATTACCCATTTCAAATGAATTGCATCTTTTGGACGTTGAAATAGATTTTAAATTTTGCAGGCACGAAGTGGAGCTTTCCATTAATGGCTACTTACCTAATCTTTATGGTTTTGTGGGAAATTTTTTATGTATCATATGTTATTTCAATTACAATATATTTGGGGTTTAGGTGAATAATTGAACTTTTTATATTGAATAGGAGCATTTGAGAGAATGTTTAATTTATTTATTTTTCTAATTTTTATGTTTTGCTATTATAACAATTTAAAATTATTTTTGCTATTTTTCCAAAATAAAACTCATAATTTGTTATTCTTCTCGACAACCCTTAAAACAATCCATATTTATTTCACTATTTTCAGACTTTTGTCTGAGAATAACTAATGATTCCTAGGTAATTTTATTTATCATAGACAGTTTTTTATTCCCTTCCAAAATTGTGGGTTTCCAATCCTAATTTCTCCACTCTATCTGTTTTTTTTTTAAATACAACTAGTTAAATAATATTAACTTAAGAAAAGTAATAGAAAATATTTATTTTAATAAATTAGTAATAATCTATTAAAACATTTACCAAACTTATTTTACAATAAAAAATTATTAAATGAGTACAACTATTAATTATTTAGCTAATTACATATTAAATATATTTAATTGATGAACTCAGATTAATTAAATTTAGTTAGTAACAAAAATCCATTTTTCAATAATAATAATTGATTACTTTATATTGCTTAGTAATTATTTCTTGAGATTAGATTCATTCATCAAAAAGATATAATATTTATAACACCTTTTTTAGTATTCTTGATAGAAATATCATACTTCTATCTCATTTTTTCTATAATATATTGTATTAAAATATATTTTCTTATATTATTTAATTGACAATGAAATTACTAACGATAAACTTAATTAATATAAACATGATTAAGTACTAAATTATAATTAATATTATGTTTATATTATTATGTTCATTAAATATATCATTGAGTTAATTTTAATTATATTAATTCCTTTGAAAAAATTAATTATCAATTACTCCTTTTTCGAGTATTTATAGATATATTGTTTAAATTTATATAAGACTTTTATGCTTAATTTTATAAATTATTCGTCCATAAAATTTTGATAGCATTTTCTATGCACACAACCAAATTGTCATTTTTTATTTTCAAACATATCTTATTCTCATGTATTTCATTCCCATATGTTTATATAATCTTAAATCAAACGACTCCTTCGTGTCTCGGTTTCGTCCACAAAAACTACAACTTCAACAGGTACATTATTGTGTGGCTAATACCTAATAAAAAGAGGGAAAAAAGAGACAAGATTGACCACATGTTGTAGTGTAGGACGAATTGGACGTGGCCATTTTCTAGACAAGTTTTACTCAAAAGTTCAATGCAACAAATAAATATGGACCAACCAAACCACATATCAAACAAACATTGGGAATTGTAGAGTTTGTCATCTCTCTCAAAGAAGTACTCCACATCCAGCATGGCCATAACAACAGATGAAACTTGTTCATCAAAAATGGCTGCTGTTTCAAAGAAGGTACTGATAACAGGTGTAAGTAAAGGAATAGGGAGAGCTTTAGCTTTGGAATTGGCTACTTATGGCCATACTGTTATTGGCTGCTCTCGCGATCAAACCAAACTTGATTCTCTTCAATTACAACTCTCGAAGGTTTCTCCTAATGCCAACCATTTGCTCCTCAGCATTGATGTGGTTAATTCATAAACCTAACCTCTTTTCATCTTTATATTTTATTTGGGTATTTTTTTTCTACTTTTAAATCATGTAAAAGCTCATCATAATTTTCTAATTAGTATTGGTTTTTGTTTTGCAGAAATGTAATAGAAGCGTTGAAGAGTTTGCAAGAACTGTCATGGACAATGAACTCGTTCCTGATATCATTGGTAATTTTAGGTTTTCTTTTTGGGTGTAGTTAATTAATTAGTTTCATTTAGTACTTAAGTTTCAAAAGATTAATACTTGGGTGACGGTGGAACTGAAGTTATTCGTATCTTCGGATGTGTTTCTCTTCAATCACACAAAAGGAATATTAATGTCTTTTTCAAGGAAATATTATTTTCCCGTGAGGATGCGTATCTCGAAAAAAGAAGTTTGTCATGAGCCTAAGTACTTGTGTGTTGGACATCTTGTACAGAGATGAGTGCGGCTAAAGATGAACCCAAATTTTTTTTTTTTTTGTTTTGAATTGTTACGTTGGTAGTTTTTATTAAGTTTTAAGTTTGATTTTAAATAATTTCCTAATTTTTTAAATATTATAACTTTATATTTAAGTTTTTTTTTTATAATTTGGTCCACATTTTTACCTCGACGTTTCTATACTTCCAAAATATTAATGTCCATTAATTAATTTAAAAGAATCGTGATTAATTAAGTTTTACCAAAAATTTTATCATTTAATTTAAAACTAATTTTAGTCTAGGTAGAAATAATGATTAGCACTAAACAAAGAGAGAAACAAAGAATGAATAGTAGAGAGTAAAAACTAACCGGAGTAAATAATAAAGAAGGATTTGAAGTAATAATATATTGTAGTTAATTACAGGTATATGGTCATAACGGTAGAAAACATCAAGTATTTATAATTAGGACCTCAAACGTTAAGTGAGTTACAATAGCCTATCTCATTCCATCCACTCAAAGTTACATTGAAGACCCAAACAAAACTCCTTAAAAACTAAATTGAAACTAAACTCAAAACTTATAAACCTAGCTAGAATCGGAAAGGTATAATTCTTTCTTTTCATTTTCATGCATATCTTGTTATTATTATTATTATTATCTCTTTCAAAAAATGAAAAAAGTAAAATTGTGTGTGGTTTTGGTTGTTCGTAGTGAATAATGCAGGTGTGATAAATAAACTAGGTAACATGTGGGAGATTGATGTACAAGATTTTGACAATGTGATTGATATCAACATCAAAGGGACATCTAATATTCTTCGTCACTTCATTCCTCTTATGATTCCTTATAACCAAGGAATTATCGTCAATATTTCTTCAGCTTGTGGAAGAGTTAATAATTCATATAAATTGGTACGCCGTTTAATTACTAAAAGTTAAAAGTTTCGTTCTACATCAATTTCTTATTATGCTTTATTCTTACTTAGTACTTGTAACTTTACATAAACATTTGATTTCTTCAAGTTTTAAGATTACTTTTTAAGAAATCATGTTTTCAAAATATAGCTTTTTACGTACATTTCTTACTTTTTTTTCATGACTACCTGAATTAATTTAGGTAGATCTCAACTAAATTTAAGAAACGATATACCCGCATGATATATAATCCGTAAATCTATAAACACATTTGTACAAGGAACAATTTAGCCATCAAAATGATTATGAAGAAGTTGAGTACTGTTTATAATACATAGGTTGCACCATACTGTGCATCAAAGTGGGGTATTGAAGGATTAAGCAAATGCGTAGCACAAGAATTACCAAAGGGAATGGCAATTGTAGCCTTAGATCCAGGTGTCATATACACAGATATGTTGGAATCATGCTGGGGTGATTTGGCTTCACAGTATCAAACCCCAGAATATTGGTACGTATTGTTTTTAACTTGGTTTGATAACGTTTCTTTCTCTTATTTTATATTTGATTTTCTTTTGTTTTCAAAATAATTCAAAATAAAAAAAAAGTGTTTGGTAAGTATGGTAGACTATTTCTGTTTTTTATTTCTTTAATTTAACAATATTATATCATAAGGTAGGGAATTAAAAATTGATACCTTTGAACTCTTGGTTGATGTTCATATTTATGTTTTGTTGAGGTTAATTAAATAATATAGTCTAAGGTTATATGTGATGAAAATGTATAACAATCACTAAAGAAAAATAAACATTATCAAAAGCATACAAAATCCAATACAAATAGACTCTTGATGCAAAATTAATAAAGGCAACGATTTAGACTTTTCGAGACTTTAGGATAGTGAATGAAATTTCAAAAATAAAAACTAGTTAGATCATTTTTAACTCAAAGTTAATGCTGGTTTTTCAACAAAGTTTAGTTATCTCTAGATCCCTCAAAACCTTGATGAATTGTTAAAACGATTAAATATAATTTAAAACTAGTAACTCAATGATTAAAATATTTAAAATAATCATGAATAAATGAAACTAGAGTACGGAAACAATATTTCATAAGTGTCGCAACACCATTGATAGATCTTCTTGCATGTCAAGTGTCATGCTTGATATGTTCTAATTATATTTACATAAAGAACATTAAGAAAAGAAAAATAAAGTATTTAAAATTCTTAAGTAAATTCTATCGGAATAAGGTTATAAACTCAAATATACAATCAAATGATGTCTCTCTAGCTAGTGAAACTTAAATTAGTGTATTGAAGTTGATCATCTAAATGCACAGTTAAAACTTGTCCTATCGTAGTCATAGGTGAGACATATTCACTATATCAACACTAAACTGATTTAGCATGCAACATATGCAAATAAGGGTTCTGCGTGATCAATAAAGTCATATGATAATCATAATACCTCTTAGAGATTCATAGCCTATAATAAAATTTCTTCAATAATGAGAAATATAACATGTGAGCTTTTCAAAGAATACTTTTAATTTGGAATTTGATCACGAATCATATATATATCAATTAATCATATTGTTTCTTGTATAGTATTATTAAAGTTCTAATAAGGCTCTATAATTTTTCCTTGTAAATATATATATACTTATATAAATTTTGAATGTTTTTTTGTTGATGATTTATTTTTAGGGCTACCAAAGCAGCACCAATAATTTTAAATCTTACAACGAAGGACAATGGAGCATCTCTCACGGTTAATTAAGGTTCCAAAAACTTTGATATATCAGATGTTTATTAGAACTTACTTTAATTAAGAGAGATCATTAAATATTATGTATCTTAACCTTTGTTTAAGTTATAATAAATACATATCCTTTAATTTCAACATAGTTCGATCTTAATTAGCTTCTTTGGAAAGAATGCATGCATGTTCATTGTTGGGATGAAACTAAGCTATTTAAAGAATAAACGTGCATTTTCTATTTATTTTTTGTCTAGTTCTTTTATGGTACCAGCAAATAATACGTTTTGAAATAAAGTAGTAAAAATCAACTCACAAATTAGAAATTTCCCATGAGAGAAGCTTTTGTGTATTGAATAATCTCCACGTTAACTCACATACAATGCACAAAAAGAACCTTAACTTTTTATACATGCATGATAGACACTTTAATTTTGTCAGAAGTAGATTTGAATTGTGAATATGTAGGCTTAATTACATCTACAGCCATATGACAAATAGCATTTAATGCTTTATTAAACCACCATGATACAGTCTCACCTGAGTGTTAGAATCTTTCTTAAACAATTCTATTTGAGAAACTATGACCCAATGTAATAAAAAAACATTGCAAGAGCCTCGTCCCAAAGGCATACGTTTGGCTTTACTAAAGTTATATTGTTGTTCAAGAGAACTAACAATTTCTTAAACGTTTGTTTTTTCATTCTAAATTGTTGGTGATATCTACCCTCGTGACCATTCAAGATTTCCATGATAAATTTGTAACCAATGTGTGAGAAGATGTTCTACAAAGCTCTTTGCAAACATATGCATCACAAAAATGATGCACTACAACAACACATCCCACTTTTACTAATTGATTGAGTTCATATTCAACCTCGCTTTTGTCAAAATGATCGTTGCTATCAGTATTAATTGTAACAATCAGATGACATCTAAAAAACATAAAGGAATTAAAAAGGAAATTAGAAACAAAAGATCCTAATAAATTTTTAACCATAAAACTTTCCTGACAAAGGTAACAATCTAATACGGTAATTGTCTATACGATTCAAAGTTACACTATCCAAACAAACATTTCTTATATCTCTGAGATGATCAAACTTTCTTTTGCTTCAACCATGCAACTTGAATCTTAGGCTCTTGTAGCACTACGAACATTTCTCTATTTTCCATTTTTGTAAAGATACTTGCAACTTTCATGAAGAGCTCATCACCTTTCACAATTCCAGGTATTTCTAGTAAGATATTCACACCACTTCAAGAATATTGCAATCTGGAAGATCTCTTATGTGACGACCCGGACTTTTTTGGACTGACCGTCTAAGTCGTCAATTTGACACAAAACCGTTTGTTGACAAAAGACATAGGAAGATCTAGTTGAAACCGTAAGAAAACGAAGAAAAATTTAATCGGGCCCTATTTCCAAAATACAAAATTTCGAAGGTTGTTTACAAAAAAATTTAACTATTTGTAGACTTAGTTAAATAAAAATATTTTCAAACCGTCAGCGGAAGCAGTTTAAAGACAGTCCCCTATGGCAAATTCACGAGTCCTTCTTGTCCCTCGTCGGTCTGCCCCTCGTGTTACCTCTGCCTGAAAAGTTAAACATAAAAAGGGTGAGTATTAATATACTTAGTAAGGGACCCACTACTGGTCCCGTTCGGGGAAATATAAATTATTAGCATCCTATGGTGTACCCTGCACAGTCACAGTCACAGTCTTGTGATCCCGTAGGATGCACATATCAGTCTAGTGCTCCCGAAGGATGCACATAAAGGGGATGATTCCGAAGGACACCCGCAGGGTAACTATCCACTAGGAAACTAATAATTTATCCCCTCAGTCCCTTCTAAACATCTTAACAGTCATGCTCAATACAGTCAAATTTCCTTATCACATAAGCTCCCCATTTAACCTCGAACGACCATATTATCCAAATTTCACCCAAGGACAGTCAAACATATCACTACATCAGTCATCAACATAAATAACCCAGCAGTCACAACATACGCTAGATAACAAGTCCACGTCAATCCATACATACATATATAAGTTTCATTCAGTCAAACACAATATATGTTAAACTTTCAGTCCACACCCAAACAAACATCATAAACGTCATCCCTACTCAGTCCAGATATAACATTCAGCCCATATAGTCAATACATCTTAATTCTTGTTATTGAGTCCAGTAGAAAGTCCCTTACTTTATGGATTACTAAATTTTTCTTGATCAAATTGTAAACCGCGAACAACCTAAACATTAAGATAAGTACTCAACATTTTCCCCAACAACATCATTCACTTAAAAATCAATCCAATTGCGAAATTCACAACTTACCCAATTCGAATGAAGCAACACTTCCAATGAGGCCCACTCCGAAACTTAGAAATTTGAGCACCACCTTAATCAAACAACACCCGAACAAACAATCAACCTTAAAACTTATGCTAGTTAGGACAACACTACAAAACCCACAAATTTTTCCTTACCGAAACTCACAGCGAACAACGGCAGTGGCGATCGGTCGACTGATGTCGATAGCAGGTGCAGCGGCGGAGCTTTGATCGTAGCCAAATGGATTGGCTTCCAGCAAGGAGGGCAGCGGCGACGGCTGGGCTTCATCGGAAAAGGGGAGGGGCGCGTCAGATTCAAATCCGCGAACAAGATCGCGACGGCTGGGCTTGCGTCCGTCTTCTGTAGACTGAGCGGCGCGGCCAAAGGATGGAGGTGGTTGGCGGCAGCTAGGTCTGGAGAAGGAAGAAGAAGAAGCAAAAATGGAGGGGGGGG
>CM046890.1:16847629-17244817 GCA_025688845.1 Cucumis hystrix | reverse complement strand
CATATGCATCACAAAAATGATGCACTACAACAACACATCCCACTTTTACTAATTGATTGAGTTCATATTCAACCTCGCTTTTGTCAAAATGATCGTTGCTATCAGTATTAATTGTAACAATCAGATGACATCTAAAAAACATAAAGGAATTAAAAAGGAAATTAGAAACAAAAGATCCTAATAAATTTTTAACCATAAAACTTTCCTGACAAAGGTAACAATCTAATACGGTAATTGTCTATACGATTCAAAGTTACACTATCCAAACAAACATTTCTTATATCTCTGAGATGATCAAACTTTCTTTTGCTTCAACCATGCAACTTGAATCTTAGGCTCTTGTAGCACTACGAACATTTCTCTATTTTCCATTTTTGTAAAGATACTTGCAACTTTCATGAAGAGCTCATCACCTTTCACAATTCCAGGTATTTCTAGTAAGATATTCACACCACTTCAAGAATATTGCAATCTGGAAGATCTCTTCTCCTGTTACCTATTGATCCACACATGTTCCAACCTATTATAAAGTTTGTTGGCAACATTACCTTTTGATCTTGTTCTTTTTTTCCCTTTCCCTTGTAATTCTCAACAGTATGTATCGAATATTCAACATCATTAGTGTCATAATGCTTTGTATCTTTAAATGTACCATCATTTTCTTCTACGTGTCTAGATGAATTGCCTTTAGAGTACTGAGGTACAAATCCTTGAGATGAGATGGTGTACATGCTCAATCTCGCAATATCTTTAAAAAGAATATTTAATTAGTCTGCATTTTGCAACAAAAGAGAAATCATTTGACTAAGTTAAAAATGTGGGAGACAAATGCAAAATGAGGGGTGTTTTAGTAATCTTAATATAACATAAAAAATCCCATAAATTTTCGATCCAATCACTACAAAACCTATTTTCTCAAAATTTGGTTTTGAGTGTTTTTATTTGAAATAAATCATTCTTCACTCTCTTTCTTTAAAAATACATTTTGAAAAGTTACCAAATACCTCAAATTCTTTAAAAACAATTTTCCTTTTCAAATTTACGCAATTTGAAAGATAATCCAAACGCACGATATTCGAATATCTACCAAAAAAAAAAAAAAAAACCATCACACTAACATATATAATCTTTACTACTCTAAGAGGTGAATATATCTATACCCACAAATTTTTTCCTTTCCTTTGTTTTGAGCCTTTGGAAGAGAATGGGCCGAAGAAGAGTGGATGGTGGGTTTTATCGTCAAACTAGGGTTTAAGGTTTTTGACTTTCGAAAAAAAAGAAAATCACTCTGCCGCTCTCCCTCTCTTTCTGATCACCACTCTCCTCCTCTTCATCCGCCGATCATCTGGAAAGCTTTCGAGTTCTCTTCCTTTCTCTTTTCCACTCAATCTCGGTTTCTCTTCCCCTCACCGCTCGCCGGGTAGACGAGTAAGAATCATCTTTTCAGTTTAAATCACATTGACAATAGCTTGTATAGTTATAGTATGTAAGTTTGAACATATTCGAACATGACCCAGCTAGGAATTAGGCTTTTTCAATATAAATTACTGGGTTATTAATTTCCAAACTCGTTTTTAGTGCGGTTGGTTAGACGGCTTTGAATTTTTCCCTTTTGTGATTTCGAGATAATTTTGGAAGAATTGACATTGAAGCTTAAGACTGAGTGAACATGGCTATGTAATAGCATTTTAATCGAGTTAAGTAATTTTGGTCAAAGTTATTAGTTATGAAAAATTGTTTCAGGTCGGCTAGGGACTTTTAAGTTGTGTCAAACTAGTCAATAAAGTAACTTAACTACCAATTTGCCTTAAGTGCCGGGTTGTTGGGATTTGTTTGCTGTAATTTGTCTAGGGTTATGTGTGTTTGTGATGTTTTGTTACTGAATATGTTGAATTTTGTGTTGAGCTTCCAGATGTGAAGTATATGAAAAGATATTTGTAATTGTTTTAAACTTGAACCGCCTTTGATATTTGTTATTCTCTTGTGTCATGCACGTTTCGCCATTCTCCGTTCTCTGTGGGTTGCAAAATTTTCAGGCCAGGCCATCTCGATTCTCATCGTGGGTCTTCTCTTTCTCTTCTTGGATCGAAATCGCGGGTAAATTTCCTCTTCTTTTTTTACACGATTTTCAAACTTTTTCCCTCTTTTCCTTTACTTTCTTTCACTTCGCCGGTAAATATTATGGTTTTTTTTTTTTAATTTTTTCCTGAATTGAACCTGGGTAGCTGGGCTTATTGAAATGCAATTCTGTTCTAAGTTCAAGTTCAAGCTCTGTTCATAATTTTATGTTTGGTGTTATGTGTATATATAGGTTGCTATTGTGTGGTTGCTCTGTTCATAAGTTTTTCCTCCTCTGTTCATAATTTTAACAAGTAACTATTCTTTTCTTATTCTTTGCTCTGTTAATACGATGAAAAATTCAGACAAGGTGATTTCTAATTTGATTTATAATCAACTGCATTATCGCAAAGCACGTGTTTGGATGCCATACTAAAGTTTAAAAAACAAAGACCGAAATTAGGTTTTATGCAAACATTAGAAATTGAACCAAAGCTTTACATAAAAAGTTAAAAACTAAAATTTGGTGAAGTTTAGGGTCAAAATTAGATTCAAACTTGAAGCCTTAGGACGTTCCATGGATATGATTTGTTAAAGAAATATGTAAATGCAAATTCTGGCAGTTATATTTTATACTGCAGAAATGAGATTGAACCATACGATGTTATCAATTTCAAATAACTGAACTTTCGATGAGAAAAAAATGAGAGAATTTGGACGAGTTTAATTTCAGAGGTTAGTTTGCAGTTATCCTTAGGACAAGATTTGAAAAGGGGAGATTTAGGATTTATTTAGATTATGGCTGTGTCTAAATTTCCTACCTTGGAGCTGATTTTTTTCAGTTTTGAGATGAGAATCAATTGAGTATTTCTTCCTTTCCTGCCAAGATGAGCGTAATTTAGTAGTTAAGGTATTGACTTGTTGTCCTCAAGTTTGCGGATTTAACTCAATTCACAATGGAGACTGAAGAAGCTAGTGATGGATTTGATTATAATTTTGGTTTTCATCAGAAGATGCTCATGCTTGATCATTTTAGAATTGCCCGGAGGAAAGTTCATATGTACTTCACTGTTTCTGCTTTGCTTGTTGACTATATGTTTCTAAGTACTTGGTGTGCAACTGAAATGGATATCGTTTTGGCCCCTTGTTGATGGACTCGTAGGTGGAATTCTGCTTTCACAAGTGCAGTGGGGGGATTCTTTACTTATTGTTTAAAATAAAAGTATTGTCCATTAGAGATATATGCTTTACTTATTGTTTTCTTTGATGATTATTAGTTAAAAATGGTATGCTTTTTTTGTTTGTTTTGTTTGATGATTATTAGGATGACTTCATTCTCTATAGACGAAACTTCAAAACAAAGTTGTTCTAGTCCTGTGTTAGGAAAAAGAAAACTGGTTAAACCACCATCATCAGTATGAGAACATTTTGTGTTGCTACTGAGTATGTTGAATTTTGTGTTGACCTTCCAGATGTGAAGTATATGAAAAGTTATTTGTAATTGTTTTGAACTTGAAACGCCTTTGAGATTTGTTATTCTCTTGTGTCATATGATTATGTTTAGGGACATCTACTGATTAAATCATGGGACCTCATGCATGCGTGTATACGCATAGTTATTATATTTAAAAGTTATGATTTTGGTAACCATCATCATGGGTAAAGTTTCAGCCGTGGTTTACATGACAAGTATTTGAAACAACCCTTTTTTTCAAGACTTGTGTGTAGAAAAATGACAAGTATTTAAGAGTTAGAAAAATGGGTTTTTATTTAAGGGTAGAGTGATAATTTGCCTAAATGGCAAATTTGTAAATCCTTCATCTTCCTCTTTAGGTCTCTAATAAGTGAAAGAGGAGAAGAAAAAAAGTGAGAGAGGCAACCGCAAGTGAGGGAGAGACAGAGGAGTTCGTCGGTGAGATTCCGCATTGTACCGACAGCGAACGGTGCTTCTTTGAGGCGGTATTCCAGTGGTCGTCAACATCGACGAGTTTGCGTCTATACCGACGGCGAACGGCGTTTGTCAGAGCATTTTTCGGGCATTGTTGTTGCGTTTTGACGGGTCCTTCCGCGTTGGTATAAACGGATTTGGGTCTCGGCATCAGTTCAACGTGGGTCTCAATTTCTCTTGGCCGTTTGCTGTGTTTAATTACAGATTGCTATAAAATCTCTCCAAGTTGGTTCTCAAAGTGCATGTAGACCAATTGGGTCCGAATCCCCGACTACCTTTTCTTCTTCTTGTTAGTCTCTCCGCTCGGAGCTTTGCGTCGCTCGGGTCGCGCAAGCCGATCGCCGGACGTCAAGCTCGCAAAGCGCCGCCGCGACTCTTCGTCAGCCAAACATCAGTGTGCCGCATCTTTCGTCCGCCGACCGTGAAGCGTCCGCGCGCGCTTCTCCTTCCAGCCGCGAATTAAAATTCGACCCACGTTCAGATTGATTACACGCTCTCCTTCGTTTTACTCTCGTACACCGCCGCCGCTTCTGCCTTGCCACGAGTCGTTGGAGTTTTGGTGGTAAGATTGAAGTTATGAAGTTTATAGTTGTTTTATAGCTACCGTAAGCGTTAAGGTCTGCTAGGGACTTTTAAGTTGTGTCAAACTAAAGTAACTTAACTATCAATTTTCCTTAAGTGCCGGGTTGTTGGGATTTGTTTGCTGTAATTTGTCTAGGGTTATGTATGTTTGTGATGTGTTGTTACTGAGTACGATGAATTTTGTGTTGAGTTATTTGTAAATGTTTTAAACTTGAAACGCCTTTGATATTTGTTATTCTCTTGTGTCATATGATTATGTTCCGGGACATCTACTAATTAAATCATTGGATATCATGCATACGTGTATACGCATAGTTATTACATTTAAAAGTTATGATTTTGGTAACCATCATCATGGGCCTTAGCAGTGGTTTACATGACACCCAAGAGTTAAGATTAATGAGGAAACGAGTGAGTTGCACACTTAGAATGGTATTACTTTGGTTTAAGGACTTGTAAATGGTCTATATGTTTTCTTCTTAAAGTTTTAAGATTTAATTTTTTTTATTGCGTATTTTAATGATTTTGGTATCCCATATAAAGGTTTATTTCTATTGAGTCTTTGCGTGTTTTCTGTATGCATGAAGTAACAATCCTGTTTAGAACGTGTCTTTGAAGTTAGGTGGCTTCACTCCCCTCTTCATCTTTTCAGATTCCTTTAATCTCTGTTTCTTAATTTAATTGTAGTATTTCTGAAGGTGATATTCTCAAATGGCAAAGAAGAGGAAGCATAGTGAGTCTTTGCCGACGGTATCGCTTAAGAAGGACGATGATGCTCCGGAGAGACCTAAACGGACACTCATGGGCTGGAAAAACAAAAAAGTGACAAAAGAGAGTGAAGTTGGTTCTGATCCTTCTGTTTTTCGAAATAAAGAAAAGGTTCTCGTCACGTGTTCCCGTCGAATCAATTTTAGGTATGTAATATAGTTGAAACAAGTTGTTGTAGCTTTTTGTAAAATATATCGTTAGGTCTATACAGGGTTAGGTAGTAGTTTGAGTGTAACTTATCACTCATTAACCAAATGTTTTTTGTTTTTATTTATTTAGTTTTTCTTCCCTTTAGAATTTTTGGCAATTTAACTTGTGATTGATTAGGTATCGGCATTTGATGTTGAATATGGTATCACTTTTGCCACATTGTAAGAAGGATAACAAGGTGGAGTCGAGGTCCAGCAAGGGTGCAACACTGAATGAGCTGGTTGAGCTCAAAGGTTGTTCTTCCAGCCTATTTTTTGAGGTTAGAACCTTTTCATTGCACTGTCGTAATCTGGAATTTTTAAGGTACAATGTTTTCTAATTTTTATTTTTTATTAGATATAGGATGATAACATTTTGGTTTTCTTATTGTGGTGTATAACTTATAAGGATGTTTTAACTATCCTTTTGCTTTTCATTATATTACTTTTCTATATGGCCTTCTCAGCATGTTTGTACATTGCGATCATATTTTTCCACTCACCGATCTTTTTTTCTCTAATTCCAGTGCAGAAAACATAAAGATCTTTATCTATGGATGGCAAAGTGCCCTAGTGGGCCATCTGTGAAGTTTTTAGTTAATGCCGGTAATTTGAACTTGTATTCAAATTTTATTACTGGGTTACTAAAATTTTATTTGATTTCTTTATTAAATGAAGTTTTCTTACTTGTCCATTTTTTTGCTTTCAGTGCATACAATGGAAGAATTGAAGCTTACAGGGAACCATCTGAAAGGTTCCCGTCCAATTTTGACATTTTCATCAAATTTTGATAAAGATGTCCACTGGAAACTTCTGAAGGAAATGATTATTCAGGTACCAATGGCGAAGTTTTGTCCTTAACAATTAATTTTTGAATGTTGAAATGATTTTTCATTCTTGCTCGTGGATCAGTGTATGAGGCAAATGTCAGTTTCCTTGTCTTTCTTCATTAAACGCATTTTTTGCTCATTTCCTTGCTCCTTCAATCCAAAGCAAACATCGTATTGAATTGATAAAATAGTCTGCATGACTGTAGTCGAATTATCTTCTTTCAGTTTTTTCTTATGGAAATAAAAATAAAAGATATTCGTAATGCACTTCTTTCATGTAATATCATGGCTTAAGAATATGGATTAATGAATACTTGTGCTCATTCTCACATGCGGGTGCCTCACCACTATCATTCTCTTTTTCATGCAGCCTTTATTTATTTTCTATTAATTTCTGATTTCGCATATGCATAGTTACTATGTTGTGAAAACTATGTAGATCCTTGCTGCTTCTCCAAATAATGGCATTTTAAAAAACGATTGCTATTAACTCTTGTTTTACATGACATACTTTTATCTCACCAATGTGTTTTTCTCTCAGATTTTTGGAACTCCTAAGGAGCATCGACATTCTAAACCGTACCATGATCATGTATTTGTTTTCTCTATTGTTGATGATCATATCTGGTTCCGGAATTACCAGGTATGCTTTATTGATTTCCTACTTGCTACAGAATTTAATACTAATCGTGGATAGCATCCAAAAGTACAACCTCCACTTGACACCCAAACAATGCACTGGATACTGTCTTTCTTCTAAATGTTTGCTCACCGCTCTTTTCCATGAAGTGGCAAATGAATGCAGAAAAATATATTCTACTTCATGTTAGTCAAAGACATTAGAAAGACGTTTAGGAGCTCGTTGGTATTAATGTCAAGTATTTGTTATGATATTGGAAGTATATTAGTCATTAGCTAAGGGGGGTTGTCAATGAATGGTTACACTTCGGAGAAAGACTAAGGTAAAGAAACATTCCTCTAACTTCAGATTTAATGACCAAGATTTCATTCAGAGAAAAAATAACAATGCTCTATTTTTAGAGGAAATGACCAAGGCTTCATTAATAATCATATTGGTGAGAATTTCTTGACCGGAGATTATGACGTGGTATATGACTAATGCTGGAACCCTCAACTTTTCGGGGGCATGGACAGTAATGAGAGAGTTTACCACGTCATTTAAACATTATGGGTTGGAGAGGATGCATTAAAAAAATGGAAGACATGTGATTTGGGTGAATGTAAATGCTGTACACTCTCGTCAGCAGAATATTCTAGGACTTTCTTTCTTGTTGGATCAGTTACCTTTCTTTTCTATTTTTTTTCTTTTGATTTCTAAACAATAAGTCGGTATTTTAAGTTTGGGTGCCTATTTTAAAGGTGTAGCATGGGTAGGAAGTATGGAGAGTTTGCATAACCATCACTCCGTTAGCAACACCATCTGAGGAACAATGCGTGTTTTTAGTGAAGTACGTTAAGGAATATATGGATAAATGTCAGAAGTATCGTCCTTCAGATATGAGGCGTACAATCGTCATTAGGAAAGGAATTTGGCATGGCAAAAAATTAACTGATTTGAAGAGTTTGAGATTAAGCAGATTTTGGGGAATAGTTTTTAGGAGTACTAGTTGGGGATCTTGCCATTTTTCTTTCTTATGTCAATGATTTCACTGTTTTTCTAGTTCACTGTATACATTTTCATATAATTGATTGTTATCCTTTAAACTTACATGTTCATTTTTCCATCAACTGTTGGTATCTTTGTTCTTGTTTGGGGTTTGTGTGGGTGTGACCTATTCCCCAACCCATTATTTAATGATATGATGCTTGTCTTCTTTGTTTGGTGTGATCAGATAGCTGTTCCACATAATGAATCAGATAAAGTCGCTCGAGGAGGTCTAGATAAAATGACACTCATTGAGGTTATTCAAATTCCACTTCCTGTTTAGTTTATAAGTGGGTTTTCACAATTTTTTTCATGGACTTCAAATATTTTCATTTTACAGGTTGGCCCACGATTCTGTTTGAATCCAATCAAGATATTTGGTGGCAGTTTTGGAGGTCCTACCCTATATGAGAACCCACTTTATGTATCGCCAAACCAGGTTAGATTGTCCAACTTTTTGATCATTTGGGACTACACTTCTTCACACTATTCTTTTAAATTTGGGTTATAAAAACGGCTGAGAATTTACATTTGCATTAGTTATATCCAAAAGAAAACTACGACCTGGGTTCTGTTCTATAGATTGCTCAACTATGTTCTCGAATTGTATAATAAAGCATAGAAAACCATACGCCGAGGACACATTGGCTATGTTTTTCCAGTTTCTTTTAAGTTCATATTTGACCATGCATTAAAGTATGGGAATTACGCAAAGCCCAAATAATCACTATCTTTTTCAACTCAAGGTTTTTTGTGATTCCAACTATTGTCTCACTAATTGTATGACCAACTAGTAGCATTTTTTGTAATCCTTTGGATTGGATGTCATATTTTGTTAACTTTTCAATGTTATTCATGTCATTTTGTAGATTCGAGCATTGGAGAAGAAACAGAAGGCCGGTAAATACTCGAAGAAAGTCAAAGCGAAAACGAGGAGGAAGATGCACGAGTTATCGAATCCATTGGAACCTGACGAGTTTGCTGATATGTGGAAGGAATAGTAGTATTTCGATAGACTTAATTTTAGCCAAGACTCAATCATAATTCCTTGCCTCCAATGAAATGGGATTTTGTTCTATAATACTAGTAAGTGTAGTGCAAATTTTGTCCTGGTTTATTTAAACCTCGAGGTGTCTGCTTCTCTATCTTCAATGTATCTCTTAGTCAAATACACTAAGAGATACACTAAGAGTTTAGCTATGATTTTACAAGATCAAAGGGCATCTCATATGTTTTACTTTATCGAAGAATAGTTCCGAATGAAAACGCATATAAGATCATTTCATTTTTATGATTTTGTCAAATTAAAGAAAAAAAAAAAAGATTGATTTATAGGTAATTCTTACTTTTAGGACTAAAATTTCTTCTCTATTTACTTCTCCAGAGGAAGAGAGCAGCTGCTTACTCTAGTTTTGTATCTTTGGAAAGAACTTGAAAATTTTCGTTGTGTTCTTTTTAGTCATGTTTGTAATTTGAACAGAAAGTTAAGTCCTCGACTTTAATCCTCGAAAAGCTAAATTTATCTAAGTTTAAACGTCACAAGCCATCTGATTTCAACAGTTTATTAAAAAAACTTTGTAGAAAAAAACACAAAAATCTTATGAAAATGAGTGTTCATTTAACTAAATTGAAGTTGTATTGACGAAGATAGTGACTAAAACAAAATCAATGTTTATTGTAAGACTTACAATTGTTACACTTGATTGTGAGATCACCAAGTTGGAGTAAGCAACTGCTCACTGAAAAATGAATAACGATGCACTTTTGGTTACACGAGCATTGATTTTGTTCTAATCACATACTCATAAGTACAAACTTTGTTTTAACCGACCCTCACTTATAATATGATTTTTCACATTCTTTTCAAATTTCAACCATGCTGGTAAATTGAACAAAACGATCAAACATGTTTTACTTTTAATTGACTTCAAAAAGCAAGTTAAAATCTTTGAATTAATTCTAAATTTGAATGTTTTTGTAATTTAAGATGAAACAGAGAGGAGAGAAATGGAAAGGCGACGAGGGTAAATTGGTTATTTCACATCTAAAAAAATGTCATCAATGGCATTGTTTTGAAAAATAGATCAGTTTAATAGAAATATTTGGGTTTTAGTTACTTGGGTCAATTTTCAAAAATATCCCCATCCTTTCCGATTCTCGGCTCGCGTTAGTTCGACACTCTTCCCTCTCTCCGGTCACCTTCGGAGGAAAAAAAAAAAAACTCTTTCAGTCGTCGCCGGTGTCCGTTGCAACTGGTCGTCGGTGCCCGTCACTCCCCAGGTTTCAGTTCTGTTCTTGGCATCAGCGTGGGTGATTTTTTCTTCCTCTGTTTTCGGGTTAGTTCATTTTTTGTTCTTTTGGCCCGATCTATTGATCACCCATGGTGTTTTGGCTTTAGAACGCCGGGTTCGTGGAATTGTCACTCCTTTTCTTCAAGGAGTTAGTGTTATGTAATTAGTATCACCAAAGATTGTGTAGCAGAGAGAATTTGAGCTAAACGATTTCACGTACGTTGTCTCCTTTAAGTCAATTTCCCTCACAGTGTTTGATTTTTACGATTAATTGTCCCGCAAGATAGGTCAACAGATTAAATAGATGAAGTTTCAATTACTATCATATGAAAGACGTAGGTTTTAGTTTTAGAACAGATTCAATAAGGATTACAGATGCATGATGAATGAATTTTATCACTCATGAAATCTAGATGCACTAACATTGTCTTAAGAGATTGTTATATGATTAATATCAACAAAAATTAGAAAATATATGACCTTGTATACGGGAGAATTCCTTTGTAATTTTGTTGATCTTGTATGAGTTTGTCCCAATCCCAGTTATGGGAGTTCTTACTGAGTATCTGGATGATTTTATTTTCCCTTCTCAATTAAATCTTGTTGTTGCTATGCTATCTTGTAAGCTGCTAATTCCCGTCTGTTGAAATGCCAGGTGTTGTATCATAAAATTGGGAATGGGAGATTCTGAAGTTGGTGGTAAATTGACGAGGACGGTGTTTGTTACTGTGGGAACAACGAGTTTTGATGCTTTGGTTAGAGCAGTGGACACTGAGCAAGTGAAACAAATACTATATGCTAGAGGCTATACCCACCTTCTCATTCAAATGGGACGTGGTACATACAATCCAACCAAGGTAATGTCTGTCTGTCATTTGGTATGTTGTAGCATTGGATCCAAATGTAGTCTTAGGTTTATTTATGATGTTCAAACCATATTTAACATCTTCATTTTCTTTTTGATGAAAGTTTAACTTTCATTTGGAAAAAAGTAGTACAAAAGTCTCAATAACTAACTAAAAGGTAATGGGTTCAATCAATAGTGGCAACCTACCTAAGAATTATTTTCCTGTGAGTTTCCTTGACACAAACGTGTTGTAGATTAGGCGGACTGTTCCGTGAGATTAGTCGAGATGCCTGTAAGCTGGCCCGAACACTTACGGATATAAAAAAAAAAAACCATGCCCTAGTCTAAAATGAGCTTGAAACTACAAACTAGAGGCTTCGATTGTTTAGAATACTTGTAATTATGGAAGAATTATCATAGAATTTGATTTCCGAAGGGAGACATCAAAATATAAAAAACTCTTAACCTATTCTGAAGCAAGCTCTAGCTCTACATGCTTAATAATCATTTCTATTTGCTTTGATTCAAATATTCTACAATATAGTATTAGAAAAGGGCCTAGTAATGAAGGTTTCTCCAACTTGGAATGGTGTGTGCAAAAGGACCTTTTACAACATAGATTTAATGTCCACTGCTTTTTTGGAAGACTTCTCCAGCTCAAATTGAAATCCTCTACTTATTTTTAAACGAACGATGAAAACTCCTAGAAGTATCCATCCCAAATTTTCTGCATAAATTGCATCTTCACGAAATGTGGTTTGTATTTCTCCATTACATCTGACATGTATATGAGAATTGAGAACACACACCACTGCAGTAGCCGATTTAAAGCAAGTTGTATATAAATGAAAAGATTATTTATTTATTTTTATTATAATATGAATATAATTCTATAATGAATAACTCAGCCTTCATTAACTATGTGTGTGCAGTCTCATGGAGAAGATGGGCTTGTTGTAGACTATTTCTCCTTCTCTTCAAGCATAGCTGATCATCTAAAATCAGCATCTCTTGTAATTAGCCATGCTGGTACAACTTCATTAGTTCCTGCTTTTATTCTTTGTTGTCTATAAATGTGATTCATAAGACCCTTTTGTCCCCAGGCTAACTGGCATCTCCCTCATGCAAATGCTATAAATTTAAATTATGATTGGTTATTATTATGTATCGTAATTTTATCATTTGGTACATGTGTTTCTATGACACGGATGCATTGAGATAGGTAATTTCTTCACGACCCAAATATATGTGCATTCAATTTGGCAGGGTATTTGAAAAAGCAGTTTCATGTTGTGTGTTTTTTTTTATTATTATAAATATACAAAAATGAAACAACCCAAGGAATGAGAGGAGGCTTCCAATCTAACAATATCATGAGGCTATAATTACAAAAAGGAATTTTTTGTGGTTTGAACACCACTAAAGAGAAGTTGTTGTACATTGTTCCAAATATTTCGTTAGTAGCACTATTTTCTTACAAGATTCTCTTGTTCCTTTCCTTCCACAGTTCCACAGCAACCACAAAAATTTGTTCAATCTCCTTTCCACACGGTTTATTCAAGGAAGGGCAAAAAGGAATTGTGGCTTTTTCTAGTGTTTTGGAGTGCTAATTCTAGTTAGTTTCTTTGGTGAAATGTTTTTGAACTGGGAATTATACCTCCTTCAGTCAGTCATGTTGATTTAGTTAATATCTTTTGTTTTTCACTTGGAGATTTGGCAATCACTCTAGAAGGTGTGATGAATAATTTGTATTTTGTGGGTTTGTAAACAGTTTACCCTCTCGGATAGGTCAGACTCTCTAGTTGTGTTGAATTTTCTTGTTGTAGCTCTAGAGTTGGTTCTCTGTCCTTGGAACCGTGAGTTCCTAATGGATGCTTGTCATACACTGTGTCAATTTCTTGTTCTATTTCAGCATTGTGTCAGGCATAGTGTTGCACTTACTTGCCATATCTTTCAATTATTCGTCAATAACTTTCCTTCATTGATGGCCCTAAGTAGTGAAGTTGTGTACTTGACTCTTATAGGTTCAAATGATATTAGCATCCCTCATGCAACATGCTGATAAACATCATTTTTGGATGTTACATCTCTTGTTTGAGGTAAGCTACTAGTGCATCCGATGAGCCTTCCATCCATTAATTTACGACAATGGATAACCTCCATGGCAAAAGGATTCAACTATTCAAGCAATGAGGCTTGGCAAGAGTAGAACGTGGTAATTGGTTTTCGAGCATGGAAACGTGTTGTGATGCCATTTGTCATGTTTTCAAAACTCACTATTTAATTTTTCCATCGTGTTGCCTAAGAGGTGTTCTTCCTTGGTCAGTTTTCCAACACGAGTGTGCAGCCTCTATGCCACACGGACATTTTGCAAAACGCAAAGCAAGGCATGGTTCGAACAGGGCCAAGGCAGCGCACATGTGGGAACTAAGATGTGGCCAAACACATACCTGCAGGTAGCACCCCAAAGCCATGAAGAACGCAGGACAGATGTGTAGGTGGGCACACACAACAGAACATGTAAGCACACCATGCATGTAAAAATGTGCAGCTTAGAAAGGTGCACAAGTGTGCAAGTGGCATGTAGCGCCATGGGGGCAGCATAAGTAGTACATAAGCAATGTGCATATATGTGCACAGCAACGGGAGTGGACTGCGGGCAAAAGCTCAAGGCTTCTCCACGGCATTTAGAATCTGAATGTCCAAAGTGTGCTAGAGGTAGATTTGGAACTCTAGTGGAGGAGGTACTCTGTAATGGAAAGCAGGTAGTCTTACTCTCAAAGTTAAGTATCCCCAAAAGCTACGAGGGAAAATTGGGCGAAGTCTTAGCAAAGTCAAATTGAGTGAGAGGATCCTTTTGGAGTCTGTGTACCAACTGAGGGAGGAAAGTATTCGGTTTCAAATTAACTGCAACGGAGCATGTAACGAAAATATTGCATCGTGATTCAGTCCTTTTTCTTCTTTGTTGGTATGAGTGGAACCAGTTTGGTGGGAGATAGCCAGCCAAGGGGCTCCTTTTTGTAGGTTATGGTGGCTGTTGATGTAAGTGGCTAAGGAGAATTTATTCTTACAGTCTATAGCGGTGGGTGAGTGCTATTTTATTGACCCCTAGGGACAACGTACTGTGCTAGACCTGGTAGAGAATGTACCACCACTGTCCACCTTCCAAAACCAAAAGTCTGCTCTGTTTGAGAAGTGAATTGATAAAACGTGGGGTAATCATAACACCCACTCTTGGATCTCTGTCATCTTTTTGGACGTTTCTTTGCATCCTTCAAATTTTCAGAGTCAGCTAAGACTGCGTCATTAAGAACTCCTTTCCTGTTATCTTTGATAACCGGTGGCAAGGTTGGAGCCTCTTTTTTTTTTTTTCTTGACAATAAATGGGTGAGGGAATTGAACCTCTAACTTTGAGATTGATAGTACAGACACTATGCCAATTGAGTTGTGCTATACTAGTTTTGACGTTGGAGCTACAAATTTTGATATGGAACAAACTCTTATACTCATAAATACATTTGCACAACACATAATATTTCCTTGCAAAGTAGAAGAAAAACTTTAAAATCTTAATCTCTTTAAATATGTTTACATTTATCTTAGACATAGCTTTTTGTTTGTTTGTTCGTTCTTTCTTACCTTTATCATTTGACAGTTGGTTCAACTTCGTGCAGGGTCCGGAAGCATATTTGAGACATTGAGACTGGGTAAACCTTTGATTGTTGTAGTAAACGAAGATCTAATGGACAATCATCAAATCGAACTTGCAGAAGAACTGGCTGAGAGGAAGCATTTGTATTGTGCTCGTCCCCAAACACTACATCAGACTATAGAGAGCTTGAATTTGGAGTCTATAATTCCATACACATCAGGTGATGCTAAACCAGTTGCCGCGCTCATTAATAGGTTTCTAGGCTTTCCTGAAGATTGATGAGGTTGTAAAGCTTCTTTCTCCAAATTAAAACTCTTTAGTTCTTGAGATTATCAATGTTAATAGCTTTTCCAAATTAAAACCCCAAGGGAAACAAAATTTTGGCTTTTCCTCATTACTTTTTTAAACAATCTTCCTGTCAACCGAGTAATTCCTGAGCATAAGTTGGCTTCCTGTACTTTTTCATGAACCAACAACATCTATCCGAAAGAAGCAACATCGATCAGTTTACAATTACCCATCTACATGCTGGCCAGGTCATAGATATCTTCAGTCAGTTTTGACATTTTCCAGAAAGTGGTAGAGATGGCAACTTTTGGTATCAATTATAGTTTTTGAGCATGTGACTGATGCTGATTGATCAGCAATTGAGAGATTTAAGATCAACGAGTCTTCGATGTGATGACAAATTCACATAAGCCAAAATTTGGATGGCAGTCATATTTGAAAGAGAAGAGCTTTTTACTTTATACTATCTGCATAATTTATATTATATTTTGAGTTGGAAGTTCATTGAAATCAACTCATCTTCATTCTTTCAAGGCCAGCTAATCTCTTATATACAACAAAATAACTAAGCAACAATATGTATATATCTTGTGAGCTCCAGTTCATCATGTTGAATTGCAGAGAAGTGAGAGGGACTGTTAAAGGTAGTAGACAAAATTCTACACATGCTGATGATGATATTTGACAATGGAGACTGGGGCCATCTAAGCTAAGGTAGCAATGTCAATTTCAAATGTTTTGTAGAATTAAAAGTTTGTTCATATTGATTTGTTGTTATAAGAATTTGGTGTTAAAGTGTTGTTTACTCAATATTTTTGTGTGATTTAAAGCTTTTTTTTGTTGAAGTTGAGATTAAACTAAGTTTTAATTATCTTTTAGATATTGGACAAACTACAAAGTAGCTTTAATAGCTTTTCTTTCATTGACTTGGAATATTGGCAACTATCTTCAGTGGGTCGTACGGTGAGTCGAGCATTTATTTAATTTTTTGCATCTTTAGGGACCGTTTTGACCCAACAAATGGAGGTAATAAGTTTGGAGTTTGATAAATGTGAAAAATAGAGATAGAAGTAAATTCGAGAATATCTATTCACATAGGCAATATGAGTTTAAAAGAATAGTTATTCAAATTTTCTAATAGATTGAAATAATTACCTATCCTTTTATTTACATATGTATTATAAATTTAAATGTTGAATTCAAACATGTTCATTATTTTATCATTAAACACTAAAAGTTTAAATTTAAATGTATTAGGACGTTGTCTTTAATGATGAAATTGTATTGTTGAAATAAATATTTATAAATATTTTGGTTCATTTTACTAATATCATACAATAATGATTGTAACATAGCAATAAATATTTATAATAAATTAAAAAAGAGGCAACTCGCAAAGAATTGAAAGTAGTGAACATTCCCCATACAAGAATTTTCTACCACACAACTCCTTCGTCATTGCATAAACGAAGAATCTCGTATAGAAAATGAACATCTGAAAACGATTAAAATGATTTTTTATAAATATTTGGCTATGCAGAAGGGATCAAACCTCTAACTTCTAGAAAAAAAAATCATATTTACTACCGTTGAGTTAAACTCACTCTAACTTAATTTAATCATGCTTGAAGAAATCATTATCATTTCTATCATCTTAATTTAATCATGCTGGAAGAAATCATTATCATTTCTATCATCAACAATATAATTCACAAAAATTTATTTATTGAACTAAACAATATTATATATTAGTCCTTTTCAAGATGGTTAACCCATAGTTTTCCCCTCAAGAAAATGTTTAATATATAAAGTAACACTTCCAAATTCATACTCTTAGAGCCAATTTTAGGTTAGTTATTAAATGTTGATTCCAATATGGTCCATTAAATTTTGCTTTTCACCACTACATAATTAGGCTTTCTACCAATAATTTCTACATCTTTGGAAAAATAAGTAACCAAAGTTTTTCATTACTTAATGGAAAATTCATACAAAATTGAACTTTTTATAGATCAAAATTAAATAATAATAAATAAAATCACTCCACTTGATAATTTGGGGAAAGAACACAGAAAAAAGTGCATCAAATTTAGCCTTTTTATTTTTGTTATTACTTTTCTTTCAACTAACAATTTTAGAAATAATAATTAAGTATATAGTAACTTTTTTAAAAAATTGCAAATATAAAAAAAACTATCGATTTATTAGTGATAGACCATTGTTTGCAATATGGTCTATCATTGATAAACTTTTATAGATTTTACTATATTTGTAATTTTTTAAATGTTGCTATACACTTAATTATTTTAATCTAACTGTTATATTTGCAACTATTTCAACGTAATTAGGTTATATATATATAACTAATAAGTAGCTTCAAGTTGAATTAAAACTCAAATACCTCTCCTAAAAGGAAAAAGATAATAGTACAAGTGACTTCAAATTTAATAAATAAAAAATATCTTATTTTTTAGTTTTATTTCATTTTATATTTTATAATTTTGGGCGATAGAAAAGAAAGTGTGAAGTTAGATATTTTGGATATTGTCATGTGAGTTTGAGCTGTAAAATGATGAGGAAAATAATTGGCAAAACTATGTGACAATCTAAGATATCATAGATGTTCATTTTCATAGAAATGTTATAAAATTATTTTCTAAAACCTATAAACATAAAAAGTTCAATTAAAAAAAAAACTCAAATTAGCAAATAAACATTTAACTATATTTTACATTTTAAACGCAAGTTAACGTTCTTATAATTTTAAACCTTAGTAGTATGCATATAAAGTGATCTTTTGTTTATGATTTCGTTATATTTCGTTGGTTTTTCTATCATATAATAAAAACGAGGATTGACTTTTTATATCAAGATTGAATCTATGAACATATAAAAATGTAAACTTCAATAGAATATATGAATCATCATGTGACGCAAGTTCCGACTAGTTAGACCTTCATCGATACATTTTTTAAGTTGAACTTTAATTTGATGTAACTTTCTTGAATAGTGATGCTGGAATCAACACCCTTGTTTGCAATGCTAACAGTACTGCTATGCTGCCTTGGAAAAACAGTTTTTACAATAAGATTAGTTGAGGTTATTGGCATGTTGAATGGTCTTTCTAAAGCTCTTGAGACTGATATGTAATGCCCAAGAACCAAGATTCAGATCAGCTTGTGGTTGAGAAATCAACATTTGTTGATGAGGTTTAGGTTTAGGTTTAGGATTTCATTAACTCTATTTGTTGTAGGTCCATTTTTGGTTTCTTTTGAATTAAATGCAAAAATAGCGTTGGTGTTTATGAACTTGCTATGCTCGAAACTTTAGTTTTTCGATAATTTGGCTTGAATACGGTTCTCTTTGGGTAGATTTGCTCTTTGTTTCGATTCGATTTGTTATTAAATTTTCCAAGTTATTCAAAAAAGTACTATAAATAAATGTGTAAGGAAATTTAAAAGGCAATGACTTAAGGTATTGGTTATCCAAATAATAAATGTTTTTGTTTCACTCTCCATTGACTTTCACTTTCTTTGGCCCAACCAATGCTCTTCCACTCTTCCACTCTTCCACTAACCCTCACCTATTCAATTTTAAATTCCTCCCTTTTTTTCAAATATAAAATAAGTAATATATATATATATAGTCTTCTTTTATATTTTCTATTACCTCATCTTTCTACGAACGAGTAATAAATATTGTTAAAATAAAAAACAACATAGCTCAATTAACATAATTGTATTATCAATCTTGATGTTAGAGATTCGATTCATCATCCACATATTATCAAAATAGCTATACACATATACCAATTCCTTTTAAAAAATTGTTATCAGGTTAAATTTAGTATCTTTAAAAATATATCTATTTATTTTAGTCCAACATAAATAGCATTCAAACTTTTACTCTTTTAGTTGAAAACAAACCTTCTTAACTAAATGAAATATATTCATATTAATGAAAAAAAAATCATAATTATCGAAAAATGAAAGCAAAAGGAGATAAAAATCATAATTTCCATTGTGTTGATATGTTTTCAAAATTAGGTTATTACTTAAAACTTGAATAAGCATTACATTAAATGAATTACAAGACATTATTAAGATACAAACTTAATGAGGAAAAAAAAACTTTTCTTTGATTGAAATTTTGTGAGTTTAATTAATTTGTGTGTTTATTAACAACCCCTTAATTATGTGTGTAGATTTGATTTTAATTGAAATTAAGAGAATTTTGCAAATCTTTAATTTGTTGTTTAAAGTACAAGTCATCTCTAAATAGATCTTAAAGATTGTCTTCTCTCATTTTCAATTTGATATAAATAAAAGCTTGAGATAAAAGTTGATATTAATCAATCTTAGGAATCTAAAAAAAAAATTGTTATTTATTTTTTTTCGGTTAAAAACTAATTAAAGATTAAAAAACATTATCATTATGAAAGTATTAAATAATTTTATATAATATAACCTAAGATATATTGGGAATAGAAATGTGGAAATGTAGGTGGCACAATTTCATATAACACTTACCCAATCACAACTCCCTTTCTCCATCACACACACAAAAGTCAAGTTCATTTTTTTACAACAATATCATATATATATATATATATATATATATAAATATATATATATTCAATTCTTGGACGTCAAAGAAATACATATGTTTGGTCTCTGAGTTCTCGGAGTGGAACGTTTTAGTATTTGCATTTATCACTGAATTTGTAAAAGGTATGTTTTTAGCTCTTCAATTTTTCAAAACAAAAAATAAACTTAAAAACACGAGTAATTGTTTTAAATTACAAAACAGTTTGAAAGTATTTTGAAATGTAGTGGAAAGTCAATGTCTAACACTAATAGGCACAAATAGATATTTTTTTGTTTTTTAAAGTTTTCATAAAAATAGATACATGAAACCGTGTATCAAATACGTTATCATAAAAACAGATATACCAATTTATGTGTTAGATTTGTATCAATATCTGATCTATTACTATCAATGTCTATCATTAATAAAATATGGAATTTTGTTTAGTTGTAAATATTTTCACTAGTTTACTCTTTGTAATAATTTTTTATATACTATTTTTAGAAATTTAGAATCGAAATGATTTATTAAAAATATTTAATAACCAAACCCACAAATGGTTTAGAACTATGAGATTTTCAAAAAAGAAAAGAAAAGAAAAGAAAAAGACAAATACAATTCCTTCACTAAATACAAAACCATTGGACCAATCCTTATTCTTTAAACCCATTTGCTTCTCACGAGGCATTAACTAGAATTAGAATGAAGACTATGTAAAGAAAAAATATATATTTAATAATATCGTTTCCATGTGACTGTCTCTTAATAATCATTAGACGTGGCTTCAAAATTCTATATACTATTTAATAACTATATGCATAAATTTAAATTTTTTTCTTTATTTTTTTAGTTTTTTTTTTCTTATATTCAAAAACTAATACAAAAAGGGAGGGTGTCGAGTAATGCCAAATAACTACCAATAAATTTAAGGTTAAGAGATATTTTTGGTTAGTAAGTTTTGATAGAAGTGACAACAATTTTATATGTTGACAATGATATAGTTTCTATATTTTCGAGTTTGTAACAATTTAGTTCTTGACTAACAAGAGTTTAGCTTAACTGACATTCGAGTATACTGTTAAGCACAATGTTTATGATTAGAAATTGTACTAAAACAGTATGATAATAATAATTTAGTTCTTCAACTTTATTAAGTAACAATTTTAGTTCTTCAATTTTAAAAATTTCAACAATTTAATCCTTGAAAATTTTCATCAAAATAAAAGTACAAACTTTTATTACATAACTACTTTTTTAATGTATATAATTCATAAATAAATTTGATTGTTCCGTTACTTTCTCCATCTCTATATTTAAAACTTTAGGAACTACAATTGTACTTTTCCAAAAGTTTAAGAACCAAAAATGTTTTTTTAACCTAAATTTAAAATTCTACCTTCTCCTAATAATCATTAACCGCATTTTCTCTGTCTCGTGTTTCTTTTTTCAATTCAATATTCGAAAGATTGAATCACAAACGTTTAAAATGATAGTAGATGTGTTATTCACTAAACTATACTATATGGTATATTATAAATAATTAGCACCTAAAAGTATGGACTTTTGTAGCTTCCATGAATAATTCATATGAGGAGTAGAGAGATAGAGAGAGAAGAGACAATGAATGAATGACCTCCTAGAAAGGGAAACTCAACCTCCATTTACATTCAACACAATTTGTTTGTGAAGAAAGAAAAAAAACTCATCTTCTTCCTTTTCTAGCTCACCTCAATCCTCATGGAAGTTAACAACAATTCAAGAACACCACCACCAAGAACCCACTTCCATAACCACAACAATTCCAAATCCCACCAACATTTCCACACTCACAATGCCATTCTCAGCTCAAATTCCATCCTCATTATCATTGCTTCAATCATTTCCATCACCATTCTCCTTGCCATTTTCCTCCTTATCTTCATGCTCCTTCGCCTCAAATCTGCTCGAAACACTGCCACTGCTACCTCCGCCTCCTCCGCCACCACACAATCCACCACATTCATCATCCCTCACACAACCATCAATTTTGATTCAAGCCCAGGTAATCCATTTTCTTGTTTTCTTTGTTTTCAGTACAAAAATTAAATTTTGATTGGTGCTTTGTTTGCAGAAGTTAAAGGGGGAGGGTGCTTATATGGAGGAAACTCTGGGAGAATTCCTCAGTACAGAATCAGGGGAGTTCAAGTTTTCACTTATAAGGAACTGGAATTGGCTACTGATAATTTTAGTGAAGCAAATGTTATTGGAAATGGAAGATTAGGGTTTGTGTATAGAGGAGTTCTTGCAGATGGAGCTGTTGTTGCCATTAAAATGTTTCATAGAGATGGCAAACAGAGGGAACGTTCTTTCAGAATGGAGGTTAATAACTTTTCCTTCATTCTTCTTTCTCTGTCTCTCTCAACAATGTCATTACTAGCTTTCATGTTCTTGAGATATGAGCCTAGTTTTTGGAGTTGGTGTTGCCATTTACATCGTCCTTCTAAATCTTTTTATTAAGGACGAACTAAATTTCGGTGTGTTAGTGTCAAATAGCATCGATTTTGAAAACAATTAAAACTAACCTTTTCCTTATGTCACAAAGCACTGCCCAACGTTAAATTATACATTTGCAATTGGAGATTTGGCGTATTGACAATTAATGAGAGTCGGAATGTGAATTTAAGGTGCACTGTGATTTTTATAAAATTCAAATTCTCACCCATTATTAAAATTTTGTTATCTTATGACTTTTCTCGATGGTCTCATCAATTCTTGATGGTTGAGATCCGCAATTGTGATAGGGAAAATATAAGGTTGGCCTGTGCTTTGTGACATATGCAAAATGTCAGTTTTAGTTGTTTATAGAATTTATTTCATTTGATATTAAAGAAATCAAGTTCGAGTCATCCGTACAAAAATCTCTCGAGTCATCCGTACAAAAATCTCTTTCTTCTACTTCTATTATTATTAATTTGTTTGTAATAAGACAAAAGCGAAAAGTTTGATTTTTACTGCTAAAGCGTTAAAGTTTCAGTTTCAATGAGTTTTTGAACTATGAGGTTGAATAAGTGTTGCAATTTAAACCCTATACTTAGACAATTAATACATATAGGTCAAATCTGTGATGAGACTACTTTTATAGGCATTGGTTCTTGTGGTTGTGTTGGATGCTTTTATTTGATTGGTTTTCCGACTATGTTATGTTTCGATTGAGCATCTTCTTGATAGGATTTGTTCTTTATTTCGAGTTGAAATAGATGAAATTGAAAGTTTAAGATGACTCATTCACAGGTGGATCTCCTAAGCCGCTTGCACTCTCGTTGTTTGGTGGAGTTGCTTGGCTACTGTGCTGACCAACACCATAGGCTTCTGATATTTGAATTTATGCACAATGGCACTCTTCATCATCATCTACATAATCCCAACAGCGAATCTCAGCCATTGGATTGGAATACTAGATTGAGGATAGCCCTTGATTGTGCCAAGGCACTTGAGTTTCTCCATGAGCATGCTGTTCCATCTGTTATTCATAGAAACTTCAAGTGTACCAATGTTCTACTGGATCAGGATTTGCGAGCTAAGGTGTCAGATTTCGGTTCGGCCAAGATGGGCTCTGACAAGATCAATGGTCAGATATCCACACAAGTCCTGGGAACCACAGGATATCTAGCACCAGAGTGAGTTTTCCAAACAAGCCTCTAGTATTTCATTACTCTCACTGTTTTGAACTCCTGCTACCAAAAAAATCAGTCTAATTCTTCGAATTGCCTCCAGTGGATCTCAGTACGCCCATTGCATTGTGTCATATTAGAATTAGAATGTGAATCTACGCTTACCCGATTACGCAACATAGCTCAATATTTTTAGGAAGGAGTACATACCACAACAGTACTGAATCAATCTTTTTATTAGAAAAAGTATAAACCTTTTTACTGATAAGCATATTGATAGAGTTTGTTCTATATTGTTTAATCTCTTGAATATGTTATATGACACTTCGAAATCTAAGTTGAATTCATGTGTACGTTATTTATGATTCTGGCCTTAAGGTTTACACGAATGCAACTATAGAAACTCTTTAATTCTATTGGTGTCTCTTGATTTGCATTCTTATAACTTTCTTAACTTCTCTCCCTTTGCTCGTGAATGTAGTTAACACATTGTTAGTGATTCACGTAAATCTTTGTCTTTTCTACTTTGTCTATGTTTGTCGATTTCATTACACATATTTCAGTTTATAATTAATTCTCTGTTGGGAATGTATAGGTATGCTTCAACCGGAAAACTCACAACAAAGTCAGATGTGTACAGCTTTGGTGTCGTGCTGCTAGAGCTATTGACTGGTCGAGTGCCGGTCGATATCAAGAGACCGCAGGGCGAGCATGTTCTTGTCTCATGGGTTAGTTAATACTGTTACATTTCAAAAACCTACAAGGCTGCAAAAAGCTACCAAAAAAATGATCTTTTAAAGAGCTATATTGAATTATATAAGAAGTCTAATCTCCTATTTACATGGCTTTTAGGCTCTCCCAAGGCTGACTAATAGAGAAAAAGTAGAGAAAATGATTGACCCAGCTATTCAAGGGAAGTACTCAAAAAAGGATCTAATTCAGGTTTGTTAATCCTTATATTAACATTCTAATTATGAGTTTGCTAATCTTACATTCTTTTTTCGACCCTATAAAATATCTATTTCTTAGGTAGCAGCCATTGCAGCCATGTGTGTGCAGCCCGAAGCTGACTACCGGCCTTTGATGACCGATGTCGTGCAGTCACTGGTTCCTCTAGTTAAGAACCCATCGCCGTCGTATCGATTCTTCAATTGACATTTAAGCGAAAAATTATACAAGTTTCCATCAAGATAGTCTCATGGTTCACTACAGTAGGTTTCTTTTTGGTGCTTCCCTGCAGTTTTACTTTATATAACTTTTATTAAAGGCAGATTAGAGCATGGCAATATGAACCTATAGAGGCTACAAACATCTACATTAAATTCTCTTAATCAGAAATGAGACATGTACATAAATTTTTTAGTATCATTTGATGCTACAAATTAAAGTATTTTTACTGTAAACTGTCAGAGAGTTGATATAAGGTAGAAGCAAAGATCTTAGCTCAGAGCCAAGTGTTTTTTGAATTCTCAAATGATTTCTTGTCGTCCATCAAGAGTTAAACCAGAGTTAGAGAAACTCATTAGAACTATATTAATTTCTAAACTTTAAGCCAACTTCAAACTTTAGAGGTCAAATAGAGATAGGAGGTAGTATCTTAATATATAATATCTTCTTAAGATTGGTTAGAGTTCAGAATTGAGACATTATGTTAGTTCTATCCAATGTTTGAACTATTGACGTCGCGAAATTTTATCAAAGTTTCAATTATTTTTTTATATTATCAAATATATCAGAAGCAGTTGATGTGTACTTTTTGTGTCTCTTGAATTTTTCTACGATGTAATAGAAATACCAATTCACCTCTTTTATTGATATCAAACTCATGGAAGTGTGGAAATATCGATGTGAATATTAACATACCAATAAAAATTTAGTACTAAAAAATTTTCTTTAAATATATACATGTCTTTCAAGTCTCAAATCTTGAAAAGAACAATAGAATCTTTTTAACTATAAAACAAGAATGTATAGGATAGAAGCAATATATCTAGAGAGAGACCTTAGGCAACTTTAAGTAATAGGACCATCCACACCCATAAACTTTACAATCATGACAAAAAAATCCAACATGGGGAAGCATCTTATCATAAGGTAAGAAACTTATGTACAATCCTAACAATGGAGGAGGTAGAAAGAAAAGCTAAAGAGTCACTAAAGTTTCATAAATAAGACAATGTTTTAGCCCATATATATATAGTTGTGTTCTTTCTATTGGAACAGTTAAAAAAGGGTTGACAAGACAAATGCAATGGGAAGAGACAAATAAACTAAAAGTAAAGAGAATTTCTCTTACAAAGGTTGAAGATGAGGATACTATCGCTCAGTTAAATTAGAAGTTTAGTTTATGAACTTTTCTATGTTTCTGTCTTTGATTCTTCAAATGCTTTGAACTAAGAGTATCTTAATCAGTTTTGAAATTTTAGTTTGCGGTTAATAGTTGCTTCTTCGAGTTTAAATTTACATATAAGTCTATAAACTTTTAATTTGTGTCTAGCCTACCACATAATAGTCTTGATGAATTGAACATTCTCAAAGTTAAATAGACCCACTATACAAAACGATTTTAGTCCC
Organism: Cucumis hystrix; assembly: GCA_025688845.1. Lineage (NCBI taxonomy): Eukaryota > Viridiplantae > Streptophyta > Magnoliopsida > Cucurbitales > Cucurbitaceae > Cucumis > Cucumis hystrix. The sequence continues at coordinate 17,218,888 of CM046890.1, read as the reverse complement.
TATATCTTGAATTGTTTTTTTGAAGTACAATTAGTGATTCAAATCACATAACTTGTGATTATTAAGATTTATTTGAATGGTTATAAATATAGAGATTATTTGCCAACAATAGCTTAGCTTGACTGACACATGTTTGTACCTAAGGACCAAGAGTTTCGGGTTCAAATCTATATATTAAAAATTGACACCATATATATACACTTGTGGTTTTGCATTGCGCAAAAATAAAGAACCTCTTCAACCTTTATCAATTAGGCAAATGAGTGTTAACAACCCTAGGGACCGATCGAACAATGATCTTAAAATATTGGAGGACAAAAGTTTAGATGATTTGCATGGAGAGAGTTCGCTATGTCCTAGCTAGTAGACTACATTAGGTAGGCTTATTATGATTACATCGAAAAGAGTAATTTAGATTTTGTATCAATTATGACAATGTTGGTAATAGACTCTTATCAGTAATGAAGTTTTGAGTTTGAACATTTGTACCATACTTTATTTTCTGCACGATGAATTCGATATAGGTTAGGTTGCGTTAGTTTAAAATGTGGGTTGGGTTGAAAAATTCGGTTTAACTCAACCCGAAGTAATAATATATATATTTATATTATTTATTTAATAAAATTAAAATTAGGAGTATTTTGTTAAACGATCGTGTCGGAAATTAAACGATTGTATGAAAAGTTAGTCGATTGTGCAAAAAGTAAATGACTGTTAGAAGGTAGAAAGCTAAACGATCGCGCGATCGCGTAAGAGGGTAAAAGATCGTTGGGTTGGAAATAAAAAAAAAAAAACAATGCAATACAACCCGACAACCCAATCCAACCGGGTTGGGTTGGGTTGAGTTGAAAAATTAATTCAGGTTATTTAGGTTGCCAATCCAACCCAACCCGTTTGCACTCTTAATTTTATATATATTTATATTTTATGGTATGATATATTAGTGATAAATTCTAACAGCATAAGCAATAGGCGTAAATAATTATTATTGACAACAAATAGTCACAAAATTATATTGCCTCCCTATCAATATTTTTATCATTATTTTAACATTTTCATAAATTTGATATCGATTTTCAGAAATGATTAATCAAGATTTTTATCATCTATTACAAATACGAAAAGTAAGAAACAAAATGTTAGTAATTTGAACTAAGTATAAACAATAATAATTTTAACTAATTTCAAAAAAAATTAGAAGGTTTATTTACTAATTTATATACTTTTCATTTTTAATTAAATTTTTTCTAGAATATTCAACCTTTCTTTAATTAAAATTTTTAAACATCTTAAATTCTAATAGTCTCTCTAACTTCCTATTCTTTTCCAAGTCTTAAATCTATCCTATATAGATCACATTATTATTTTTTAATACTCATACATATATATATACACACACACAACCATGTGCTAATATATTTTTATTGTTATTGTTTTGTGATTTTGTTATAAGTTCAAAGTAACTAAGGATGATAATTAATGATGACTTATTGGGTAATACTAAATTAATTAACAAAGGAATCTAGTGGGTAATTCTTGGTTGTCTCCTTACTAAAGAAAAATTCTTCACCACACATTTATTTTATTGATAAATTTTCAATGGAAACAAACAAACAAAATATATTTTATTAACAATTTGTTGTAGAATTAAAGTAATTAATTAGAACCACAAGTTTCATGCATATATATGTTATTTATAATAAAAATAAAGGAATTTTTTAAAAATAACAAAATATAAAACTATCAGTAAAATGTAGCAAAATCTATCTAACTCGCTATAACATATTTAAGTTTTTTTTGTTATTATATATATATATATATTTGCAAGTAGTTTCAAAACAGATTTCCTACTGAAATAGTTCGAAAGGATGATTGATCGTATATATTTTTATCTACCTGATAAACCTAGTCTCCAACTTTCATAACATTTTTGTCTTGAATATTTTTATCTATCTAAATACTTTGATGCTTAAACTTAATCATAATTTTTTTATATAGAAATTGAACTTAGGGCAAATAGCGCAAACAAGATATTTTTGAAAAAAAGTTATTATAAATGACAAGAATAATGAAATTTTTTATAAAATATAGTAAATTTATAGTTCTATCAATGATAGATATTGGTATAGGAAAATTTTAAAATTTTACTATTTTTATAAATGTGTTGGTTCATTTTGCTATATTTAAAAATGTCACCTTTTAAAATATAATATGAATAGATTATATTTGTTAGTAGAAAATTATGTTATAAACTGATATTTGAGGGGCACGGAGCATTGGCGATCCGCTACTAATTATAATTCCATTGAACCAAAAAAAAAAAATAATAATCGATGAAATCGGATATACCAAAGATATATTTTTTGTTAAAAGGAAATCGACTTGATTTAATATTTAAAAATTAAAGGTTGATAACTAAAAATTGAATTAGTATACCATCAAAGGAAGGAATTGTAATTTTTAATCATTATTCTTTTTAGAGTCTAACCAAAGATTCAAATTCTTCTTTAAAAATGGTGAGAATTCTAACAAATAAAAATGGTTTATATTAGCAAACATAAAATTGAAAAACTAAAAGTTGTAATATTAGGAAAAAGAATAAAATAAATATAAAAGTTTGAGAAAAATAATATATAGTAAAAAATACTTACAATTAACAAGCATAAAGTTTGCACATAAAAAGAAATAAAATAACAATCTATTAATTACTTTGGTTAGATGTGAACACAAGCTGTAACACATTGAAAAATCAATCCACATATAGTTAAGCAAAGTTTTTATTTTGACAAATAATAAATATAAGAGCAAAAGCAAATCTATTAAATCTATTAATTACTAAACATAGCTAATTATAATATTACTTTTAGATCACCATGGCTGTTTCATTTGTCCATTTGCTCTTTGAATGACAAAGGTTTTTTACCTTAAAATGTTCATTATATTTTATTAGTATTCATTCATCGAAGTGAAGCTCGATATATCGAGATCATTTTAAATAAAATAATAGAGTAACATTTGTAATAGTTCTTTTTTTTTTTTTAATTTACTGTCGACAAAATTATTCAACTTTCTATATATATATATACACGATCACTTTATGTTTTTTATTTTTTTAAAAATTAATTTTTATCTTAGTGTAGTCAATCACATACCAATTTAGGTCTATAGTTTCATAAATGTTGCAATTATTTTTACCTTCTAATAGACTTATTTTTTAAAACTATATTTTACATATGTATTTATTTTTATTTAAATATTATTCACATGTTTGTTTTGTGCTATCTATGTATATGAATAGAGATCATTGTTTTTTTCTTGTCCAGGTTAGACGTAGAATAATATTTAAATCAACTTGAGTGAGTAACCTAGCTAACTCATCCCTATATGGTATGTATTATATACTATAAATTAAATAAATGAACATGATGGATAAACAAAACCAGAATCTATAATCTCCGATCCATGTTGATATATCTTTAAAAAATAAAGCTATGTTTGCAACTTAAGAAATAAAATCAAATTCACAATTCTCACAAATTTTACAAAATACATCCAACTAAAAACTTGTATTTGATGATGAAGGTATAGTTTTTAAATTCTTCAAACTTTTTTTTTCTTTTGTTTTTCTTTTCCTATGGAAACTGCCACGTGTACGGCTGAGATCGACTGTTGGACTATATCTAATAGGAAGGTTCTCTTCCAAAGAGAAAATGACAAAAACAAAAGTTTATTTATTTAGTTTAAATTTTTAATCTTTATGTCCAATCAAAAAAGTGGGTTGCTACTGTAAAATGTTAATAATTGAGGGGCACTTATTGGTAATTACAGTTTTTGCATGCATGCACATTGCAGAAAAACCATCATATATATATATATATATATATATATATATATATATATTACTATTTGCTACCTACTAGGCTACTACTCTTTCCCCATCCTACCTTATGTATACTGATATTGCAACTTGGGTTAATAAGGGCACATCCCCTTTAATTCTCTGCTGTGGGTTTTGGAGTCGCACTGATAATCGCAGGAGGTTAGAATATGCGAGACCGTAAAGCAGCAGCTGAGTTTACGCTGAAAGAGGCAGAAAGGATAGAAGGAGATCAATCTCTTCAAGTACAAAGTCAGAATCACGCTAAACCCTTCGACGAAAAGAAAGGCATTTCACTCTTGGTACTTGGGATTGAGAAGCATTCATAACAGGACATATAAAAAAAGGTTTAGATATACATAAATTGAGGAGAATTGCTTACTTTAATGTATATAGTAGTATTTTTCTAAATGCTAATAGGCTCAATTATACTTAGACTACTATTGTTTTCACCTTGTTAAAAGAAAAAAAAAGGAACATTGATAGAATCAAAATTTTTTGCTATAATTGTAAATATTTTAATTTATTTTGCTATTTTTAAAAATATCATAATTAAGATTTGACAATAATTGTTTGGAATTAGAATAATATACTAATAAAATCTTAAAAAAAGAAAGAATTAAGAAGAAAACTAGATATAAGTCATCCAACCGACTTTCAAACAAAAGGAGAAAATTTCACATCATGTAGTGTATACAATAAAAAGTTAAAATGCAAAGAACAAGTGATGACACGAAAAATTCATAATGAACGAAGAAATGAGGTCTCAATCTCCACATATCTAAATTCATATTACTGTAGAAAAGACTCTTATTGGTTTTTTTTTTTTTTTTTTGCATCTTTCTACAAATCATAAATTAGTTTGCTTTTTTTCATAAAAAAAAGTTTGTGATGTAATGGGACTTACCCTATATGGCTATTTCTTTGGAATAACTCTATCTAGTGGGTTTTTCCTTTTGAAATAATTAAATATATATATCCATGCTTTATGGGAAGAAAAAGGGCATAGTTGAGAAAGACTTGCATTGGTTGGTTCAATTAATTATCAAAGAATTGATGATTAAAAGAAAAAAGAAAAAGAACTCTCAAGTTAAGAGACAATTGACAAAAATGATTATATTGTAAAGACCCTACATATAGAAGGCCAAACACCTCTCTCTCCATCATTATATAAAATGATAATAAAACAATTAAAAATAGTACATGCATGCATGTGTATGTTTTAAGAAAGTTCATATATATATAGAAAATAAGCACAAAAGAGAAGTATATATGTACTTTGGTTGAGGATATATGTTCGAGGTTTGTGACTGACTTCGAGATAGTTAAAGTCATAATGGTTATTTTCCAAACACTTTGCAAACCTTGCATGTTTTTAATTAGTTCAAATCAATTTGGATGATATAATATCCATACTATACAAGTATGAATTCAAACATTAACTTGACTTTGAATTCTTTTCTTTTATTAAAATAGATTTAAAATCTTTAAAAGCATTTGAACGAATAAATTGATGTAGATGTGTAATAGAAAAATAAAATAGCAATAGTTTGGTACTGCAATTATTTACTGTCAATAAGTAACAAATTTAGAAGTATGACAACTATATCGTATTCCAATATAAACTATTTAATTTATGTCATTCAATTTCTCTATAAGAGAACTTTTTTATGTAAACTCAGTGGTAACCATAAATATAAGTGATTTTTTATGTAAACTCAGTGGTAACCATAAATATAAGTGATTTTGGGGGTTATTAGTTGCAAATAATAAAGATAAATAATAATAAAAGAAAAAAAAAAGTGATACAAGCACATCACATCAACAATTCGTGGATCGACATCAACAAAATCTTTATGAACCAAAAAACTTTTATTTAACCTTGTTTTCAAGTACTACTCTTAGAAGTCTTAAGTAATTAGTCATATATCTAATGGCTAATTAGAACTTAGATGGATTCATGCCAATAATTCTTTGGCTCTATATTGTGCCTTAGATATAAGGTTGTAGAGCCTTCCTATTCTAGGCTCTTAGTCATGTGTTGTTTAATCTTGTGAGACTGGTTTATATTTTAACATTATTCGTAGCATTAAGACTCAGTTGAACATGGTAATTTAAACGATCAATTTTTTGAATTAACTGATAAAATAAGTTTCAACAAAAGAAATTGTTGAAATTTAGGTATTGGTTTTCAAAAATAAAATAAGTTTCAACTAAATGAATGCGACACATCTATTATATCAAAGAACAGCTTGGAAGCGAAAAATATGAAAAACTCAAACTAGTATAGAAAGGTTCGTTTTCTAGGACGATTTAGGTATCGCATAAGAATAAAAGTTACATAACTACCCTTTGGTGGATAGTGAAATATCATAAAGGGAAGCACATGAAGGTGTTCTTAGCCTTGAGAGTTAAGTGCATCAAACTTTGCATTCTTTGATAGCTGATAGTCAGAGTTTTTCTCCATCTCATTTGTATTCCAAACGTCACACATTAATCTACCATTATTGCTTGTTTTTTAGTGGTTTTAGTTGCTCTTTTTGCCATCTTATAAAACTCGATTTATTTTATAAAGGAATAGAAATCTCACGCTTGCTTGATAAAATCATTCACTTTTTTTTTACTCGTCATCGAGTCGATCGTAAAATATTTCTAATTATTTACTTGCTAACGTGATAGTTTATACTTTAGACTAACATGTTAGGAAGCAAATGAATTTGAGCTCAAGTCTAATCTTTGTCACACCATTAATTAACTAGTTGATATTAAAAATGATGATAATAGATTTCAAGCCCTTCATCAACTTTATGGAAAATGTATTCTTCAAATGTGAATTCGAACGTCCGTGTATAGATTATAAGGTGTTTAGTTTATTGTTATGGAATCTTTTTAACAAGTAGCTCACTTATTATATTAGAAGTTGTTATCTTTTAAATATATTTTTTTAAATAAGAGAATCAATTGTATATGGTGGACATAATATAAAACTATATTTCATCCGAAAAGTTGGAATGTTGAGTTAAATTGTGAGCTAAGGTGAGTTTATTACGTTGTGTGAATTTGTCAATTAGAAGTTAAGTTGAGTGAAAAAACAGTTCATGTGTTTTCATGTTTGTGATAAAAACATATTACATTCACTTTTTAGTAAAGCTTTTACTTTTCTCATCTTGAATTTCCCAAAATGTATTATATCCAAGAAAAATACTTTCATTTATAAGCAAAGTATATCATCGATTTGTGAATAATTTTGAATTACATGATATAATTGACATAAAAGAAAAACAAAAGCGATAGACTAAAAAAATAACTAGATTCATACTATAGGCATAAAGTCGAGAGAGGGTTAGCTTGGGTCAAGGCCAATGCCAACATGTCATTCTTCGTCAATCGTAACAAAACACTACATCAAAAATGATCTTGTTATCACATGAAGATCACACTCGTTTCCATATCCGATTTTTGTTTTCATCCGGTCAATAAAGCCAAAAGTTTCTTCTTCTTCCTTTTTTTTGTATTAGGTTTTTTTTTTTTTTTTTGTGGAGATTTTAAAAGATCCCATCTCACTAATGGTCAAGAAGAAAAAATAAGATAGCTTGGGAAAAAGGTATGTAATCTAACAAACAAACATCCTCAAACTTTGGAATAACCCTATTTTTCCCTATTGACAAAGTTTAAAAACTCACCAAAACCATTCAATATTAATTAGACCCCACATGCATAACAGCCTGTTCAATTTCATGAACAATTTTATTAAAATGATGGAGAAAACTTAATATGATCTATGTATAGATCCTATATATAATAAAATATCAATTAAAAATCACATCCTATAGATTTGCTTCTTTTTCCAAATAAAAAAAGATACCTCTGATCTGTTTAGAATATAGTTTGGACACCTTTCTTACTTTATGCAATTTTGAAAGACCATAATTCTATTAATTAACTACAATGAAACTAGCCTACACTTCCATATATATTTTTTCAATTATATGTATGAATTAATTGGGAATGCATCGTTATAGATATATATATATGAAAGTAGAGATAGTTTATGTTGATCTTTAATGAACCATGGAAAGAGGTTACCAATACCCTAATTACTTTTAATATATGGTATAACATTTGTGGATGTTATCGGCTCAGTTAATGAGTTTATGTGGTTTATGAATCTCCAATCTCTTAATGTATCAGTTTTTTCTTTCTTTCTTTCTTTTTTGGTAAATGTGGTATAGTATATTGCAAAAATGTAACCTTTTAGCCTAAGGTCAAGACAGTACAAAGCAAGAGTTGAAGCTGATCACAACCAAAGCACATAAACTAAGCAAAGGACAAGTTCAATTCACATATTGATTAAAAAAAACCATTGCAATCACAACAAAAGAAATTAATAATTATCCCAAGTCCTTTTATTAAGTTAAAGGGTTCTTGGAGGTTCACCAAAAGTTTAGACTCATTAATCGTAACGCAGCAATCAACTTCCACAGGGGGGGAGATATCTCACGAGGACAATACAAAAAGAAAGGATAGAAACAACAGTATCTTTAGACAACAATGACATATCCTGGCTACAGGCCACTTGATTATTAACCATATAACCTAACTTAAAGAATGCAAAACCATGAGCCTCCATCACAACAAAAAAAACTTTTCAATAGTAGCCGCAATTACCTCTCAGATAGAGGGGCAACAACAACCTAGCTACAACTTGGCCCCTTAAGTGGGGTGAGGACCGAACCATCACTAACAGGAGCCATTTTTTGTCAATAGAATGTGACCAAAACTGCTGCACTGAACACACTTGCATGACCTTCCAAACATACTGTACCAAGATATATCTCAAAATCCTGAAATGTCACAAAGTGCAAAAAGATCATCATCCACTCCCACCTCAACACGAAGATGGAAAACAAAATCGTAGATGTGAGAATTAATGTTAATTTAATGTTTTGATCAACGTCTCAAGAACTTAGTCCAACTGTGTATGCAAATTTGAACTTTCAAACAAAAATAATGTCATGATCAACCACTCATCCATATACTTTTTTACTTTTACAATAATGTCTCAGGTAATTAATAAAGTTATCTTTCAATAGATATTATATAATTATATTAAAATTTACCTTTAATATTAACTCTAACAATTGTAGTACACTCCACACGTCAAAATACTATCTAGAAATATACCAACCTCGTTAAAATAAATTAACAATAAAATAGCATGCCCTAAACATATATAATTTGATCAAATAATCGTTGGACATATTTTGTCCTTTTGCAATAGTTTGTAGCTAGGCTTTAAATTTTAATTCTTGTTTGCACCATTATATTGTATGTGGTGCAATTATATTATAGAGAAAAAGAAAAGGGTATGAATAGAAATTAATCCATTGCATTATAATTATATAAAGATACAAAAACTTGAATAATAATGGATATGAATATAGATATATATAACAAAAGTGTGAGCTGTGATACATATCTATATCTGTATAGACCAAATAATAATAATGGCTTTCATCAAGCCCTAATGGAGTAGAGCGGTGGAAGCAAAGTGGTGGGGGATATGGGGGGCTCCTCCGTCACCCTCTTGTGTGAACAACAAAATTACAATCCTTGAAATGTACATTGCTTATTGGTACGTTGACTCAAATCATCACAAAGAAAAAGACGACAAAGAAAATGTAGAAAGGTGAGGATTTTGGGTCTTGTGATAGGAACAAAATCAACAACCAAAGAAAAAAAACAAATGTATTGAAATGGTTTGAATATGTTATTTGGTGTTTTGAATGATCAAGTAGAGGTTTAGAGTGTACTAAATAAACTTATTTTATGAATTCTTCTCTTATAATTAAAAAAAAAAAATTGTTCTTTCTATGTATGTGGCAGCTAACAAATTGTTAGTGAACGAAACTTGGTATCGATTCTCCTATTGTTTTATGTTTTTGGTTTTCTTTTATTATTTATCGTTTTTTTAAAAAAACGTGAAAGAGTAACGAATAAAGATCGACAAGTATATTAATTAATTACATGGTTCTCGCAAAGAGAGTATTTTTATCATTAGAGAGAGAAATATCAAATAAGTAGAACGTCGAGTCGCCACTGACATGGAGTTTATGTATGACACATCTGTAAATTCTAGGCTTAAAACTATAAATAACATATAATGCTATAATTTAGGGTCTATTTGATAACCCAAAATTTGTTTTCTGTTTTTTGTTTTAAAAATTAATTTTAAAATATCACATGTGTTTGATAACTAATTGATCATTTTGTTTTAAACAAGAAACTTGTTTTTAAAATGATGAAAGAAATTGAAAATAATAATTGAAAAAAAAACTTTCAAAAAAAGACAGTTTGTTTTTAAAAAAACAAAAAAACGAAACCAGTTATCACACATATATGGTTTTTGTTTTAAAGGCAAAATAAATATAAAAAGAAAACAGAAAAAAAACAAAAACAAAAACAAAAAATCGAAATGGTCACCAAATAAACTTTAGGTTTTGAGAGTATGCTCCACCACAGTCTCCGAAACTCATGTTTAATAATGCAGAACGTCATTGTCTAAGTTGATATATTTCGATACATCTACTAGTTCTTCTCTTTTGTATCTTGTTGACAAAAATAATAATGAACAACTTCGAGTAATACGTCACACAACAAATTCAAGGAATTTCAACGTGGAAAAACCCTTTGTTTGGGGCATTTCTTCGAATAGCTTCCCTGCATTACTCAACCAAACAAAGGGGGGTTAGGTTGGTTGGCGGTGCTATATACCTTCGCTGCCGCCCGGCATTGCACGGCACGGCAGGTGGTGCATGCGGCAACATTTAGTGATATATGCAATGTTCCATGCACCGTCCATTCTTAGTTAGGTATTTCTTCCATTTGAGTGTGATGGGAGTTGAATTTTTTTATCAATCTATTTTCAAGATTATCAACACATTTTTTCTCTCCTAATTAGTTTTGAAAAGACATTTTATTATCAAATATATGGACAAAATATCCGATTAAGAATCGACCATATTTAAATATGAATAGAAAACATATAGTAAGAGAAAAATCGACACACACAAATTTATAACGGTTCATTAACTATGTGTGTTAGGAACGCATACATCCAAAAAATTTAGGGGCGTTTGCAAAAATAACAAAAAAAATTATAATAATAGATCTCATGTTACTACATTTTCTAAATTGCAAAAGTAACAAATTTAAAAGCGGATAACCCTTTGATAGACTTCTGATATGTCTAATTACTTGTCATATTTGTCGTATTTGCAATATGCAAAAAAGGTGTTATGGACTGCTTAATTTTTTCTAAATTTTTTTGTCATCTAATTCAACTTTTCTAAAATTTAAAGACGACAATTTATTGTTACAGAGAATAGTTCAGATTATAAATTAAATGCACCTTTAAAATTAAATTTCAATTTATATGACTCACTCTTCCATACTTTAGAGTTAAAATTATTGTAAACAACAAAAATATGACAAATATGAATACAACTCAGGTTTTTAGGGCATTGCCCTTAAAATCCGACTTGAATGCATCACTACCTCTAACTAAGCTTCGTACTTTTTATTTGAAGAGCTAAATATCATATTTAAGACATATTGTTCCAATGTACATTTATATTTTCGTGCATAGGTTTATTCACAAATATTATTCTTGATTTATATTTTAGTTATCATATATGTTGGTACATATGGAATGAAAAAACTATAATCGCATCTTTAACAACGTACGAAGATACAAGAGCATACATCACTAATTTGTAGAAGATTGTGCATTGGTTGATTGGTGGTTGGTTGCATCACTCAAACCTCTTCTCGAGTTATAGTCGACTACAATATTAACGATGAGAATGTTACGAATGTTCTAATATAGTTGAGATGTGTTCTAGTAAAATAAAAACATAATTAGTACACTAAAAACGTTATAAAAGTCAATAATATAATAACAAATTAAAATTTAGAAGTATGTAATAAGGTTTAGTTTAAAGAGTAGTTTCAACTACAATTAGTTGAAGAAATTGGGAAATTGTAATGGTTGCAAGGACCGGCCTAATGCCTATAAATGATAAACAAAATATAACTTTTTTGTACATTAGGCCTTAATATGTGGCTTCTTCTTGATCTTCTTCTTCTTCTTCTTCTGTTAATTTTGTTGAATTTTGCACTTTACCTACTTCATCACTATCTTTAATTCTCAACATCAAATTCTACTTTTAGTCTAAGCTATGGACTAATAAAGATTTATTTGACATATATCTAACTTGCTTGTTATTGATTGGAAATTAAAAGTTTGACTAATTAGGTTGGATACACATTATTAAGGGAGCCAGATAACTCATTAATACTTTTTTATACATATATGGAATTTATATCTAAAATTTAAGTTATCGATCGTTTTCAAAAGCAACTTATTAACAAATATAGCAAAATGTGACTATTATATATATATATCAATTCTTGTTGTTTATCAATGTGATAATAAGTCTATCATTGAGTAGACAATGATATTTTGTTATATTTTAAGTAATTTATCCATTTAAAATCTTAAATAGATATCGTATTAATTTATATCCATATTACTAATTACACATTATAGAAGTTATGGTAATATTATGTTGTGCATACTTTACCCCAAGTAGTTTAACACTAAAAAAGGTGCTCATCAATTGTGGGATGGGTTTAAGGCGCTGAATTGATTATTATAATTTGTGTCTGATGTGAATACTATTTTAGATTGGTTTAGAGCAAAGTCATTGAATTAGTTGTTATATATAGTTAATGGTAATTATATATTATATACATGTAGACTATTTTAGTATAAGTTGATGAGAATAAGAGATGAGGGGTAAGGAAATTGTAACCACTATAACAAATAAAGATTTAGAATAGTAATACTACAGTTAATTATAAATTATAATACATAGAAACACCGATTATTATAGATGGAAATTTCAAACAGTGACTGAAGCTCAGTCCACCCAATTGATAAAGTTAAAATATTCACGAACGATCCTTAATAGTTTACATTGAAGTTTTAATTTGGTACTGTTAAAAATACAACACTCAAACTAAAAGCATTAGTACGTATATACGTAGTGCAAATGGAAAAGAAACAAAACTTATAAATAAAGCAAAAAAATTTAGATTAAATTCTCAAAGTTTGATAATAATATACCATATCATTAATAAAAATATATCACTAGTAGCTTGGAGTTTTATCCGTAATACAACTAATCGATAGATTTTCTTACATTTACGATTCTTAAAATTGTTGATATATACACACTTAATTATTAATCCTAAAGATGATATGTATTCCAACCCTAAACTTTTGTGCAAACTTAAAAGTATTTATAGCTCTAACCAACCTAAACTAAAATGTAGTTTAGTTTTGTACAAGACTCTTTCATATCCTTTATTAATGCTATATATATACTATAATAGATCAATTTTAGAAGTGGTTTAATTTGGATAGGGTTAAGGTGGGACTTCTCCTAAATTTGATATATAGTTTGAGAATGAACCAAGGCAGAAATTATTGGACATACGTGTGATAGGTTCTAGTAGAAAGAAAACTGTTTCCATGTGTGATGGCTACCACTATCTAATAAAAGTTTGATCATGTAGGATGAAAGATTAAAACGTGAGAAGATAAAAATATCGAAATCTTGATTTTATGAAAAATGATATCTACGGCAATAAATGACATTACATTGTACTTTGATTTGTTAATTAACTCCACATATTTATACTAGTAAGAAAGTATATCAAATATATACATGAAAAACTTTCATCAATGAATAGTACTTTTGATTTATGTATCTAGATATATATTCCATGCATGTAAATTTACATTTGTGTTAGCTAAATTAATTCATTTTGACATGTAATTTGGGTCAATATGTTAGATATATTTGGTTAGTAGATAGAACACATTGAGTAATAAGTGATCCAAAAGGTCACACTCTTGCTAATTTTACCAAACATTCTACAATGAAATAATACTATAGTAATAGACATTTGAAGAGCACTTAGATTATTATAAAACACAAATGTTGAGGCTGTTGAGATTAATCTTTTATATGTCTAAGAGAGCTTGGTTTGGATTCACTGAACAAAAGAATTAAATGCTTTTTTTAAAACTCATTTTTTATTTAAACTATTCCTATCAAAATGGTTCAAAATATGATGGTTGTCAAATATCCTAATTTTTTTCTAAAATGACTTATAATGTATTCCAAACGCACTCTAAGTCCTTGAGAATATGAAAAGTTATTCAAAATAATTTGTGAAGTTGTATGCTACTCATCATCGATCTATGTTTTTCCTCTAGGTTTAATCTTCCCACAATATTATGGATTTCTCGAGTTCTCTTAGCGTTCTCATAAATAGTTTGTTTCTATCAAAAGAACCATACAATGTCAATAGACCATTATTATTGTTGTGGAAGAGTATACCATAGTTAATTGGTTGCTCCTTTGATGTCGTAGTACCTTGAAACTCATACTTGAATTGCTCTAAGGCATTGTTCTCCATTAGTTATTGAGGTGTTGCCACACACTTTGTTGACCATTTGAGTGACATATCTTAGTCCAATATTGATCTATGTTTTCTCTACTGTATAAATAAGATAAAGAGAAAAGATCTACTATGAAATCGACAAGGACAAATTATAATAAAAAAAAACGTAAAATATATAAAAGAATTGGCATACAGATCACTTACATGATTTACTAACAGTGTACTAGTTCACTAGACAGAAAGAATAAATTAATTAGAGAGAATATTACAAAATACAAAATGGTGGCACCTCTAAGATTTGAAAGTTTATATAATGAACTTTCTCTCTAAACCCTATGGTATTAATTGTAAATGTACTGCAAATGTAAATACGAATTCTACGTAAGTTTGAGTAGTTGAAATGACACACTTTTTAACGAGTTTCCGTGTTTCATCGTTCAAAGTGTTATACAACAAATTCAAAGCATCCATAGAGGGAAGGAAAAGAAAAAGAAAAAGAAAGAACATGGGGTTTTTCCATTGAAAAAAAAGACCTAATAGCCACTTTGAGAAGTTGAACTTTACGAATTGATCAATTAATTTCTCTAATATATATAGATAATAAGTTAATTTGAAGTGACAATTGTTATTTAATATATTCTTTTTTAAATCAAAATAATATACTTTAATAAGGTATTTTATTTCATATAATTTATAATAATTTTCATACACACAAAACAGATCAGTTGCCAGTTGGGTCTATGGGTATTTCTTTAATAGGTTTTAAATTTTGTATTTCTATCCAAAAGAAAAAAAGAAAAGAAAAATGGTTTGGTATACTTAAATTGCTTTTGTTTTTATTGCACATATCTTCAAGGGTTTGACCAAGAGATTGCCCAATTATTTTCTATATATATACAAGAGATATTGTCTGTTTTTGTATTTACATTCATTTTGCAAAATATATTCCAATAATTTGTGATTTATTTCAACATCTATTTTAGTTTTATGACTTCCTCTTTATATATAATGACAATTCAAAGTTAGTTGTCTTTTTCTTTTTTTTTTAAAAAAAAATATTACATCTTTTTGTAGTAACTTGAACTTCAAAGTTTTGTTTTGTTTTTTTATTATTATTTTCTAATTTTAAGTTAAATTGTGGAAAAAAAATGAAAATCTCATATTTGAAGTTAAGGGCACATACGAACAAGAATTGAAGAATTCCAACGTTGAAGATGAGGTAGAGCAGCATCACAATACTACAACACTAGGAACGTTGCAACATTTCGACATAAAAGTGAAGTAGTTTGACAAAAGCACTCAAAAGCATCGTTACGCTTTGCTTTTGCCATGTTATGAAGCAAAAAAAACTATACTGCGTGCCTGATTTGCATATATTCAACTAATATCTTTTCATTTTTATCACTTTATTTCAGAAAGAAAGTTAGTCTAGTATACTTTAGAACTGTAGTGACCATTTAAGAGTTCATAATAGTTTAGGATTATGATAGATTCGTCATCTCTTTAAATAGACAAAACGAGAAACCAAAAACCAATTGAAGCAAAAAGACCCTAATTAAGATTACTTAGCTTTATGCACATTGAAGAAGTTGTTGAGTTCATCTTGAAAGCATAAAAAGAAAATTCAAAGGCTTGAGACGATCATGGAGCCTAGCTCACGATGAGAACGAATGACACACGTCGAGTTATTATTTCTTTTTTATTTTTCATCTTTGGTTAAAAGTTGTTATTTTAACGAAGATTTTGAGGTGTGAACATTAGTGATTCATATTTTAGTTTTTAATTTTTTTAAAAAAATCACAATGTCATAATTATTTTGCATGAAAATTGTGAAGAAGTTGTTTGGTGATGTTTACACACTTTTGTATTTTTTAAATTTAGTTAAGAATTTACGTGTTTCTTTCCGGTAAAAATATATAAATCGATGAGTAAAATAAAAAAATATATATATTTCAAAATGAGGACAAGAAATACATTTTCTTTCTTGAAATTTGATATTGATATATCTATTTCATCTTTAAAGTTTTAAGTGAACACTTTATACTGATATTATCTACTCATACATAACCCATAATTTGATGCTTTAAGTCATAACAATGAAATAGTAAAATGAGGTTAATAGTTTGAGATTAATGAGAATTGACTTACTTTCCAATAGAATAAAATAGAAAAGTATTTCTTGTGCAAGTTAAACCTAACTAGTCACATTTTAACTAAATCAAATCAAGTTAGCCCTACAACTAATTGGGTCGATCATGCATTCGGCCATATGCCTAGCTTATCAAGGTAACACTATTACCAATAGGGTATAACTCTTAGTCGGCCAAACTATATACTCGATTGATCTAAAATCACACTCATAATATTTCTAATAAAAAAAACTCAAGAGAAAAAGGAAAAATAATTCAACAAACTTCAAATCATAACATGATTATATAAATCTCAATGCACACACTAACCAAAGACATACCCTAATTAATATTTTCAATTAACATTATTAAATAAAAACAATAACAATAAATCCAATATAATTTATTCAAACAAAATAAGAGAAAAATCTAACAAAATTGTGAGATCTCGATGTTTCCCTCCTACCAATAAAATAAAAATAAAAATAAAAATACCCTTCAAGAATATAATTTTGTAGCTTCACGTGCAGCCTAAGCTGTAGATTTGAAAAAAAAAATTCCCTATTTTCTTTTTCCATTTTCAAAACTTTAAAAGCCCCAATTTTTCTCATCACAAACCCCAAACCAAACCCAACCATTTTAGCTTCCCCATAATTTCTCTTTTTTTTTTCTTTTCTTTTCTTTTGGGTCCTCCTCTTTTCCCCTCTTCTTATACTTATAATAATTTCATTTCAATCCCTCAACTAATTTTCTTTATTTTACCAAAATCAACAACACAAAAAAAGGGAAAGTTTTTACCATTGTATATTATGGCTCTAGAGGCAGTTGTTTTCCCACAAGACCCTTTTGTGTATAAAGATCATTTGTTCATGAATTTGGTGAATTCTTCTTCATGCGTCAACTTCATTGATAATCATCAAGCTAATGATCAAGATGATCATGACTTTTATTATCTTCCCAACCTATCAGTACAGAACTCTTCAATATTTTTGGACGATGATCATTATAATTTTAATGATGAATCAGTACGACAGGTCATTGATTCGACGTTGATGACGAGCGAGACGAAGGATGGAGGAGGGAGCGAGCGGATGGGGAGACGGCGGCGGCAGCGGCAGAGAGGGAAAACACAAAAGAACAAGGAGGAAATAGAGAACCAAAGAATGACACACATTGTTGTGGAGAGGAATAGAAGAAAGCAAATGAATGAGTATCTCTCTACTCTTAGATCATTAATGCCTCATTCCTATGTTCAAAGGGTACCATCTCTTATCTTTCTCTCTCCTTTTTTTTCATATATTCTCTCTCTCTCTCAACATATAAAAGAAAAGAAAGCTCACTTTTTTTCTTTTTTCTTACCTCACCCATAATGTAAAAAGAAAATGGCCCATTTCTCTCTTTTTATATTTGAAATAGAGAAGGTGAAAAAAGAAAAAAGTTCTTTATTTTTATTGGTGGAGCTATTATTGTTTTTACATAGGGTTAAAATAAAATAAAATAAAAGTGGGAGAAGTTTGAGAAAAGGCTTTTTAAAAAAGAGATTTAATAAAAATATACTTTCAATTTCGTTATGTGTTGAAGGTTTTTGCACTTTAAAAGTATGTAAAATTTGAACTTATTTTTGCTAAATTTGAACTTATTTTTGCTAGTAGGTTTTGTTATTTTGAAAATAGAAAACATTTTTGGAATGCAAAGATTTTGTTTTATTTTATGTAAATGTACATAGAAAAGTAATTAATGCTAGAAGTTATTTTATACACACTTTCAACCACAACATTAGATTTGTCACATGGAACTATGTGAATTGGTAGACCAAGTACTATTATTGTTCAATTAAATTTTATCGTTGTATTTTTCTACTCTATAAAATATGATAGTTGTTCAAACGAGTATAACAACTAACATAAAACTCTTTCTTTTTTATGTGGCGAATTTTTATTGGTTAAAAAACCTTAGGACGCCCCGTACTTATTGAACAATACAATAAACAGATACCCATAAAAAAGAGTAGAAGTAAAAAAGTAGATGAATTAAAGGAAGTTCTACTCACTAATGATGAGAAGGTAAAATACCATTCTTCCTTTTTTATTCTCTCAATGATTTCTTATTCTTCTTTCCTTCTTTTCTTCACTTTGTCTCTGATCTTTCCGTAGTTGATAAAGAAAGAGAAAGCTCTCTCTCTCTCTCTTGAGAAAACTTTCTCTTCCTCATTACAACACGGAGAATAGACGAACAAAAGAAACGAGAGAACAGCAACAAAAAAAAAAAAAAAAAGAAAGAAAAGTTCTCTCTTTTTTCTGTTTTTAGCCCTCTCTTCTCCCACAACCACCCTTCAATTATAGCCCAAAAAAAAAAAAATCAGTGGGCTAAAAATGATACCAACCAAGACCACGCGCAACACCCCATGGTTTTTGAATTGTAATCATATAATTGACAGAAAAAGAAAGAAAGAAAAAAGAAAAAACAATTGATGATCTGATGAGTAAAAAAGAAAAGTTGAAAAATAATGAAAATGTCATGAAAATTTTCTTTTGATTACTGCAGGGTGACCAAGCCTCAATCATAGGTGGTGCTATCAACTTTGTTAAGGAACTTGAACAACAAGTACATTTACTTAGTGCTCAAACATATCATGTAAACCCTTTTTTTCCTTCTCATGTTCCACCAAATAACAACATTATTTCTTCTTCTTCTTCTCCTTCTTCTTCTTCTTCTTCTTCTTTTCCTTTCTCGCAATATCCTTCCTTTACTTTCCCGTCTTCTTCATCTCCATCTTCGTCATCTTCTTCCTTTTCTCTCGACGACAATAACGGTTCAACCATTGTTGCCATGACTACATCTAACAACTTGAACAACCTGAACAGCGTGATTCAGACTTCTATTGGCGATATTGAAGTCTCTATGGTTGACTCCCATGCAAACCTTAAGATAAGATGTAAAAAGCTTCCTAAACAGCTTCTTAAGATTGTTTCTGGCTTGCATTCCTTGCATCTCACTGTTCTTCATCTCAATGTCTCCACTGCCCATCCATTTGTCCTCTATTCTTTCAGTCTCAAGGTAATTAAATTTCTTCATTTATATTTCTCTCTTTTTCTCCTCTGAGAAATCGAATCTTTACTTACTAACTAATTGTTTGAAGTAGTAATTTGAGTTTTGAAGTCGGAAGTTAATATATCTTAAAGTTAGAAAGTCTATCTTGAGTGAAAGAATATAAATTTAGTTTAAAGTTAAACATCAAAGAAAGAAAAAAGAAACAATATGTTTTTCGAAAGATGTGCAAGTATCAATAGTGAATACTGTTAATAAAGTTTGATAGATTCAAATTATTTAACACCGTCTTATGAAGTCTACCTAAAAGTAATGTTTGAATTTCGTTTATATTTTAATGTGTGTGGGTGTTACTGTTAGGTTATTTTATTTCTCCCACTCTCTTCACTTTTTTAATGTTATTTAGCTAGTTTTGACTCTCATTAAGTTAATTAAATAAAAGTAGGTTTTGAAAATCTTTCTTTAATGGAAATGTTTAAATTCAAATGAGTCATCAATCACTAAAAATGAAATAATTATCAAAGTTATCCATCACTAAAACGAAATAATTATCAAATTAGGGTTTTGGAATGAACCAAACTAACGAAAAGTAGGTTAATTATTTATGTAGTTTGTGTTTGAGATTTTTCTTTTCCATATAGGTAGAGGAAGACTGTGGGCTTTCATCAGTGGATGAAATTGCAAATGGTGTGTATCAATTGCTTTGCAGAATTCAAGAAGAAGCATTCTCCAACTGATCATTTTGAGAGAAAAAGAGAAAAAAGAAATTAGCATTTTAATTAGTTAATTATCTTTTAATTTCCTTTCTTTCTTTTTTTCTTTTTTTCTTTTTTTGCTTTTTCTTTTTCTTTTTCTCCCTCTTGATGGAGCTTCACTTTGTAAACTTTGAGATTGTACTTGTTCTGTTCTTCTTCTTCTTCTGATCTCTAAATTTTTGGTCAATTCAACATGTTCTTTGTCTTTAATTGATTACTATTAGACTCTGTGTTAAACTTCTCATTGTCTCTCTCTCCCCAAGAAAGCAAGCTTACTGCATGTCGATCTCGAGTTGTATCTATCAAATCTTTGTGCATCTCATCCATTTTTGTTTTTCTAAGCATAGATATATAATAATGATGGTCAATATGTAAGTGTACCTAAATATCTCAATTAGAATTGACAGATTTTTAGCACTTTTCATTATATTCCCGACCACTTTCATTTTATTCAATAGAAACTGGGAGTAAATAAATCAAAAGAGAACAAAGAAAATGCATTTTCACTAAATTATTCAATTATGTAATGCTTTTAGAAAGCAACCATCTTAATGATCAAACACAAAATAGTAATAAATATAAATGTTAAATGATCAATTTGAAGAACAAATGTTGATTTTATATTATATATAAAAAAAAGTTAAGGCTTACAAACTCTATAAGAATGGTATAAAGTTTGTAATGATTCTTTGGACTTGGAACTTATATTAGTTTAGTTTAAACTTTAAAGGGGAGGAAAAAAGATACTTCACTGATGTGTCTATTATAATATATAAAGATTTTTATTATTTTACCTCTGTTTGAGACAAGAAAGGGAAAGATAAAGTCGGGGGTCCGTAGTTTTAAAAGTTAACAAAAGCATAAAATTGATGTTTCTGGTGAGGGGTCTCGATAACTTCTTAACTAAAACAAGAATAACCTCAATTCACAAGCAACTTACGAAACACCTTCTTTCTATTTGGTGGACTAATCACTATTGTTATTGATATTAATTAGTGTTTGAATTCATTTCACATCACATTGCTCTCATGTAGCACAACAATAGCATTATTATTTAGCAAAAACAAGAGATTCATCGATGGAAACCATATTTTACAAATTAAAAACATGTAACGTGGTACAATATAAGAATAATCATTTTGCTACTCGAAAATGTAATAGGGATATTATTACACCCTACACCCAAGAAAAAGCTGCATTGGATAAAAATAGAGCAATGATAATGTATGGACCTCAAATTTACTAGTTTGGAAAAGGAAATCAAGAGCAAGTGATATTAATCAAGGTACTTTTTGTACATTGAAGTCTAAATGTACTAAATTGAAGAAACAATTATTGGCAAGATTATAACTTAATTTGGGCTAGCTATTTCTTTACTTATATATCTTTACACATTTCTTGTACTAGTGTTGAAACACATGAAATCATCATAATATAAGTCATTACATCTTATTAATCATGTGAGACTTAAATAATCAATTATTCTTACATGTAATTATATGTTTTGTTTAATATTGTATCACTACTGCAAAACGAACATTTCATTACTTATAAATTAGTAACAAATTTAGAGGAGAAAGTGAAAAGAGAGTCGATCGTATTGAATTCTTCGATTTTTTTGAAATTCTTGACGGTTCTTATGTGAAAATTGATGCACGTTTTTTTCTGTAAGAGAAGATGAAGTTTTTCATTTTTTTTTTTTTTTTGAAGTTGATGCATATATGATACAATGAATTATGTTATGGTAAACATGAATGATTAGTTTTGTAATAAGGATGAATATGATCACAAGAGAAATAGAATATAGAATGATTTGAGCAAAGGTGGAATCCCAATGCAATTGGGGTAAAAGCTGATTTTGGTTGTGGGGTTTTTGAATCCCTTTAACAGAACATAATAAAAAAGTTGACAAAATAATGGAAAAAAGTTATGGCCATAAATGGTTGGACAGACATTTTATAATGATATATGAATAATATGTCACATTTATAGTAACTTGTCTTTGATAATATTAAAAAAGAAAAGTATATGAATATCACTTTCAAAACCATATTAGTGGTTTGATTTGAATATTATTGTCACTAACCAATCAACTTACTTAGAGGCATATCAATTAAAAAGAAACTAATTCATGTGTGTGTTTTCTTAGTTAGAAAACTTTACCAAAAGATTGTTGTTAAGAATGAATATATATATAATTTTTTTTCTTTTTTTTGCATCAACCGTTGTGAAGTAGAGAAATTTGGACATCTGATCTTAAACGTAAAAGTTTTAGGAGTACACGTACCAATTATTGTTGAAAGCTTTACTGAAATTCATCTCATAATATTATATGAATTGTTTTCGAATATAACAAAATGATTAAGTATTTGTAAATATATATAGCAAAACTTCATTGTCTATTTGCGTTGGACAGTGATAGACATTGTCTATAATTGATAGACACTAGTAGATGTCTTTTAACATCTTAACTATCTATCACTAATATAGTAAGTGAAATTTTGCTTTGTTTGTAAATATTTTGAGTAGTTTTTTATTTAAAAAATTACCCTAATATTATATTAGAGATATTTTTAAATATAGAAAAAAAATTGAAAGAGTCAAATCGAGTCACACCTCCATGATTGGAGATGAAAAAGAGAAAAAATGGCAAAATTTGGAGGGGGGGCATGATATCATTCATAGAGAGCAAAAGGTAGGGAGAGCATTGCAACACACCGTGGTACCGTGGCACCGTGGCATCGAATTATTCTTGTGCGTGCATGCTATGCCATGGCACGGTGACACACTGTCTTGTGCCACTATGGTGCCAACTTTCCTAGCTATTTTTTTAATTAAAAAAATAGTGTTTTTGGAAGACTAACCAACGTAGACATCAAATTTTGGAGCCCGTAGAGTGAGTTCTACTACATAAAAGGTTAAAAAGTGAGAAAAATTATTCGAAAGTTGTTTGTTGGAATGTCTTGAATTTGCATGGTATGTCGTGTTATGAACAACCTAGCTAGTACAGGAGTTTTGTTGTCACATATATCTCTACATCGATCTGATCTATATGTTTTTGTATTACTTAATTGTTAATTTCATAATACTATTCAAGATCCCAATGTTCAAAGTCAAGGTGTGATTGACAGACTTCAGCTAGAGGGAATCACTTCAAGGGTAGTTATTTTCCTTGTTCTTTTCACTTTCTTTATTGTTTATGTTTGACAAATTGTATGAGAATGTGTTTTTGCAACTACGAGCGAATATCTTTGTTTGTTTTAGGGTGTTGATGTACGTACTTATTCATGTATTTTGGTTAATGTATTGTACTTCTTTAGATAATGTGGAATTAAATGTTTTTTCAATGTTATTGTGCTTATTGTTTATATTGGTTGACCATCAATATACATGTTAGGTTGAACGTTCAACTTGATAAATTAATTGTACGTTTAACCGAACTTTTTACATTGAATAATTGTTAATCTCTCAGGAAAATAGTTAAGATAATTTAAGAGATTGTTTATGACTTAATATCATGCTTTTATTTTGGTTTTAAAAGATAGATATATGATCAATAAAGTTTGCCTGAGAAAAGAAAAGAAATTATTATTGAAAGATAATAATTCGGAATTTAGTTTCTAGACTTAAACGTTCTCAGCAACATAAGATTTCATTCCACCTTTACATGACTGAATGAAATCAACATCCTATGATGCTTT
Source organism: Cucumis hystrix (assembly GCA_025688845.1). Classification (NCBI taxonomy): domain Eukaryota; kingdom Viridiplantae; phylum Streptophyta; class Magnoliopsida; order Cucurbitales; family Cucurbitaceae; genus Cucumis; species Cucumis hystrix. The sequence goes on along the minus strand of CM046890.1, from coordinate 17,194,842 downwards.
TTCTCCCAAAGTTGGATCTTTATTTTCATAGCTTTCTTTTAAATTAAAAATTAAATCATTCATTTACTTGTCTTCTTCTCTGATAAAATTGACACAATTCTAAAATAGTTGGACGGAATCTTTGAGTTTGATCTCTGAGAAAGATACTCGATCTCTAAAGACCGTTTTACTATACTATCACTTACACGTGCAATTGCGCTAGCTACATCAATGTGTGGTAAAACGAAGTCATTTTTTTTTATAATTAAAATTTCAAGCTGGCCAAAAAAAAAAAGATTGAGAAAATGAAATAATTGTAGGCCTTTTGTAAGTGGAAAAATGAAGCAATCATATCCTATACTTTTTATTTAAATATCTTTTACAATAATAACCACCAAATTAGATTTGATTTTCTCTCAACATATACACTTGTATGAAAATAAATATACATTTGTTTAAAAATAAATGGTCTCGGGTTCAAATCTTCTCACCTTCATTTCTAATAAAGATTAAAATGATTTTATATTTATTTATAAATTCATTGAATTTGTTCCCTAATTATGTAATAAAGCAAAAAAAAAAAAAGTTTGATAACTCGAAAAAGATTAAAACAAAGAATAGGGATCTTTGACGATCGAATCAAGACTACTTCATTTGTTTATTATTTTCACACAAGAACGAGAAAAGAAATTTTTCTCAGTATTAGAAAGATGAATACTTCCTTCTAGAATCCTTTGTTCCCTTCATTTTCTTTTTTCTATTCTTCATTTACTTATCTTATTTTTCCATTCTCCATAGACACATTCAATCACATTTCAATCTGGCATTAGTGATGTAATAATCATAATAATACTGTTCCTATTTGTATCGTAAAAAATAGATAGTAGTCTGTTGCAATCTTTCAGAGTTTATCGTGGATAGATTGTGATATTTTGTTATATATATTTGTAAATATTTTGGACAGATTTACCATTTAAAATGATTGATTAGTCAAATTAGAAAATTGAAAACTATTTTCTTTTCTTTTCCAAACATGGATTCGTTTTTTTTTTAAAAAATAGTGTAAAGTGGATAACAAAACAAATAAACTTATTGGTACAAGTAGTGTGATTGAATGAGCCTAACTTTTAAATACTAATTCAGAACTAAAAACTACAATCTCCTTTCTAATTATTTGTATTCCATTTGATAATTATTTGAATCTTGTTTGTTAACGTGTTTAGTTTTTTGAAAAATTAAACATATAAACACTAATTTAACCTCTAAGTTTCTTACTTTGTAGTTTGTAATATACTTTTTATCAACGTTTTCAAAAACTAAGTTAAATTTTGAAAACTAAAAAAATAAAATAGTTTTTTAAAACTTTGTACTCGTTTTTGAAATTTGGTTTAGAATTCAACTTTTTTTTATTTAAGAAAGATGCAATCTCTGGTAAGAAATTGAGAGGATAGACTTAAATTTTAAAAATCGAAATGAAAAACAAAAACCAATTGGTTTTAAAAGGGGACCTTGGTTTCTGGTTTTTAGTTTTTAAAAATTAAGTATATAAACAAAGAAAAGGTGGAAAATTTAGAAGTGAAATAAGTGTTTGTAGGCTTAATTTTCAAAAACTAAAAACCAAAAATCAATTCGTTATCCCGTTATTAGTTTTACTATTTATTAAAAAAAATAAAATCTTTTTGTTATTTTTTAAATGAAACATTAAAAATGATTATTTTTAAAAATAGCAAAATGAAATAAAATATTTATAAAATATAGTAAACTATCGATCTCTATCTACAATTAATCTCCATAGACTACTATACGTGATATTTTGTTATATTTGTAAATAAACTTTAATATTCTCAAAAAAATAAATTAAAGAGGAATTCTAAAAAATTGCAAATTTGACAAAATATTTACAAAATATAGCAAAATTTCATATTTGATCAATAATAGACATTGATAGAGACTGACATGCTTCTATTAATAACATTGATAGACAATGATAAAAGTTTATAGTTTTTGTCATTGATAGAATCCAAATTTTGTTATAGTTTGTAAATATTTTAGTTTATTTTATTATATTTAAAAATAATTTTTTAAAAAAATATTCAACATATTTACATTGTATCGAAAACAAAAAAACATTTAGATTTAGGTCAGCTAAATTCAAACCCAATCTAAAGGATATGACTATTTTTAAATTTTTTCTTTTCATATTTGGTATACGATTTTGAACCAAATAACACTTCAAAGAAAAACAATACAAAGACTTATAAAAAAAAAATTGCAAAATAAAAGAAAGAAAGACGATGGAAAGAGAGAGCAAACTTGGAGTATTTTAAAAAAACCAATTTCATGCTCTTTTTTATTTTGTTAGAGATCGTAAATATGACAATGTTTTTGTTTTATTTAGGAAAATTAACTTAAAAAATGCACGAAATTAAATATATATTAAGGAACAAAAAACATGAGAAAAAGTAAAACAACAAAACGAACTCTAAAATCTTCTTCTCCCCATTTCTTCCACTAAGCAACACCTTTTGTCTGCCCTACGCCGTTTGCCGCCGTGCCTCTGCCTTGCTTTCCCGCCGGTCAGTTTCATATCCTCTCTATTTTCTTTTTTGTTGTTAGTAGTCTTAGACTCATACCAAGCCATTGTTTGAACGTAGTAGAAGGAAAATCGATGTTTTGTACAGTCCAGTATGTTGTTCAATTCAATACATTATTCATTTTCTTTCTAGGAATGCCTAATGGGGTTGTTGAGTTTAGATTCTTTGATGCTCTGTACACTATGCTATCTGCTATTTGGAAAGTTTTTTTTTTCTTATCGAGAGAAATTTTCTATCTTGATTTAGACCTTTTTTTTTTATGTATTGCAGATTTTTCTGTCTGTTCTGATGGGTAGTTAAGGGTGAAAAGCTTTTTGTTAGCCAAGATGGAGTAATTGGGCAAAAACAGTATTTCAAATAAGTTATTTGGGTTCACTGATTTGACACATCAGAAATTGATCAAGGGATGGTACAGAAATTTCTAGTTCAATGATATGAGTCATCATAAATTGATTAAGGGATGATTTAGAAATTGCTAGTTCACTGAATTGAGCATTTCTAGTTCGATGATACAGAAATTGATCAAGCGATCGAGATTACTTATTTTTCACCGAAATGTCTGCTTAATACGTTTCCAATTGCTTAGCACTTTCAGTCCAAACAAATTTGACTTTGAGAATAATCATAAACAACGTCGAAAGCTCCGTGAACGCATTCCTTTTGTCACTGATGTTAAAGAGGTGAAGGATCCATGTGAAGCATTGGCTCTCTTTGAGAATTACCATGAAAAGGGCTTCAAACACCACTATCCTTCCTACTCATCTCTCATCTACAAGTTGGCTCGTTCTCGTAGATTTGAAGCTATCGAGACTATTCTTGGTCACTTACGAAATAGGAATATTCGTTGCAATGAGACCCTTTTCGTCGCTTTGATTCAACATTATGGGAAAGCTCATTTGGTTGAGAAAGGTCTTGAGATTTTCCACCAAATGCCTTCCTTTAATTGCTTTCGTACTCTGCAGTCCTTTAATGTATTGCTTAATACATTAGTTGATTGTGACCAGTTTTCTAAAGCAAGTGAAATCTTCGAACAGGCTTATGAAATGGGCTTTCGTCCTAATTCAGTGTCCTATAATATAATGATCAAGGGTTGGATCAAGAAGGGTGGATGGGAACAAGCATGTAACCTGTTCGACGAAATGCTCGAGAAGGGAGTTCAACCTAGTGTTGTAACATACAATAGTTTTTTAGGGGTTTTATGTAGAAAGGGTGAAATGGACACAGCATTGTGTTTGTTCAAGAACATGACTGAGAAAGGACATCATCCTAACGCTGTTACTTATGCATTGTTAATGGAAGGATGGTGTTTCATAGGTAAATACAAGGAAGCAAAAAAGTTGATGTTTGATATGGAGTTTCATGGTTGTAAACTGCGACCAGTGAACTACGGTGTTTTAATGACACATCTTGGAAAGACAGGGAACATTGACGAGATGGAATCTTTACTTAATGAGATGAAGAAAAGACGGTTGAAGCCCGATGTTGTGACGTATAATATTCTTGTAAATTACTTGTGTAAGGAAGGAAGGGTTGGAGATGCTTACAAGGTTTTGGTTAAAATGCAAGTGGGAGGTTGTGATCCTAATGCAGCAACTTATAGGATGGTTATTGATGGATATTGTAATGCAGGGGACTTTGATGGGGCTATGAAGATTTTGAATGCTATGTTGATGAGTGGGCACTGTCCTCATTTGAAAACTTTTGCTTCTTTAGTTGTTGGTCTTTTGAAAGGTGAAAATAATGATGATTATGTTTGCTTTGTATTGGAGGAAATGGAGAAGAGACAGCTGAGGTTTGATGCTGAAACTTGGAGGATTTTGATCATGGATGTTTGTGGTCAACATGTTGAAATAGGTAGCCACTTAAATGATTTGATCTCCTTAAACTAAATCTGCAGGGGGGGAAATTGGTGACAGCATTTCTTTTTCCTTTTATTGGGTTGGTATACATAGACCACTAGGCCGAGGCAATGAGACTCTACAAGATGAAAATGAAACTCAATCAGCTCAAATGAAGTTTATGTTGAAGCTAATGGCAGGTCACACCGAGTCAACTTAATCACGAGGCAATCTCTATGCCACAAGAACCATCGACAAGAGCTAGAGTTAAGAGTTAAAAAGACTGAGAAGAACGTCCATGGTGAAGAATTGCAATTTAAGTTTTAAGATACATTTGGGTCATCGACATTGTTGATGATGCATTATGTACCTATTTATTTATTTATTTTTAAGAAAAGAATATTTATTTAATGTATTTGCATTTATGGAAGTTCATGTAAGTAGTTGAAGGGGTGTTGGATGTATTTAGATGTTGATCTTTCATTTAGTATATATAACCATCATGGGTTGTCTAGTGATCAAAAAGAAGACAGGGTTTCAATAACTAATTAAGAAGTCATGGTTGAATTCATGATGACCACATAACTATAAATTAATTTTTTAGAGTTTTTTTACACTTGTAGGGTTGGGTTGTCCCGTGAGATTAGTCGAGGTGCACATAAGTTGGTTCGAACTGTCACTGATATTAAAAAAATAATAACTTTGTAATTTGAATAAATATACTTAGTAGAGTTTTATCTCTTGCAAGTTTTATGTCTTTTTAAACTTTTGTGTTCGGAATGCATGTTGAATTTTCAAAATTTAATTTGTTCAATCACATTGTAGAGAGTTCAAAATTTTGAAAATAACAAGTTATTACTTCTTGATATTTTATAATCTTTCTGACCCAAACTTGTTAACCTTTTTTTTTTTTTTTAGTCGTGGATCAATTAGTTAATGAGGGATATTCCCGATTATCATTGTAGTGGTTTAACTACTTTAGTTTGCTAAGGATAGGTGAGTTTTTAACCGTCTAAAATAAAATTATGAATTTGGAGAGTTTCATTATAATAGTCTCATAGTTTCTTCACTAATAACAAAAAAGTACATTATTCCTATTGATAATAATTTATCTTTCTTTTGATTCATTGTTTGCATCCTAATCTATTTTTTTTAACCCTAAATTAGATTAATTAAACTTTTACTTTAGCTACCAACTTTGAGAAAACTTAATCACTCCTCTCATTATTGAAAAACAGCAAATCAACCATTAGTCGTCGGTTCTTATCAAAATTCTTACTCTTTAGAAAAACCGACCTCAACCAACTAATAAGTACTCGTAGATAAATTACCAACATCCGATATTTGTTGACGACTAAGATGTATATGGTTTGAATCTTTAGTCTTACCTTACTGATAAACAAAGGAATAAAATCAATGTTTCCAATCTCTAAGAATGAGTGAAAGTGAATTGACAAATGACAATATCCACATTTCTTATTGTCTTATTCATATCAGCTATCATTTCGAAAAAGCAGCAAAGAAAAAGAAAAGCTTTCCTTTCGTTTTCTTCGAACTTGTGAAAATTGATGACAACGTTTTTTAAAATCATCAATTTCGTATCGGAAGCTCCACCGTCGGTTCCTACTCCGTCGAACAGCCTCAGACTTCTTCTCTTCTTCTCCAATTTGCAGCATTCTTCTCGTTCTCTTTGAGGTTTTCACTTACACTTTTGCAAATTGCTTTCTGTTTAGAGCAAAATCATAAGTTTTTTTTTAGCATTTAACGACAAACTTATTGGAATCATAGTTTTTTTTATAATTTCATTGCAATGACAATCTTTTGTTAATTCGATATTAAGTAGGTTTCATGACTCTGAACTTTGTTTTTCATCTTTGTACTTCTTGGAAGTAAACTGGAAGAGAAATTAGGATCCTACTGTTATATTTGTAGTTTTTTTCTTTCACCTTGGTTTCTGCTGCCTGTCCTCTTCAGTTTTGTTTTTAAAGATTGCCAAGGATCCTACATTATATAATTGATGCCTAAGTTATACCGATTATGATCCTAATGGTTGTTTCAATTGCAAATTTCCACTTTGTTCAAGTTAGGAATGATGCCCTGACAACTTAATTGGTGCTTGAGCCATTTTTAAAGTCATTGATGTTATGTTGAGAATCCCGAAAAAAAAATAAAGATGAGCTACTTCTCCTTGTCAATTAGTTTTTTTAGTTTTGAGATGTAACCTATTCTCATGTTATCTAATATAGTATCAGAGCCCATGAAGCCTAAAGTAGTATTCGGTTTAATTAAAAATATTGTGATTCGATCAACAATAGTGAACCAAAAAAGAGGCACCATCTTGTTGGGGAATATCGAGAATCACCCATTGAAAAAATCAAGGGACCTTGCACTCCTTAAAAGATATAGATGAGTTACTCCTTTCTTTGCCAATTGTTTTTGAGATGGAACCCCATGTTATCTAATAGAAGGGAAAAACTAGGATTTTGATATTTATTACTATTATCATTTGCAGGTCGAAAATATGAATAACCAAACCAATAGCAGCAGCAGTGATCGTTTGAGGACAAATTGGACTCCAGCAATGGAACAATATTTTATTGATCTTATGTTGAATCAAGTGCACAGAGGCAATAGAATGGGTCATACATTTAATAAGCAAGCATGGAATGACATGCTGATGATGTTCAATGCTAAATTTGGGTCTCCATATGACATTAATATCTTAAAAAGTCGATACACTAATTTGTGGAAGCAATTTAATGATATAAGGAATCTCCTTGATAATGAAGGATTTTCATGGGATAATGCTAGACAAATGGTCATCGCGGAGAATAATATTTGGGACAGCTTCATCAGAGTGAGTAATGTTTATACTGACATTTTCTTATCTTCATTATAAACATGATATTAAATGATACTACTTATTTACAGGCCCATCCAGATATTCAGTCATACAGAAACAGACCTCTGATAAATTTCAATAATCTGTGTTTGATATATGCACATACTGCTGCTGATGGGAGATATAGTATGTCAAGCCATGACTTAGATTTTGATGATGACAATATGGGATTATGTATAGGTATGTTTCTGTGTACTTTAAGTTTAAGATACCTAAATAATTTGTGCAATTTTTGTTGAAATACAACATCTAGCTTGCAGATTTAAACTGTATGGAGCCTGCCTCTGTTGTCGTGCGTGTATTTATGCTTGTGGGGTAGTCGAGTTTGAGGAGGATGGATCACAAAAGAAAGGAAGAAAATATTTTAGTTATTTTTTTCTTACTCAGGCGTGTCACTGCAGTGCAGTGATAGATGGAGCTCTACATATCTGGAAAATAGATGAAAACTTAAAGATCTACAATAAAGATTTTATTCATACAACATATTTAGTTGTGGAGATGAGAAACACGTTTCCTGCCTTGATCTATTTTCAGGGTCAAGCACCACTACCCGCTGTCTGCCCTCTGGTTCAGGGTGATAACAAATTTGTTTTTGTGATATGATCAAATACTGCATTTTCTAGGAGAAAATGAACGAGAGATTTGTTAACTGATGGATCACGGGAAGTTTTTCCACCCCTTTTTCTAGATGTTAGAATTATTCACCATTGACAATGGGTTGCTAAGTTGCTTAGATGCAGCAGCATCCTTTTGAGTCATTTTTATTTTCTTGTAATTAAGTATTTCATCATTAAATCTGCAATGTTTGGTTGTTTAAAGAACCGTCATATCTTGGTGAACTGTAGTTATTAACATTACTGTTGTAGGTGTTGGCATGAATGGGCTTGTCCCTGTGAATAAAGAGAGTTCAAGAACAGGCTGGACTCTTGCTATGGATCAGTACCTTGTGAAACTTATGATTGACCAAGTGAGAAAAGGCTGTAGGATAAATGGTACTTTCAAGAAGCAAGCATGGGAAGATATGATCACTCTTTTTAATGCTGAATTTGGCTATCGACATAGGAAAAGTTTCTTGAAACATCGTTATAGGAAATTGAAAACATACTATATTGATTTAAGGAATCTACTTGAGGCCAGAGGCTTTTCCTGGGATGAGAAACAACAAATGGTGGTAGCTGATGACGGTGTGTGGGATGATTATATCAAGGTATATAGTTGTTTTTTAACTTTGTTCTCATAAATCAATTAATATCATATTTTATATCGATTACTGCCACAATATAGGCAAATCCAGATGCCCATGCATACAGGAAAAGGACGTTGCTAAACTTTCTAGATTTGTGTCTGATCTACGATGATACAATGAGCAATGGGCATTGTGATCATATGCAACAATTGGAGCGTTTTGAATGTGCACCTGAGGATAGTGGTAATGCATAATGCCCAGTTGAAACCCAATTATTCTTCAAAAGTAGTAATTTAAACCATGCAAGTCTTATTTTAATAGTGCTTTAAATCATACAAGATTTGGTCAGAAAAAAATGAATTTGGTTTCTTGTTTGGCCAACGTGTCTTGGACATTTGGACCCTTGTTGAACACATGTCAAATACTTGTTAACACAATAGAGATGTGTTAGACCCTAGTTTTACAAAGTCAATGTGGGTTCAACAGCTGTTAGAGGTGTGTGGAACATGTATTAAGCAAACTAAGTAGATACACAATAATAATAATATTGGACTAAAACAATCAATTTCAAGAAGGGAATACATAAAACTCATTCTTTTAGGATATAAGTTTATATGCATATTGACTTTGAATTTTCTTGTATAAAAGTGAAGAATATATTTATATATACACTTTAAAATGTATATTTTAATTATTGGAAGAAAATATATATTTTGATAAACGTGTCATTCCTGTGGACCATGCCCATGTTCTAAATTTAAGAAAAAACGTAGTGTCACAATGTTTGTGTCGTGTCATAGTCACATTATGTATTTGTATCTGTGTTTCTTAAATACACTCACTAGTCTGATATATTTATGATATTTATTTCTTTCAAGGAAGAAACATTTCATTAAATAAATGAAATAGAGGAGAGACCCCATAATTCAATGAAATAGAGAGGAGGCCCCATAGCACCTATAGCCTATAGTTGATTTGCAAAAGAGATTTTCAATTGGAAGATATATTCATAATAGCTGTTATTCTCTATAAATACTAAAAACAATGTTTATCTGTGATATCTGCTGCTAGAATGCATTCAATGAAATATTATTGAGAGTAGGACCATAACTTCTTGTTTTATGGCATCTTTAAATTTGTCTTCATCTCTAAAATTGGAAATGTCCTGCTTGTAGAAGAAGAAGACATCCAATGCCATGCTGATAGATATTCTTCAAGCATGCAATGGTCTTTTGAAATGGATGGTTATTTTATTGATCTCATGCTGGAGGCTGTGGGTAAAGTGAAGAAATTTGATTACAATGATGATCTTATGTGGACTAACATGATTTCCTCGTTCAAGGAAAGATTTGGACTGGTATTTAACCAAGATTCTTTTAGGAGGCATTTCAAAAGTTTGGAGAAGAAATACTTTGATTTGAAAAATATTCTCAAACAGAGAGGATTTTGGTGGGATGAAAGACGGCATTCAGTAAATGCATACGAGGACACTTGGGCTGCATATATTAAGGTGAGTTTTTTCCTTTCTGCCTCTAGTCCATCAATTCCAATTGATACTGTCTAACCCTTATAAACGTAGGAACACCCACATGCAAAATCTTACAGAACTGGTCCAATACCTAGCTATAATGATCTGTGCTTGATTTATGGAAATTTAGTACCTGATAGTAGGCCGGGGCCAAAACATTTGGACCAAGAAATTGCCAGTGACGGGAAGGGTGAGTTCTTTCCTTTTTCATAAATGCTTCTTAAAGGGATCTATTCAAACTGGTATTTATGTAGGCGTGTAGCCCCAACCACACACAGACATGACACTTGAGAAAAATGAAGAAAGAATCTAAAGCAATAAAATGAAATTGTTGATACTGCAGCATTTGTAAAATGAAGTTGTGTCAATTGTATTAGGAATTTTGTTATAATATAGAATTTGATCTTGTTAACTTAGAGGACTTCCCCTTACATATTATTTGTTTTCAATTTTTAAAGATGCCAAAACTAGCCATCGCTATCACTGGAGCTCTGATTGGACACCTCAAATGGACAGATGCTTTATTGATCTAATGTTATATCAAGTTCGCACTGGAAATATGGTTGACAAAAAATTTAACAAACAAGCTTGGGATGATATGGTTTCCAAGTTCAATGCAGAGTTTGGGCCTCAGCATGATGAAGATGTGTTAAAAAGTAGATTTTTTAATCTTAGGAAAAGATTCCATGATATGAAATTCCTACTTAATCAGGATGGCTTTGTCTGGGATGAATTACTACAGATGATAATTGCAGAAGACGGCCTTTGGGGCGCATACATTGAGGTACTTATTTCATTAAAAATTTGAAGTTCGCTAAAGTATTCTTCTTGAAGTAGGTGCTTATACCTAGATTTTGCAGGAATATCCAGATGCTAGATCTTACAAGAGCAGGGCTCTTCCAAATTTTAATGATTTGTTCTTGATATTTGGAAAGGACAATACTTCAAATCACCAACATTATTTATTTAACTCTGTAGATGCTGATGACTGTTACCCAGAAGTAAATATTGGTCTCTCTCTTTCCAGCTTACTTTCTGTTAAAAAAATACTAGAATAATTTCTACTATCCAGTGCTTCTCTTCAAGATACATGCAGTTTTTAAACTTCATCATTTGTGAATTCATGTTGCATAATTCACATTTTAGTTTATGCAAGCAAGCCAATTGCAGGTCGTCTCAAAAGTGTATGTTCATTAGTGCACTTGTTGGAGATTCAAATAGACCAATACTATGCTGTGATTTTATTTATTAAATTTCTGTGACCATCACATCATGTGATTAGTTTCACCCTTCTTGAGGCAAAATGAGCTTAGTTAATCTCTCTTTAACGAAACATATAATCTTTCTCTAGTCACTCAGTATCAATTGGTGATGTTTGCCCATCTAGTTTCTGTTCATTCAATTGCCTATTTAGGGAATTGAATGATTAGAATGTCTTAACTTTGATTATTTTGGTCTCAAGTCTTGGAAACAACATCTACAATTTTCATGTCATTGCCATTGGGAAAACAGCCTCTAATATTCTGTTCTTATTCTCTTGTTTTTTTCTCCAGTAAATGAAGCGGAGGAGCAATTCTTTTCTGATAATAGTGATGAGTCAATAATTGAATGGACGAATGAGATGGATGATCATTATGTTGACATCATGCTCGAGCAAGTACATAGGGGGAACAAGACCGGATCTACGTTCACAGATCATTCTTGGGCCTGGATGGTGACCTCATTTAATAAGACATTTAAACTTACGTGTGACAGAAATTTCCTTGAAAGTCGATTCTTTACCATGAAGAAAGAATATAAAGATGCTCAACATATCGTTGATCAGAAAAATATGGCACGTGCTGGAATTCACCAATCTACAGCAACCAATAATGAAGTCTCTGAAACTCACATTAAGGTTTGTGATAGTAATACTATTGAGGTAGATAGAAACGTTATTAGGGTATTAAGGGCATAATAGTAGTAAGTCAAAAAAGTTGTTACTGGGTGCTGGATTGTAAATAGAGTATGAGAGAGGAGGAAGAGGAGGATTGTAATTTTAGAAGGGTAGGTTCTGAATGCCTGTTTATTTGCCTTGTCATGTATGCTTGAATATTGGGGATAGGATAGGCTTTGCGAAAACTTAACAGCATATTTAAATGGGTTGTGTCACGATCTTACTTGAACAATATTTGTTCTATAGATTGTACAGCTGTGTTCTTGAGTTCTAAAATGCGTTGTGTGTTTCCACACTGAAAACATGTTGATATCCATGGCGGAAAGTAAATTTTGTTATGTTGGGGGTGCAGCGAACTCCCATTTCTCAAAAACATTCCCAATTCAATTCAATTTTATTTTTCTGCAGGAGCTTGCAAATGATAGTGAAAGAGGAGGCAGAAGCTTTGATAGGTATGAAGATTTGTGCATGATATATGAAGACCAGTTTGAGGATGAAAGATTAGGTAGTTCCAGCATGAATGTACAGGTTGACGACGGCACTCAGAAAATTTGTAGAAGTGATTTGTTTGCAGAATATAAATCTCATGGAAGGGAATGTGAAATATCTTATCAAAGAAAGAGGTTAAAATCTGCCACTCCATCAACTTCTGTTGGCAACAAAAAGGTTAAGAGAATCAAGGAAGAGAAGCAGGAAATTGGCAGTAACAAGGCAAGTTTGATGAAAAATGTGGTAAATGTTATAGATTACTCAATAGAAAATGTTGTTTCAGCACTCCAAAGTGTGCCAGACATGAATGATGAGTTATTTTTGGAAGCTTGTAAACTTTTAGAAGATGAAAGGAAGGCCAAGGTGTTTGTTGCGATGGATGTCACGACACGAAAGAAGTGGTTATCAAAAAATTTCTGCCGATAGCATCTCCTGTGGTTTTTTGGTAAGCACTGAAATAAAAAATTTATTCTTGCAATTTAGATTATAGAGGAATTTAGATTAAACTCTCCCAAAGGAAGGTTTTACCTATTTGCTATATATATATATATAAAGTCTTAGACAGGAAATATCTTTGTTTCATGCTTTTGCAGTCTCTTTTTTTTCAAATGTCGCAGTTTAAATAACTTAGAATGTAGTCTATATGGTTTGATAGAAGTTCATACATAGTTTCTATAGTTTGATTAGATCTTCATAAATAGTGTCTATCGATAGACTATTTATGAGAGATTTACCAAACTATAGAAACTAAATTTAAATTTTCTTTAAATTATAGGAATCAAATATGCAATTTAACAAACTTTCAAAAAGGCCAAAATAATTCTTTTTCGAGAAACATTATCTTTTTAGTTCGCTAACTAGTGGCAGATGTGTTTTACTAAGTTTTTGGTTTGGGTAGTTTAAATTTTATTAGGTATATAATTTTTAGTTTATTAGATTTTTTTTCTAAATATCAAGCATGAAGGCTAGGTTTGATAAATATTTGGGAAATAATTATGAGAAGATCAATTTGCCCTTTTATGTTTTTTGTTGTGTTAGATCCACGTTACAAATGGAAGCTTTTATCGTATTGTTTCATCGATCATCAATTTGTAAGGGTGAATTGCATCTAAATCTCTTCTTCTGTAGACAATAAATAGTAATGTGGATGGGATGAGATGGAGAGGAAATGTAGGGATTTGCCCAATTTTGATAAGGCAATTGCTTGGAGATCTTGCTAAGAATGACTTAGTGCAATAAGTAAATATCCTTTGACAATGTTAGAGCTAACTATAACAATTGAGTACAGTTTGAGTGTTGAAGAGCGTATAGTTGACTCATAACATTTTTCATTGGTTTCAAGAACTATCGAGATTCTTGGCTCAATTCTTACCTAAATAAATGTTTCAAGGAAGACTCATTGTATTGATTTTACTTTATTTGCTTGACTATTATTGAGATTCGAGAAATTATAGATGATGACCCTTCGGCTTATTATTATCATCATCATTCATTATTGCTAGTTTTGTAGGATTCAAAATGATCAATGAGACTTGAATATGTTGGGACTTCCTTTTATTTTGTATTTGGATTTTGAATCTTTCATATTTCTTTTAATCCAATTTCCTAAGATTTATTTCATTTTCCTAATTTTCACATCATTTCAATCTCAAAATCTAAGTTTTTTTTCTCTTCTTGTCATTATTTGTTTAAGATTGCCGTCACCGCATGAGTAATTTTTAACTTATTTATGTAATACATGTTTTTTATTACTAATTTGATGACTTTTTAATTAAACACATATATGTCAAAACGTGTATAGCTTAACTTTATAATATATATATTCTCAACTTCAAAATCTGGTTCAATTCCTTCATCGCACGTATTATCAGAATAAAAATAAATAAATACTTACTCCAAATAAATTAGAAAGTTTTAAAAGAAACAATTTCCTTTATATATATATATATATATATATATGATTAAATGAAGCCACCATGGTTGATGAAGTTAGAAAGAAGCAAGTAATATATTGGGCTTTTTTTTAAAAAAAAAAAAATCTTTTTTCCAAAAAGGTTGTGAGTTAAGTTTTGAGGGTGAAATGTGTTACCATGAAGGTTGGGTTGAACAAATAATCTAAATCAACTTAAAATGTGCCCTCAAATGGATATTATTTTTGAAAATCTTTTGCATACAGTGTCCTTACGTGTAGTTGATGTGTCCTAACCGTCAAAATCATCAAAAACGTTGAAAAACTAAACATTAACAATAAAATAATGAACAAACCAACTTGCATTTCAGACATTGTCTGGTACGTATCAATGTTTGACACTGACACTTTATCAATTTTAAAAAGTTTGTGCTTTACATAATAAAACTAACTAATCCAATCTCTCGTTGGTTTATACACGTAGACTTTCAAACTCTATTTCTAGTGAGAGTTTTTAAAAAATCGACACCAACTGATCGACCGACAGACGTGTATACTTTTATTAATAAATTAATAATTGGAAAGAAGCACACAAAGGAATAGATTGGGCCAATACATTTACGGCCCAGAAAGGGAAACGCGGGCATTAGTTTCCTTCGTTTGTTTGATCCGTTAAACCCTTCGCCGGCAAAAACCTCTCTTCCACCTCAACTATTCCCACTTTTCATGATCGGAGAAATTTGTCACACAGATTTTCAGATTTGGGATTTAAAATGAATTTCATCACCTTACGTTCACTCCAAACTCTGTATCGAACACCAAAGATTCGTCCATTTACTTCTCCGTAAGTATTTCTATATGTAAATTTGTGTTTGTTTTCTAGGAATTTAGGAAGTTTAGTGGCTGATAAGTGTGGAAAAATGGAAATCTGGCAATAGTTGATTTTTTGGGTGATAAGGAAGCTCAGCTAGGAAAGGACTGTTTTTGAGTAGAAGGTAACATTCATTGATTGTTTAGCTGGTTGGGAAAAGTATAATTCTGCTGGAAGACTGGAAATGAAATGTATCATTTACTTGAATGTAGATTATTTTCTTTACACACTGCTAATTGTTGTGTGATTATTATAGGAATTGTTGTTCTTTGTTCTTATTTTCTTTATTGACGAGGGTATTTTTTTTATCATTTCTTTTTTTATTTAGTGAGAATTGCGTATGCTTCATCTTCTCATTTTGGTCTAACAGTGTTATTTTGAAATTGTTTATGCTCAGGATTGGAAGTTCAGCAAACTATTCATGTGGCATTACAAATGGTAACTTTGATGATTGTTTTTTTTTAAAAAAGATATATTTTCTTACCTCAGACTTAGTTGCTGAAATTTGCTTTAAATTGATATGGTTTTTGGTTGGTTCAGTTAGTCAATTGGGTATTCAGAAAACTTCTTCTTTCCTCAGTAACACTCACTCTGCTTTTTCACTGGCTCGGGGACATAAAATGATCATATGTTCTGCCGTGGTAGTTTCCTGAACTTTTACCAGTTTGTTCCATTTCTTGTTTCAATGCGCCAAGATTTATGTTAGTGATAAAAAATTTGTGGATGGTATTCTTTTTCTTTTCCGGTTCATCAAAATTCTTTTTTTTCCTTCTTCATCGTTTTATTTTATTTTTAATTTTTAAATTACTTAGGCTGCCGAGTTTTCGGTATTCTCGCATGGCATTGGCATTAGGTTGGTGACAACGCAAGTAAAAGCCCCTCCACAAGCACGTCAAAAGGTGAGTTTATTTTTGCCTGTTGATGACGTTTTTGTTCTTTCAACTCAGTTCTTTCAAAATGATCGATTGCTCAATAATTCTGGTTATCTTGTTAAATTTGTTTTACAAATTACTTAATTAATTCTGTTAAACATGAACAAATTCCCATGGCATGATTGACATTACAAGCGTGAAGACTTGATACCTTGTTAGAACTTTCATGTTTTAGTTTCTTTCACCATTTTTTATTGAACATGAATTGTCAAATATTTTAGTCTTTCATCTCCTGGAAAAAATCTCTTATTACTTTTGTTAAATCATGCTTGAAGATTGGCCTCAAAGTTACCATGTTGAGTCCTGGATTCATCTATGAACCTTATTCACCTCGTCAACAACTCCCATTTTGGCAAAGGTTGGTTGAATTGTTAACACTGTTTGATGATATTTGATATGATCTCATTCTACATTCTCCTCGTGGCAACCAGAAAATACAATAAAATAGACTTATGTGAATCAAACTGATTGAGGCAAATAGACTTGTTATAATTTCAATTATGTTGGCAACAATTTACCAGATACTCAATCTTACACTAGTATTTTTGGAGCTTGTCATTATTTATCATGTTTTGAGCACCTTTGATGTTTCTGTGTCAGATGGTTCACAAGAAGTGGTTGGAAAAGGACAAAAGATGATATCATTTTAGAGGTGAAATTGTGCTTTGGATTTTGAGCTATTTTGCTGCAACTGCAAGTTCTTATAAAAAAAGTGATTATTCTGCGAGTTAACTTATTTATAGTGTTATTTTAAGGTTGCAATGCCCAATGTTCAATCTTCTACTTCCCTCTTCCTTTTTCCTGGTTTCTTTTCTGTCTAAGGTTTAGAATTTATCTTTTAATTCTTGCATAGCAGAAGGAAGTAGTACTGATGAGGGAGATGAGATGGAGAGGGTGTGTGCCAATCAAAAGGTGTTTGTGGAAGGTGTGTACAAGATCATAAGGGAACACGAGTGGAGAGGTTGGATTTGGAATTGCTGAGGGATTGCTTGGGGGCAAGCTAGAAAACCCATTAGGTTTTTGATGCAGAAGAAGGTTGAAATCAATAAATCATTAGTGATCTTCTTCCAACTTCTATCTAATGCAAATGAATGGTTTGGTATAGCTTTAACTTGGAAAAAGAATTTGGAGATCCTTGTTACTACTATTGAAAGGGAGCTCAAGTCAGAGTTATGTTTATAGTTTGACTTTGTCTTTGACTATTACTTGGTTATAATTATTGGTAAATTTAGCTAGATCATAGTCTTTCTTTGGAGCTATAACTTTGCTTCAATCTAATGTTTATTCCTTTGAGGTGTTTGACCTAAGAGGTCATAGAGAGATGATTGAGAAGTTCCTTCTTCATCCACCCTTTTGCGAGAAGAGGACTTTTTATGGCGAGCTAGGGTGCAGTTTTGTGGGGGTCTTAGGTTTGGAGGAACAATAGAATTTTTTAAAAGCTTGAAAGGAATTTGGTTTATGTTTGGTCTTTTTCAATTTGGGTAATAAATTATTTTGTATTCCGATAAATAATTTTGAGATATATTGGATAAAGGCTCAATACATAGAGGAAAGATATCTATAGAGAATGAAATAAAATCTTTGGTGATTTTCCAGCTAATTATTTTATTTACAATTAATAGGTCTTTTTTAAGGTTCCATGTTTCGAGCTTTGTTGGCAAATCATTTTTGTAATTGACCTTATGTTGGCCTTATTTTTTTTACTTGACTTGAGCCATTTTCTTAGTTTGAAGAGTTTTGTTATTAATAAAAATAGAACTTATCCCTTGATCATCACCTGAAAAAAAAATCTTCTCAATATACATTGGGTGATTTTCTGATTTGAACGTTTCTGTTCTAATTTATTATACTAGAATTCGTACTCATGTGTGGAAGTAATAGATATAGGCTGTTTAAGTTGTGGGGTGTGCCTAGAAGTGCGATGGTATCTTTTCTTTTTTTACAGCTCAAAAGTGCTTATGCAATAGCAAAATTAAGAAAGAAGGGGTACTCAAAGAAAAAATTTTACGAAGAGGCAGCCAATTTATATAGAGAGGTATTCCAGATTCTTGTATCACAATACTGGCTTACAAAGTGCTTTGTGAAACACGTCATCATTTTCTTTCTCTTTCAGTAAGTTCTTCAGAACTGTTTCGTTGTTACTGTGTAGAATGTCCTACTTGGCCTTTTCAGATGAAAATTGATGGAACGCCCAATAGTTGCTTTTGATTCTTTTGAAAACCGTTTCCTCTGGGGAAAGAACCTTCAAAAAACAAAAAACAAAAAACAAAAAGAAGAAAGAAAAAAACAAGGAAAAAAAGAAGAACCTATCTGGTTTTTTCATAATTTATTTTCACAACTTTTTCATAAGTTTTGGTTGGATATTGAAGATTGTAAATTTCTTTATGGTCTAAGAGAATGCTTTTGCTACGTACGGTAAAGTTGTTATGTTATATGAAAAAAAAAAAAAAAGTTTGCTTTTGCTTCCTTAATTTTCTTGGAGAAGTACATGGGAATGGGGACATTACACAAATCATTTTCTGAAGCCATTTTTTCAGCTGGGGTTTTGGCAGGTCGTCACCCACGGATACTTGTTAACATTACTTTATCATAACTCTTATGTAGTTCTATAATTCCATTACAATTCTCTCTTCTGCTTTCCGGAATTTGCTTACAAAAGATAAGTTATGGAGTTATTTTAATGAAAGCTGGTAAATTGCTGTGTTAATTGATGCATTTTCCGGTTTTCTTCAACTAACGTTGTGATGTGTAAGAAGAAAAGGTCATGTTTGTTTACCAAAGACCAGATGCCTACCTTTTCATTTTATCTACCTTATTTTTGTTTTAAAATTGTTGACCCTTGAATTGCACATTCTCCAGATAAACACTTTAATAGCAAATGGTGACAAAACATCGTTGAGGAAAGCAGTCACAGAGAATATGTATTCTGTACGCATCACCTTTTCCTTTTCATCTTATGGCTGCTTTGAGATTGAGTTCTCTTTCCCACGTTTTCTTTACTTGCTCTCATATATTAAATATACAGATTGTATTTTTTGACAAGGAAACAAATTCTTTGTTGGATTCGTGACTGATGCAGAATTAACTTGTTACCTTGGTCTCACCTTCAGGCATTGAAGAATGAAATCAAACTCAGAGAATCCAAATGGAGCAAAGTTTACTGGGAAATGATTGTTCCAGTTGTTAAGATCCGCACGTTACGAGCTAGACTGGCAAGTACTATAATCATCACATTTCTGTTTGTCTTATCATGCATTTGTCAAGTTTCTCCTTAACTTGTGTAGTTACTCAACTTTAAAACGTCATGCCTGAATTGAAGAAAAAAAGTGAAAGGTCATTTATTTTGGCTAAATATACTTGATGGTCTGGTCTCTAATATGTGGGTGTTTGTGAACTGTCCCTGTTGTTCGATTATATTCACAGCAGTTGAGTTTTGTCTCTTTTTTTGTTTTTTAATCCATTGGCGTGTGGGGATATCTGTGACAATGATGAAACTCATAACTATTATAATGCCCATTTCTTGAGAGAGCCGCATGCATTAATTGTACCCATGAGTTTAATGGTTCAAGCTATCTACAGTGATCACAGAGTGTATTCGCATTGTTTAAAGAGTGTAGCCTTCACTCTTGTTGAGTCTAATGCCACCAGCACCACTTACAAATTTAGAATGGTTTGTCCAAGCCATATAGTTTCTACTGCATTTGTAGAGCTTTTCGAATTCTTGTGGTAAGCCATATTATAATATTATATTTGTTCCTTTTCCTACATGCCCAGATTGGTGTTGATCGAAGTGACCTTGAAAAGGTTTTCGTACAGCTTACCCTTGAGATTCTTGCCAAACAGGTATGCTGAGAGTTAGTACCTATTGTGTTTTTAGAGAGACTGAACTAGATATGAAATTTCATTCAACTTATTCTTTTTTTGAACAAGAAACAAAACTTTTCATTGAAATAAATGAAAATCAGCTAATTCTTGAAAGATACAAACTTCACCCGTGATGGATATAATATGAAAATTAAACATTAAAAAGAATTACAAGGAAAAATGCAAGCATTTCAATTTAAACAAATATCATGTAAAGAAAAACTAACAAAAGATTTTTAAAGAGAGCACCGAATGATTATAAACGATTGAGCTAAAGGGAGATAATTGTTATGGCAAATCCTTTGATTCCTTTCCAACCATAAATAAAAGAGCTTTGTTGATCGTGTTGATCCATAGAAGTAGTCTTAGGAGGTAATGAAGGGCCAATTATGAGGTAAATGACGTTTTCCTTAAAACATCCCAAGAAAGGCTACGAAATAAAGTTTGAAAAGAATTTGAGACAGCCCTAGAATAGGAGCATCTGGAAACCACAGTGTTGAGAACATCCTTTGGACTATGAAAAAGTTCAAATTATTTGTAATTTTGAACAAAAGGTCTATGTTTTATCAAATATTTCTGTAAATTTGCCTTGAAGTCTTATAAGCATCTCTGTTCTTATGAAGAAGCTCACTGATGTAAACTTGCACTTGTAGAAGTTTGAAGCATATAATTCTGAAGGTGCTGTCGTCGCTGGAGATAGATCTAAGGAGGCAAGTGCATGTTATACCGTCTGAATTATATCATGTTCCCTCACCCTTTCGGTTTGTTTACCATTTTTATTCTACAATGCATAATAAATATCTAAAAATAAATATTACATTAAATTAGCTCCCCACGACTAAACTGAAAGAAATAAAGGTTTATCACGATTCCTTTATAATTTGAATTTTCTTTCATTGCAACAATTTTGATTTTATGTTATGTTCTATTCATTTTAGGTGCTTGTCCGTGACATCTGGGTATTTGAGAAATCTCTTTTTCACGAGGGAGCTTTTTGGCGTCTCTGTGGGAGAATTCCAACCTAATATCATCTTCTTCAGCCTCACATCCCTCTTTATCCAATTTTGTAGATCCACAGGTTGTTTCCTTCATAATTTTGTTATTATTTTATCATATACGATTCAGGTGTCCTAAAGTATGCTATCAATAGGCGAGAGATACCTATGATTCTTAGTTTTAATAATTCTTGACTTCCTTGTTCAAGCCGTCTCTAGAGATAATCGTGACTGTGATTATTCAAATACATGTTTAGTGCTTTCTCAGATGTACTTTCACTTGGAAATCCCTTACCCTCAAAACCATTTTAAGCTCATTTACAGTTATCTGTTTTTGTTATGAGGCTTCTCTTTCCCTCTCTTTCCTACTGTGCTGTTTTTCAGTTTTTCTTTGTTTTCAGGTGCATGAATCGATTACTCCATTGTTCTTGTTTCGAATCGATCACAGGGGATTTAGAAGAGAACATAACACTATAACACTAAAAAAAAACGGTGAAGATGGAGCTTAAAGATTTGAAGAGTATAACTCTCACCAACGATTTAGTAGACGCTAAAATAACTCATTTAAGTTTTTCAAGACTTCAAAGTAAAAGTTTCAAGAAAGCTTGGAAGATTAAAACTTCTTTTAGATTTGACTTCTAATCCAAGAGAAAGCATCAAAGAATCAAAGTAGCTCAATTGTAATTGGCATGACTTCTCTTTAAAAATTTGATCTTTCATCTTGTAGTTGTTGCAGCATCAAAGAATCTTATATTAGAAAAAGTACGCATAAAGTTAGTTTTTTCAATGAATTAGATTTATTGAGAAATCTTGTCAAACAATGACCTTTTGGGTAGATAGATTCATAGGAAAACAAAGTCTTTTGGGCTAAGGTTGTATCTCTCCAGGTATGAATTATTCTCCATTACATGTATTCTCTTCAACAAGTAAAGTATATATGCATTTGGTGCATTACTATTCCAAATTTCCTTTTCATTCTTCATTCCTTTCACACAACATTTTCTTTTAATCCAACACCCCTTCCCTCCAAAACATTCCAATGGACAATCGAAAATCCAAGTTCCAATTCTTTGATATATTTTACCAAATCTTCCATTTCGTTATGAGAATCTTATCATCTAAAGCTCGAGAAATTGTTACTCTTGGAAACCCGGTGCCACATGAACCAAATGCTTCATCTCATGAGCTCATAACTTCCTCGAATTCAGATCATTCTACGTCCCCCACAAATGATCATCTCAAAGAAGCGAATAGGTCTCAAGAGCTCGCAACTACCTTGAAATCAGATCATTCAGATTCGCCTCTCATGAACGATCATCTTAAAGAACCAAAGGAGATTGATTTGAGAAAAGAAAATGATAAGAAAAGTGTTGATTTTGTGTCATTGCCTTCTACAACAAAACGAGCTCCAAAGAAAATGGTTAGTATTAATGAAAGAGTTGAGGATATTGATTCTATCATGAAGGAAAGGAGAAAGAGGAAAGGAATAAAGTCAAAATCCTTTGATTTTGATCATGAAAATGATGCTTCCTTGAAGCCTATTCGCTCCATTCTCAAGGTTGGCTCAATAAAAGATACCTTAGATTTATCAAAAACTCCTTGAAGATCATATTGGATTGAACTTTGCATTTTAAATGTTGGATCATCTGATTAAATGTCTAATGTTTCTGACCTTGAAGAAAATATATTACTCATTGTTGCAAGAAAAAGTGATTGATCAATTGAATTCATAGCTTTCTTTTGATTGGGTTTAAAGCGTCAATGTTGATAGTGGATGGAAATGTTGTGAGCCAACAATTTTACGAAATTGTTGATGAAAATATCAATAGAAATGTTAATGTTGCTGGATATGTTATTTTAAACAAGCACAATGTCATTTATACTATATTTACGTTAGTGTTTTTTTTTTTCATTTTGTTGTTTATGTTTTGGTTAAATTATAAAATTAGGAATGAGTTAACGACTATGTTAAACAAAGAGCTAACTGATCTATAGTTGAAACTAAGGTTTAAAATATTGATATCGTCAAAAATATCAATGTCTTTATTTTTACGAAATTTTCTATGAAAATATCGATAAAAAGTCAACTTTGTAGGCTATTTTTTTGGAAAATTTATAAAAACAAAAAATTTTAAAAAATAAAAATGAGTTAGTAAATAAACATTTGGGAAACTATAATGGATGACAAATTTAGATGGTATAGTTGCATGCATGTTATTGATTTATGAAAAATTAGGGATACAACAAAATTCTTATTTCAACTTTTTTTTTTTTTTTTTTTTTTTTTTGTACCACACTTTTGTTCCTATTTCTTCTCCAACTTCTCTTCCAAGTTTTTATTGTCTTTCTCCCATGTAAGATATTTTAAGGGGTATTTTTAAAAATAACAAAATAAATTAAAATATTTACAAGTTATAGCAAAATTTTGAATTCTATCACTGATAGTCTTCTATCACTATAGTATATCAATGACTATGAGTGATAGAATTTGCTATAGATTATAAATATTTTGTAAAATTTGCTATTTCTGAAAACTCCTCATATTTCATCGTACCATAATCCTAATCCTAATTAATTAATGACTTGACTAAGATACTTTAACTTACAATAATCCTACCATATGGAAAGAGAGAGAGAGGAGATAGAGGAGACCATAAGAAAGAGTGAAAGGTAAAATACGTTCACTTTAATTATGATAGTAATTTCAATCCAACATCACTAAAAATCAACTATCCTCCATTTGTAAAGTATAAAAAATCTTTTTTTATTCTCTAATTTAGATGTTGATCCACAAATATAGACCATTTTTCAGTTAATTAGTAAAATGAAAAGAAATCTAAAAACAACAATCTAATCGATAGCAGAATCCAACAATAAAGAATGATCTTTAAGCCACGTTTGAGTGTCATAACGCTGAGCATTTGAAGCTAAGTCATGAGCAACAATAGAGTTACACTTGTGATTAAGCTAAAGAAATTCAAAAATAGAATCTCCTAAAGGTGGTTTGAAAAGGTAGACCTGACATTTTTCATCGTAATTAACTAGGAAAACAAGGAGTAAAGAAATCATTAGGGAAACATGTTGCTATTCATCTTTCCATTAACATTTTATAAAAGTTTCAATGGCAACCACTACATTGGGTGTCCTCACCTTGTCCTTGTTGATGGTGGCCTTAGCCTCAACTTTTTAGGCACAAGAGATAGCCAATTTCGATATGGGTTCTTCCCATTCTTCATGCTCTCTCTCTCTCACACCCACTCACTCCACCAAACATTTCTACTTTTCCCCATCAAAATTATACCCAAATCAGAATCAAATCAGAAATTTAATCAATTTCAAGTCACACCCTTTTCTTTTTTCTTCTTCTTCTTCACAAGTCTTGCCTCTGAAGTGTAGCAAGGCGGGTGAATTTGAAACTCAAGCGAAATCCTTGAGAACAATGGCGGATGTTCATGGAATCGATCAAGAATTGCTTCGGGAGATGGTTTATGATGCTCTAGTTTGGAGCTCTCTACATGGACTTGTTGTTGGTGACAAGTCTGTGAAGGTAAGCGTTTCTGCAGTTTATTAGGTGGATGGGTTTTATTTGGTTTGTGGATATTGAAAATGCCTTTGTGGGGAGTTTCTTATGGATTTGCTTTATTGCTTCTGCTGTGGGAAATGGAGAATTTAGTTTGGAAAAATGTAGGATCAGACAATTGATGATGGCGGAATATCGTCCATTGTTTATATATATATATCCATGAGTGGCGCGCCACCTCGACTAATCTCTATAATCTCTATAGTGTGTTTCTCTTCCCCATCTTTTGATTTTTGAAAAGTTACGACGTGAAAAACAAGGTCTACAACCAAATTACATGCTAGAATCACAGCCATGAATCTTGTCAAGACTCTCTTCTATTACTGTTTGTAACAAAAGAAGTTTAAATACTGAACTCTTTATCAATAGAAACCCAAAAGATACGCGGTACGTTGCATAGCTCAAGAATCTCCCACCAATCTTCGCTTTACCATTGAAAAGTTTATTATTTCATTCTAACAAGATACTCTAAAGTATCAATTTAGTTGCTTTGAACCAATGTTCCTTTGGTTTCTCCTTAAAAGGATGTTTGCAAATCATTTGAACCAAATTTCCATCCCAAGAATGACGGACCCAATAAAATTCAAGAGTTTGTAAAGAGAAACTCAAATCTTTATTACTGAATGAGGAATGCAAGAGCTGGTGCAGTCCGTAGGTGCATTCAATTAAAATGAACTTCGGATTTAAGACTATTGAATGTCTCGGTGCCATCAAGACAAGGACAAGTTGCCTGAAGAACAAATTTAACCTTTTACCTTACTGTGACATTGGCAAGGAAAGATCCTTTGCTAAGCTTCTATGAGTCTTTATGTGATTATGGTCTATAGATATTGGTCAGACCAAAACTAAACATAAAGATCAATTCCGTATCCTCTCATACTTTCTATTCCAGTAAGTGTTATTTCTTCATTTAAAATGTGGAGTGTTATTTTTTCATTTAAATGTGGTGGAGATTTCTCAATACAGTGATTTGAATTAGGATGTAGAGTTTTGATGCTGAAGCAACATACTTCTTTTAGGGGGGAACATTTTAAAAATCATTTCAAATGTTTTGAAATGCAGAGATCAGGCGAAGTACCAGGAGTCGGTTTGTCTCATTCACCAATTGCCTTGTTGCCTGGGTTATTTCCTGAAACTCATTGGAATCAAGCATGTGAGTTATCCTCTATATTTAATGAATTAGTTGATCGAGTGAGCATGGATGGGAAATTTCTACAGGAATCACTATCCAGGTATGCTTGGGCCCTTTTAAAGTCAGCACAAACACTAGTTGTTGACTCTTTCTTCTAATTTTCATGAAACCTGTTTTTGAAAATTCCATGAATCTTGAGGTCAGCTATGAGAAAAACTGCATAGAAACTAGACCCAAAATTTATGGACCAAATTGAAACATAACTCAAATCTGAAGTGTAAAATTGTAACATTTTGAAACCTAGGGACCAAATTGAAACTAGACCAAAAGAATGTATTTTTCCTAAATTCTTTTAGCTAGTTTGGGCCCACAACCATCAATCCTACTCTCTACCTTTATGGTTACTAATAGAGATTCTCTCTTACCAAAAAAGATGTTTTATATGTTATTTATGTTGCAGAACTAAGAAAGGAGATGCTTTTACGTCTAGACTTTTAGATATTCATTCCAAGATGCTTCAGATTGGCAAAAAGGAGGTAAGTGTATGATAAATTACCTTGGCATTATGTTGGCATGGACTCATGATGAGTAAATTATCAAACTTTTGTATTGTAGGTATTTGAATTTGACAAGTTTTAACTTTTTAGTTTTTTAGAAAATATATTTTTTTGGTGCAGCCACTTCAGTACATATTTCCATTTTTTTCTTATGTTTTCACTGAGTGACATGGAAAACTTACATAACGTCGCAGATAAAGAATAAGAAACAGACATTGCTTGAACTTTGTAAATGAATAACAAACCTCCTTTATATTTATTGTCCTAAAGATCTTACTTAATTTCTCTATTCTATGCAATTTTATCCAAAAGGGACAGGTTATTTAAATGAAGGATTTTATTTAACTTCTCCAACTGTTCAAGCAGGAAATCCGCTTGGGTTTACATCGCTCAGATTATATGCTTGATGATAAAACAAAATTACTTCTTCAAGTAGAGCTCAACACTATATCATGCTCATTTCCTGGACTTAGTTGTCTAGTCAGTGAACTTCATAGGTAAATGTTACAGATATTTAGTGTAGCTTTTCACTATATTTATGAAAATTTTGTTTCCATTAAAAAAAGTCCTTCAATTAAAGTATTACTTTCATCAGTAAAAAATGTGTACACTCAACATATCGTTTTTGGTTCTATGCTTATTTATTTATTTTTATGAGAAACCAAAATTTCACTTAAATATGTGTAAGGCGTAGGCATACAAGAAAAATAGCCCAACAAGAAGATCTCAATCGAAGAAGGAAACTCTAATCCAAAGGAATAAAATCTAGCTGATAATTACAAAATATTTTGAAGCCCACAAAGAAGTGTTAGATTTGATTGTATCCTAAACCTCTTCCATGACCACTCAACTCCTCCAAAAATTGTACTGTTTCTTCTAATTAGACACTTAACAAAACAGCGAAGGAACAAGCTTGCCAAAGAACCATGCCCTTATCTCAAAAAGGAGTTTGCAACTTGGAACACCTCCTCTATCATGGAACGATAGTCTCTGTTACCCACCTAACAAGCTCAAACAAATAGTCAAATACTAATGAAAACTATCAGTTTTTTTCTATCGTCTCCCACCCTTCTGTAATCATGAGCTTTATTTGACCTCTACCAATTGAAATAAATTGAGAAAAATCTTCTAGTGCAGTGTGCTTGCACTTCTATTTTTATGTTAGGCCCCAATCGTGAAGTACACAAGATAAAATCAGTCAGGAGGTAATTAACAGTCAAAATGGCGTATGGAAAGTGCTTGTATTTAAGAAATCTGAAAGCCTTAATCATTAAGTTAGATTACCATATGAAAAGACCGGTAAGTAATATAGTATAAACAATAGTAGGAGTTAGGACTGTAGGAACTAGAAAGTGGGGGAAGACAATTCTTTTACTGAGAATACTAGTAACTTGGCAAGGGGAGAGGTCCCTCAGATTTCCCTCCATCATTATACTTCTCATCTTGTCAGTAAAAAGCTTCATCATCTCTTATTAAAAAAATTTTGTGGGGCTTAAAAAATATGGGAATTAGCAAAATAAGTGCTTAGGTCGGTGTTATTCTAAGAATTTATGTCCTAGATCATTTTTCCTTTCTTCGAAAAAATGTCTCTCGATCATTGTGATAACTCTGAGCTTTTCCTTCACAATACAGTCTACAGTAAAAGAACGTTATTTATTCCTTGCTTGATTTCACATTTGGTCTCTTTATCCTGCCAGGGCTCTACTTGGTGAATATGGGAAAGTCCTCGGATTGGACTATAGAAATGTTCCTGAAAACTATGCTGCTAACCAATTTGCTAAGGTACTGGCCAAAGCTTGGATCGAATATAATGACCCAAGGTTAGATTTGATAATTTGATCTTATTCATCTCCCTTTCTAGAAATTTATTGCATCAAATGTAACATGGGTTATTATTTTCTGCAGTGCCGTTATTTTGTTTGTGGTTCAAGCTGAGGAAAGAAACATGTATGATCAACACTGGCTTTCTGTTAACTTGAGAAAAAGATATCCACTTTTTTTGGATCTACTTTATAAAGCATTGATCAATTTTCTTAATTTTCAATTTACTTCTGACTAAAACTATACAGATTGAAAATAAATTGTTGCTTTTTGACAATTTGATCAATTTCGTACATCTTGAGCTTCCCAAGTAAATATTCCTTAGCTTTATTATACACATAACGTCAAAACTCTCCGGAAAACACTGGCAGAAATCGATAGAGAGGGAGTACTAAGATCCGATGGAACACTCATTGTGTAAGTAATGTTGAATGTCAAATTTGGTTTTTCCTTCATAAAATTGGTTACAGTTTTATGTTTCTTATAACTCTTGAGAACTTCTCCTCCTGCAGGGATGGCCAAGCAATTGCTGTTGTATACTTCAGGGCTGGATATACGCCTAGGGACTATCCGTCTGAATCGGTAAGCAACTGCTTCATTCTGCTACTGCTCACAGTCGCATGTGACCTTTTTTTGTTAAGAATTAGGATTAAGTTGATGTATTCTTTTGGGATGGGCTTGCTGTTGCTACCATGCATTAGTGTTTCCATTCATTCTAGGAAGAAGCTCACTTTTCTTGATGAATTTCAGTAGTTTCATGAGATTTTAAGACAAGGAAAGGTAAATTCAATCCCGGAGGATTTTAGAGTTCCAGAAGCTAAATTTCTTAGCAACTTTGTCAGACCTTTCTTCATGCTGGCTTTGTAGATGTACCGGCAACCCATTGGCTCTTCTTCTAACTTAAAGTTCTTGTATGAAAATGTTTGGGAGAAATAAATTATGTAATCTGAAGTGTTGAACCTTCACAATAATTGAAACATGAGAGTGCAAACTCCAGAATCCTCCCCTTTGTCATCTTATGAATTTATCTCCTCAAACTTGAATAACTTATAGATCATTCTAGATGAAGTCTTAGAATTACATTCATCAGAGGATAAATGTAGACTTTGATTTTCCTTGATCGTGCTCATTAGATTCTGCAGTTGTCTTTCAGGATATCCTATATCTTCCCCACTGTTGTCAAACCAAAGCTGATAGTGACTGTGTGCATGTTCGATTGTTGCTAGGTACTAAGCGATTTGGTGTGCTTAAGTTACAAAATGGATTGTATCGTAGATGTTATATTACCTGTCCTGACTCATAATAATACTCCCTGAGTTGCTTGGCATTAAAAAATTCAGAAGTTCTCTCTTACTCCAGCTCATAGAAGCTTGAGTGTAGGGGCCCTCTAAATAGGCATTAAAATTTACCAACACCAACCCATTGACCCGATTAATGTCGAAGCAATTGTAAACTATTCATATGTACAGACAATTATAACATCTGATGATAATCCTTCTAATTTGATGACCATTATCGATTTCAAGACCAAGGAATAAAAGAGTCTCTCTTAAAGTTCTTTAACTTCCTTGTCAATTTATTAAAGTTCATTTTATCTTGAATAAAGCTTCGGAGTTATTTTCTCATTTGAATGGAAACAAATATCAGGAATGGAGGGCAAGGTTACTTATGGAGCAGTCATCTGCAGTCAAATGCCCATCCATATCTTATCATTTAGTAGGCACCAAGAAAATTCAACAGGAACTTGCAAGACCAAATGTTCTTGAAAGGTATTATTTATTTTTGCTTGTTCAGTTCCCTTCCTTTTGACTAGAAATCATCTGTTTCTTGTTTCTAAATTCTAAGAAACATTTATAAAAATGAAGCAAATGTTATAAAACAAAAAAATGTATAGAAATAAAGTTTAATTATTGGACTGAAGTGATGTGAGTATGCTCAATTGCCTGTCCTTAAATAAATGTCTCATTATTAAGTTGACACAAGTATGTATCAATAGCATGTTGTGTAAAAGATTAATGATTACAAAAAAATGACAAAGTTTTCAGACAATGTACAATTCATCTAATTGAACTAACACATGTAAGCCCACATCATCTTAGATGAATTTGTTGGGAATTGATAATTTATATAGGAAATAGCGTTTCTTATTGCAGTTTTTATTTGCAGCTGAAATTTTGAGCCTCTACTCAGGTTCCTTAACAGTGAAGAGGATATTGCCAAGATAAGGAAATGTTTTGCAGGGTTGTGGAGTTTAGACGACCAAGATATAGTTAAAAAAGCCATTGAAACACCGGAACTATTCGTTATGAAGCCACAAAGAGAAGGCGGAGGTCTGTTCCATAAACTTCTGAATTTTTCAATGTGGTTTCCCCACCTTTTTTCTTTCTTTGCAATAAAGCCGTTCCCAAAGATGTCATTGATCTTCCTCAGGGAATAATGTTTATGGAGATGACGTGAGGGAAGCCCTTCTAAGATTGCAGAAGGAAGGGAGTGAAGAAGATGGTGCTTACATCCTTATGCAGAGGATATTCCCATATGTTTCCCCAACGATTTTTGTTCGAGATGGGATCTGTCATAAGGACCATGCAGTTTCAGAACTCGGTATATTTGGTGCTTACTTAAGGTATGCAACTTACAACTTCATTGGGATTCACTGATGGTCACCAACTATAATGCCTGGTTTATGATGGTTGAAGAAAGGAAGGAAACTTAAAAATATCAAAGAGAGATGTTTTAATTGTTCCAATATAACTATATAGCGATGCAATTTGTGTCTCTATTTTTGGGTTTGAAACAAAGATTGTCAAATTCTAGCACAAGCACAATACTCTAAATATATACTAATTTTTCCTTCAGTCAACCATATTGTGATTTTGGAAATTCTGGTTGGAGATACTTTTAAATAAAGGTGTAAACCGATACTACAAAATTGAAAAAATTGGTTTGGGGCTCTAAAGAATAAAACTGAGTGGATTAGTTTGATTTGGATATGTTTTTGTTGATTTGGGTTGGACAAGCAGTTGAACTAAAAAGTAGTTAATTTCCGTGTCAACCGAACCACTTAACACTAACAAGACTTAAATGTGAACTAGTGTATTTTATCTCATGCCTTTTCCTTTAACCATTATTATTATTAGTTTTTGTTCAAACAATTGTGAGATAATTGTGAGATGAAGACCAAATCATTGACCTTTGAGATGGAAACTGATTCCTTGTCTATTGAGTTATGCTTGGATTTTTATTGGTTCTTTTCTTCTATTGACTGAAAACCCGACAAAATTACACTAATGATACTAAAATATGAAGTAATGTATATTAGCTCAAGTCCTTTTCCTTATGCATTATAATAACACTTTTGTTCAACAATTGTAATTGTGGAGTGGAGATCGAATCATCAACCTTAGAGATGGTAATTGGTTCTTTGTCCATGAAACAATGCTTGGATCGATTTAGCTTTTCTTTTTTTGTGATATTTTTGAACTTCATATGATGCAGGAACAAGGACAAAGTGATTGTAAATGAGCAGAGTGGTTACTTGATGAGGACGAAAGTATCTTCATCAAATGAGGGTGGTGTTGCTGCTGGATTTGCCGTCTTGGACAGCATTTACTTAACTTGATTCGCATTAATTTACCCAACTCTCCATATTCCTAAGCCATAATCTTTATTATATACTTTGCTTGACAACAGGCTTTATTGCCAATTCTTCCTTTGTATAAACCTAAATAAGAAAATATCCTACATTGGTTGAACTATATGGAATTTGATGGTTTTAAACAATCCTGAGATAATCCAAATTTATCATTACAATTATTCTGACATCAAATGTTTTTAAAACCAACAACTGAGGGATAGAATTTCATGATACTTAAGCATCTAATTATAATTCATGTTATCCAGCAGATAACATTTTCACCTTCTTATGATGGTTGGAGTTCAAGTTTCTCCATCTTAATTTCTTTATCTTAAAAAAGTACAGTGGGAAAGGGATGAAACCATCTATCTCGTAGTTATTAACATGCTCGTATGCTAACTAAGCTATATTTGTTTTGGTTTATTTTAAACTCTTCGTCGAAGAAAGCTTACTATTTTTCCTCATTTCAATAAACATTCTCGTTTTATACTTTTAAGAATCTTTTACGAAAACTAAAGTTTGTGTTCCTTTCTACCATTTTCTTTTTGAAACAAACATAAAATATAACATTAAAATTTTGAAAATTTAAACCTTAAACTATACTTTTACTTGTTTTAAAATCATAAAAATTAACAATATGTAAAACAAGACTCTAACTTTTCGTATCAGAGAAAACACAAAATATAATATAACGTAACAAGATATAAGAAACAAGAATATACAATGCTAAGTTTAAACTTAATGAAATAAAATAGATTATCGTTCAAGAAAGAAAAGATAGTTACGGTTTTGCAAGCATTTCAGCTCTTTTTTGCCACAAAGCAGTGAGTTTGCATTCTTCAACAAGCTTTTCTTGAGCTCTTTCTCTTGCTTCCTCACAAGTTCTAACTCCGTTGTTGCAATTTTCTGCCTCTTTTTTATATTGAGATGAAGATTTCTTCGCATCTACTATCAATGATTTGTAGCGCTTCATATTCTCTTTGTTCACTATATTTAATAAATCCAACTCTTCTATTATTAGAGTTGCTCGATCTTTTCTTAGTTCTTTTATTATTTCTGGATCAATCTCTATATCATCAAGACAAACAAAAAATGTCGTTCGTATAAGCGTTTGAGAGTTGTTAGTAATTTGGGACTTCTTAAAAACAAAAATATTATTAAAGCAATAGGGGATTATCTATTCAAATAGATTTCATTTTTTTCAAAAACTATTTTTAAATTTTTAACCTTTTAGTTTTTTAAAAGGTTGGTAAAAATAATGAATAACAAAACAACCATAAACCCTAAACCCTTAAGGTTTTAAATGAAGTAATATGTATAAATTTATTTTTTTAAAACTAAAAAATAAATAACCAATTAGTTATCAAACAAACATACCTTACATTTTGTAAACTCAATTGATAACAAAAAGATAAAAATTTGAATTTTTAAAAATAAAATGATTATCAAAATATATATATTTATTGAGGTAAAATTAAAAAGAGTAAACTAACCTCCAACTGAATTGTTATCGTGGTTAAATCCTGTAATAAGAGAAAAGATAATTTTAAATGACGGGACAAATTATGATTGAAAAATGTTTAAAATATTTCATGGATGTTAATTCGTAAACATGACTTCTCATTGATAATGTTTATAATTTAAAAGATTATATATATATTTTTTAAATTAAAAATAAAAAGATACCTTCAAAATAAAGTTTAAAAACGGTAAAAAAAAAAAAAAAGTTAGGTCAAGATTTTGAAAAGAAAAGTATATAAATTAATGGGAAAACTATCATTTTATTTGGTGAATTTTAAAAATAATCTTCTAGTTTTGAGAATGTAATTAGTGGCTTAATTTTAAAAACTAGAGTTACAACGTCCTAAATTTAAAATTAGAAAAAATAGATTCAGACATAATGTAATTTTTAGAAGTTATTCTTCTAAATGTAAATGTCAGATAATTATTTAAAATAAAAGTATAAAGTTATATATTCTAAGTATTGATTTAATCGTTAAGACTAAAGTATCACAAAAACATTAACCAGAATTATAATAAGATTATTTTTTTTCTTCTCAATTTTGTATTAACAATTATATGGTTATTATAGCATGCATGAATGAGAGTTTTAGGGGGGAATTAATTGAAATAATCAAATTTACCTTTAAGATACTTATAATCCTATTTAAGATTTATTAATGAGAGTTTTTAGGGTCCTAATGTTTTCATGTTTTTTAATAATTATTTCAAAAGCTTTTTTTTTTAAATAATTAAAATAAAATAAAAAACATAAGTGAAAATAATCAACAAAATTCAATATTTCACACTATAATAATCAAATAAAAAGCAAAAGAATAACACATTAAATTCATCACTCTTTAACTCATCGTAAAAATCTCTTTTTTCAACATAGTAAATACAACAAAATCTATTTGTGATAAACTATATCATTAATCTCTACGTACTATCAATGATCATATACTTTTTGATAATACGATTGAACACTAATTATGTTGATATAGTTGATGTAGTTTTACATGGATTATAATTCATTCATAACCCTCTAGTAGATAAATTAGAACTAAAAGGGTTACCTAAACCCTAACTATTGAACTAAAACAAAAAGAAGACCAAAATAGTTCTTAAAATTTGTCTCATGCGTTATCACAATTAAGTTTCTATTCGCTCGTAAAATCTTGAACAACAACTGAATCTAAACTTTATGATCATATTTACAAATTGTTCAACTATTCCTATATATTATAATATTACTCTTAAGCTTAAGAGTAATATTTACAAATTGTTCAACAACTGAATCCTTAAGCTTATCTCAGTGATTCTTAAGATTTAGGTTTAAGAGACAGATAGAACATTGTTGAAAATTTAAGAAATATAAAGTGGAAGAAAGAATAACTTACGGGAAGAGATAGGATGAAAGTCTTGTAAAGAGCAATCACAGTAACAAGAAGAAGGACAAGAAATATTGGAAGGATTTTGGATGAACATAAACAACAACGTCGTCGTAATGCAAATGCCAAAACTCATCATTATCAAACCAAACATCAGCCGTTGTGCCCACCGGAAACCACCACTTCCACGACGGTGCAACAGAGCCATAGTACTGATGATTCTTTCTTTAGAATAACAACAAAGTAAATGTTCGTCCCAAATATATATATATAGGCTTTAATTAATTTTCTCCTAAACCCAAAATATATATAAAAAAATATATTAAGGAATTGGAGTTTTGATTTAAAAAGGATGATTTGGTTATAACAATGATATGTATTTTATTTGGAAGTAAAAGGAGAGTAGAGAGATAGAGAAATTAAGTTAATTAACTGCAGAAATTTGAATTTTTTTTAAATCAATTGGAACTTCCAAATTTCTTCCCTTTTTATTTTTTTTAGGAAATCTTTTATCTATTTAGATTATATAAATATATATTTATATCTTTTAGGATAAATATATAAACATATTTTGAAGATATAATGTGTTTTATTGATTTCTTTTTAATGAATTAAATTTATTTTTACTTCCTATTAGATATGAAAAATTAAACTTTGATAAATCATGTGTGGCTTTTAACCCTTCTTTTTTTTATTTTTTCATTCCATTTTTTTACTATACTTTCAACTTCAATCTTTTTACTTTTTGCATGGTTCTTTTATTTATGTGATTAGTTTAAAAAATAAAACAATATTTTTTAAATTAGTCTCAATATTTTTTTTATAAAAATAGAAAACTTATAAAATAATTTTTTATTTTTGAAAAAACATGGATTAGTTGTTCAAAATTTTGTCATTGATTAATGTTTGATAAGGTTTTATACCTCAACATTCTTTTGATGTTTTTGCAAGAGAATAATAGACATTAAATTATCAAATTTACTCAAACTACTAACTCAAGGTTTACTCTAACTATTAACTCAAAGATTTTATTCCAATACTACAAGAAATCGGGAGTTTTCCG
The DNA here is from genome assembly GCA_025688845.1 of Cucumis hystrix. Classification (NCBI taxonomy): domain Eukaryota; kingdom Viridiplantae; phylum Streptophyta; class Magnoliopsida; order Cucurbitales; family Cucurbitaceae; genus Cucumis; species Cucumis hystrix. Next base: position 17,159,141 of record CM046890.1, on the reverse strand, counting down.
ACGCAGAAAAAATCGTCGAAAAACATGACGTCGGTAGAAGCCGGTGTTTCCCGACGCATCTTGGTGCACGTCGAGGAAAGATATTTTTTTTTTCATACAAACTTTCATAAAGGTTTTCAATATACAATGTGACAATCATGTATATGTTATACATTCAAGTTCATTCAAGGGAGATTTACTCTTAGATTTATATATATATATATATATAATCGGGTTGGACCGAATCAACCGAACCCTTTTGCACAACCCGATAACCTGGATTTTAACTCTTTTTTTTTCTCCAATTTTTCAAGCCTACCCAACCCAACAAACCCATACGGTTTGAGTTGGATAATCCTAGTTGGTCGGATTACCGGTTTCTTTTAACACCCTATCCCTCAATATAATAATTCCAAGATTGTCCATAATCAATTAAGTTTTAAAACGAACAAAAGATACAATATTTTTTTTTAAAAAGTGAATTTCTCTTGCATATTATTCTTCTTAATGGTAGCAATTTGAAGATACTAAAAAAATCTATTGCTGGTAAAAAATATGGTATCCAAGTGGTTGACATTGATAAAATTTTGCTTATAATTTCAATGATTCAATCTCACCATACACTTATGAGTTGGGAAAGAAAGTCCAAACTCATTGATGTTCATAGCAATGTAGAATGAAATTCAAATCAATCAATCATTGTCATCTCTCGTTTGCTGCTGAAATTCTTGATCTGCGTTCTTCAAGAACTGATCCCAACCACTTCCAGAACTCATATCCAAATAATCAAATGGAACCGCCGTCTTCAACCCTGGTCTCACTGCCCTCCGGCTCTCCACAATTCTCAAATCAATCTCTTCATTCTGTTCTTCTTCCAGTTCCTCCCAATCAAACAACAATGGAAGTGTAAACGCACCCCATGGATTGAAATCCACTATCTTAACACTTTCATTTCTCGTCACATACACATCCAACGTGTAATTCTCCAATTCGAAGTTTGCTTTCACATGGTCGATGAAGAATTCTCGTATGACTTCTCTCAACCACTCTTTCTTCTCCACTAAAGCAGGATAGAACGTTGTAACCTCACGCTGAGAAATGCCAATCAGGTTCTGATTCTTAACAAAGCAACGAAATTCCAACTCCGGCCGAAGGGATGGGTACCACTTGCGCAGGGCGAGGAAGAATTTGGATGGCCTGGAGGAAGATTTGTCGGTGCAGGAATCATAGGCATGACAAAGATCGTGAACAAGAGAATCGGAGGATCGAAGTAGGAGAGCAATCTCACTGAAGGAAGAACACTTCAATGTTCCATTAGGGCTAATCCAGGCAGAGTCTTTAGGCGCGCTCCAGTTCAATTTAGGGAAGACGGAACCTCCGAGAGAGGAAATGGAGTGTTTAACATCGGATTCAAGGTCAGGGAAGGAAGGAGGAAGGGAAGTGGGTTGGTCGGAATCGTCATCGGATTCTTGTTTCAACTGGAAATCCGGTTCGTCTACGGGATTAAAGACTCTGTTGGGAAGAGCATCATCGTTGGAGATGGAAAGGGGAAGGACGAAAGGGGAAGAGTCATCGAGAAGGTAATGGACGAAGGATTCAGGAAGATGGTGAATTAAGGTTTTGATAGAGAAAGATTTAAATTTGGGATACCATTCTTGAATTTGGCAGAGATTTACTTCTTCTTCCTTCATTTGTTTGGCCCTAAATTGTGAGTTGTTGTGTTTGTTAGGGCAGCTGCATTGGAAAAAATATGTGCTTGTTAACAAATAATAAACATAGAAGGTTTGACTTATCAAAATTTTTGAACTTTTATTGGATTCTCAAGAGACTAATAGCCACCTACACGTTGCTCAAGTGTAACTTTGAAACTAAAAACAACCAAAAGTCGCCTACTAATGTTTAAATATCAAAACAACTTATAAAATGTGTAATAATGTGTAATTGTATCTTCCTAACTTAAAAAAAAACACCTGACACTTTAACTATCAACACAAGTTAAAAATGAATAAGTGTGACTTTCAAACTTAAAATCACCTTAAAAGGGTCTTAAATCTCACAAATACTTTCAAAATGCCTAAGTGTGCCTTCCAAACTCAAAACCAAACACAAAATATTCAAAAAAGTGTCTATGTGGCACTTTAAATCAAAAAGCAATCTAAAATGTGTTTAAGTAGCACTTAACTCAAAAAAACAAGTTAAAAAGGGGTTTATGTAGCCTTTTAAATGTCAAAACAAGTTAAAGTGATGGAAGGCCAACGGCCATAGAGTTAGTTTTAACTAACTAACCATCAATTAGTTAGCAAACAGTTAAATCACAGCTGTAATAAAACTACCTCCCCCTATAAATAAAGCACAGCTACCTTCAATTGGTAGACAGAGTATTACTTCAAAAAAAAAAGAATTCAGTTGCTACCAAACTTGGTATCAGAGCATTTCAGACTTGGGACCGATGATCAATCAGCGTGGCAGAGCTCCGGCACCTGAGGAACAAGAGGCGGGAGAAACCCCCGTCCTTTCTCCGAGGACTTCCTCAAGACGCTTGCGGTCAGTGGAAGCTTCCATCGAAGAAATCCGGCGACTATTGAACGGCGTTGTACAGCGATTAGATGAAGAAAATGTGCGGCGAAATGATAGATAAGTAGAACCAGCATTACAAAATTGGGGAAGGAGAGGTAGAAGAGGCCCTGAATATTTCAGACCTCAACGAAATATTCAAGCAAGAATAATACCAGAAGATCCTTGGCCACTTCCGCAGAGCAGACGCGATCGAAGGAACGAGTGGCGAGCGCACGAAGAAGAAATTCAAAACTCCTCTTCTCCAGAAGAAAGTGACAGCGATGATATTAACGAATTCAGACAACACCGATATGCCCAAAACGAAAGACAGCAACGAGAAAATGCTGAATACAAAATGAAGATTGATCTCTCGAGTTACGATAGCAAACGCAACATTGAAATTTTTTTAGATTGGTTAAAGAACACAGAGAATTTTTTTGCTTATATGGGGACAGCCAATAACAAAAAAGTTCACTTAGTAGCGTTGAAATTAAAAGACGGCACTTCAGCGTGGTGGGATCAAATCACAGTGAATCGTCAGAAACAAGGAAAGAACGCTATTCAGTCGTGGGCAAAGATGAAGAAATTAATGAAACAGAGGTTTTTACCTCTTAATTACGAGCAGACACTTTACACACAATACTAGAATTGTAGACAAGGAATGCGGAAAACGGCTGAATACATCGAAGAATTTCACCGGTTGGGGGCCAGAACAAATCTGATGGAAGGAGAACAGCACTTAATCTCACGGTTCGTGGGAGGCCTACGATTTGATTTAAAAGAGAAGGTAAAGCTCCAACCATTTCAACACCTATCAGAAGCCATTGCTTATGCTGAAACTGTAGAAGAGACGATTGAGAACAGAGCAAAATCAACAAGAAAATAATCCTGGGAACCTTCTGCCTCAAAGAAAACTACTGCAGGAAGTTCCAAATTAAAGAACTCGACATCTGAACAAGAAGAGAGCAGTGGAAAGAAAGAAGTTCCAGAAGGAGCAAAGAAAGGCAAAAATTCTTATCAACGTCCCTTTTCAAGGAATTGCTATAGATGCGGACAGATGGGACATCCTTCAAACCAATGTCCACAAAGAAAGACTATAGCAGTAGCAGAAGATAATGATGACGAAAGTAATAGAAGCCTGGGAGAATCTAATGAAGAGACTGAAGTCATTGAAGCTGATGAAGGGGATAGCCTATCTTGCATCTTACAGAGAGTTCTAATTTCTCCAAAAGAAGAAAATCAAGTGCAGCCACATAGTTTATTCAAGACAAGATGCACAATTCAAGGCAAAGTCTGCAATGTAATCATCGACAGTGGAAGCAGCGAAAACTTTGTGTCAAGAAAACTAGTTACAGCCCTCAACCTCAAAACTCAACCCCATGGAAAACCTTACAAAATCGGCTGGATAAAGAAAGGAGGAGAAACAATGATCTCTGAAATTTGTTCTGTTCCTCTGTCTATTGGGAACAGTTACAAGGATCAAATAGTATGTAATGTAATTGAAATGGATGTTTGCCACATCCTATTGAGGAGACCTTGGCAGTTTGATGTCCAAAGTATGCACAAAGGCCGAGAGAATACCTATGAGTTCATGTGGATGAATAAAAAAGTAATCCTCCTTCCTCTACAGAAAAGAAAAGACGATAGTATTGAGAAAAATCAGAAGAAAGATAGCTTATTTGTAACTATCAGTGGAAAGAAATTTCTTAGAGAAAGAGAGAATGAAATCTTGGGCTTTGTCATGTCCGGGACTGAAGATACAACAAAGATGAACAAATCCCTGAAGCCATTAAGGAATTGTTCAAAAAGTACCCTATAATCAGCAAAGAACCTACAGGCCTTCCTCCTTTGCGTGACATACAGCACAACATTGAATTACTTCCAAGCGCCTCTCTTCCTCATTTACCTCACTATCGCATGAGCCCGAATGAATATAAAATTTTGCATGATACCATTGAAGAACTACTAGAAAAGGGCCACATTAAGCCAAGTTTCAGCCCTTGTGCTGTACCAGCACTACTAACTCCCAAAAAAGATGGAACTTGGAGGATGTGCGTGGACAGCAGAGCTATCAACAAAATCACAGTAAAATACAGATTTCCAATCCCGAGGGTCAGTGATTTGTTAGACCAATTGGGAGGTGCTTCTATTCTTTCGAAGATTGATCTACGGAGTGGTTATCATCAAATACGTATCAGACCTGGAGATGAATGGAAAACAACCTTCAAGACCAATGAAGGACTCTTTGAGTGGCTTGTAATGCCATTTGGCCTTTCTAATGCTCCTAACACTTTTATGAGGTTAATGAACAAGGTACTGCATCCTTTCTTAAACAAGTTCATTATAGTCTACTTTGATGACATTCTTATCTTCAGCAAAACCTATGATCAACACCTCCAACACATTGATCAATTGTTCCAAGTACTTAACAACAATGAGCTTTATATAAATCTCAAGAAGTGTATTTTCTGCTCCAATGAAATAGCCTTCTTGGGGTTCATAATCAGAAAAGACATATTCTAATGGATGAGAAGAAGGTGGAGGCAATTAAAAACTGGTCACCTCTAACGACTGTCAAACAAGTACAAGCATTCTTGGGACTGGCTTCGTTCTATAGGAAGTTTATTCAAAACTCCAGTTCCATTGCTGCCCCTATAACAGATTGTTTAAAGAAAGGAGCATTCCAATGGGGCCCTAAACAGCAAGACAATTTCATTCTATTAAAAGAAAGTCTAAGCAGCAGCCCAGTTCTTAAACTACCGGATTTTTCCCAAGCTTTTGAAGTAGCAGTAGACGCCTGTGGCACTGGTATTGGAGCTGTCCTTTCTCAACAAGGACATCCAATCAAATTTTTTAGTGAGAAACTAAGCAAGCCTAGACAGTCATGGAGTACTTATGAACAAGAACTATACGCATTGGTGAGGGCTCTCAAACAATGGGAGCATTGTCTTCTCTCTAGAGAATTTATACTCTTGACAGATCACTTCTCATTGAAATATCTACACTCTCAAAAGTCAATCAGCAGGATGCATGCTAGATGGATTTCCTATATCCAAAGATTCGACTTTGTCATCAAACACCAAGCTGGAAAGGAGAATAAGGTTGCCGATGCACTGAGTAGAAAAAGCAACTTATTATTTATTCTATCCTCAGAAATCACTGCCTTCAATCACTTAACCGAATTATATAAGGAAGACCGTGATTTTGAAGGTATATGGGAGAAGTGCTCTAACCATACAGATGCTGGGGATTTCCACATATTTGATGGTTTCCTATTCAAAAATGATCTCCTTTGCATACCGCATACATCATTAAGAGAAGAATTGATAAAAGAAGCACACTCAAGAGGCTTGGCTGGACACTTTGCTCAACAGAAAACCTATGAAATCCTTGCCAAACAATTTTATTGGCCTCAAATCAAAAAGGTACCTTTAACCATGTTAAAAGATGCAGCATTTGCCAAACAGCAAAGGGAACATCAACTAATGCTGGCCTTTATACTCCACTACCTATCCCAACGACCATTTGAGAAGACCTATCAACAGATTTTGTACTTGGATTACCAAAGACACAATGGGGGTATGATTTGGTCATGGTTGTAGTAGACCGCTACAGCAAAATGGCACACTTTCTAGCTTGCAAGAAGACCAATGATGCTGTTCACATAGCTAATCTATTCTTCAGAGAGATTGTGAGACTACATGGTGTGCCAAAATCAATAGTATCCGACAGAGATGTGAAATTTCTCAGTCACTTTTGGTGGACTCTATGGAAAAAACTAGACACAACCTTGAAATACAGTACAGCATCTCATCCCCAAACCGACGGACAGACCGAAGTGACAAACAGAACATTAGGCAGCTAATCAGATGCCTAAGCGGTTCCAAACCAAAACAATGGGATCTCAACTTAGCCCAGGCAGAATTTGCATTCAACAATATGCAAAAAAGAGCTACAGGAAGATGTCCGTTCGAAATTGTGTATACAAAAACCCCCAGACTCACTTTTAATCTAACCAAACTACCTTCACCAATCGACATTAGCAACGAAGCTGAAAAAATGATAGAAAGAGTTCAAAAGCTACACAAAGAAGTACAGGACCACCTCCAGAAAACTACAAATTCTTATAAGCTAAGCAAAGACAAGAAAAGAAGAGAAGTAAGTTTTCAAGAAGGAGATCTTGTGATAACACACCTGAAGAAAAACAGGTTCCCAACAGGAATCTACAATAAATTGAAAAATAGACAGATTGGACCCTGCAGAGTTCTAGAAAAATATGGAAATAATGCCTATAAGATTGAACTTCCAGATGATCTTCACATTAATCCGGTCTTCAATATCGCTGATCTCAAACCATACCACGCACCAGATGACTTCTCCTTACAGTAGCTGCATCAACTCGGGACGAGCTGATTTTGGGAGGGAGGGATTTGATGTAAGGCCAACGGCCATAGAGTTAGTTTTAACTAACTAACCATCAATTAGTTAACAAACAGTTAAATCACAGCTGTAATAAAACTACCTCCCCCTATAAATAAAGCACAGCTACCTTCAATTGGTAGACAGAGTATTACTTCAAAAAAAAAAAAAGTCAGTTGCTACCATAAAGAGTGTCTACCTCAAGCACTTTAACCCTCAAAACACGTTAAAACTACTAACCAACTAAAAATCACCTTTTAATGTCTTGAATCTCAAAACATCTTACAAATCTCTAAGTGTACCTTCCTAACTCAAAACCAATCCCAAAATCTCTAAAAAGTTGTCTAAGTGGCATTTTAACTCTCAAAACAAATTAAAACTACTCAAGTGTGACTTTCAAACTAAAAACCAACTACAAAATATCTAAAAAATGTCTAAGTAACACTTTAATTGTCATAACAAGTTAAAACTACCTAAGTATGACTAAAACTCAAGCCTACAAAATACGTGTAAGATAGCCACGACATATTACAACTAAACCATCAATAAATATGAAACATATGCATGATTGGCTACCATAGCTGCAGGATAGCTACAACATACTATAACTAAAGCATATAATAAGTATGAAATATATGCATGATTGGCTATCGTAGTGACATGATAGACACAACATATAAATATGAAATATATGCATGATTGACTATCGTAACTAAATGATATTCGCACATAATATCACTGGCAACCTAAAAAGTTTCTTAAAAGTGTGAAAGTATCCCTATAACTCTAAAAACAAATTAAAAAGTGTCTAAGGTAACAATTTAAATCCTATTACAAGGTAAAACTCCCTAAATATGACTTTCAAACTAAAAACCAGCTAAATCACCTAAAAATTGTCTTAACCCTCAAAACAAGTTTCAAAATGTTTAAGTGCTCTTCCGAACTCTAAACTAAACACAAAATCTCTAAAAAGGGTCTAAGTGACACTTCAATTCTCAAAACAAAATTAAAAAGTGCCTTGGGTGTGACTTTCAAACTAAAAACCAGCTAAAAATCACCTAAAAGTTATTAATTGTGTCTAACAAGCTCAAAACCAACCACAAAATCTCTTTAAAAAATGTCTAAATGACACTTTAACTCTAAAAAAAATTTAAAAATATTTAAAAATGACTTTAAAACTCAACCAACCTAAACGTGAATCAAATCTCAAGATAACTTAAAAATGTGTAAGTGATACATTTTACTCTCAACCCAGCCTAAAAACTAAAAAGTATCCAAGAAGTGCTTAAATGTGACTTTTAAACTCATAACCAACTACAAATTACAACTCTGTGACATATTGACTATTAAAACAGCTTATCAATTACCATTGCGTCTATCAAACTCAAATTTAAAATGCTTACTAAATACTTACTAAATACATTTTTTCAAATTATAGCGTTCCTGCCTCAAACATTATTTTTTGATATATGTATGACTAAAGTAATAGAAAATGGTCAACTACATAGAAGATAAAAAGCCTAATTGAAACAGATATTTCATCAGATTAATAAACAATCTCCAATTAATTTAAACAAGTGAGTGAGATAAAGAGAGTCTACAAAGATTTCCACAATGACTCAACTAGAACCAATAAAACAAACTAAATCCAAAAGTTACCACAACAAAGACGAAGGAGATTGACTCTACCTATTTTGCGATTCGACGGCAGCAAGACTGGAGGCGTAGGGACGACGGCGGCTGGAGGCTGAGGCGGCAGGCAGGCAGGCAGGAGGCTCGGGCGGCTGGAGCTGTGGGCAGCACGATGGCTGACGTGAAGAAGCTTCCTACAGGGCTGAGTGTTTTATCGTGGAGAGCTTCGTGAGAAGGATTGGAGCAGAGGGAGAGACGGAGAAAATGGAAGAATTTCTAGAAAAGGGGAAATTGGAAGAAATCTAGGTTTTTTAGGAAAGAGCAAATGTAAAGAATAAAATTTTTTAAAAAGTGAAGGTTTTTAGTCACGTCTTACAAATATTAAATATTTCGTAACCATATATTAAAATAAATGTTGATAGAAATGATTATATATTAATCATACATTAACGTTACATGTGAAAGTTGAAATGCATTTCAAATTAGTAAATAATATAAAATTAAAATGTCAACGTTGTCTAAACAAATGATTCGCCAATACTATTGATTATGCTTTGAATTTGGTATACCATTCGCTTGCAAACAAAATATGAAATTTATACCTTGTACTTCATATTTGAATGATATGATATAAGTATGTCAATAATAATATCATTAATTATACTTCTTTTTTCCAAAATTTGGTATATAAATCACTAACATATACGCTATACAATTGTTACATCAAACACCAAACGACAATCAAACAGTTAAAATTTTTGTCTATTTGGTATAATTTATATATACAGATTGAAATAATAGACAAAATGAGTGAGGTCGTATTTATATTATCAAGTTCGAAGTTTTGAAGATTAGTTCCCTCCGACTTTTGATAATAATAATAAAATAAATGAAAGTGAGATTTAAAACTAAGCTTTGGTAGAAGGAAAGAATAGGATATAAATAAAGTTAGGAACTTTGGCGTTGTTCAAACTCCAAATCTTCGAACATCATCTTTGACATCTGAAAACTTCGTAATCGCTTGAGCCCACAGAATATATTCATTCACACTTTAATTTCTCACAAAACCCAAATCTCCAAATTCCCATTTTCCAATTCTCAATTCACAATTTGAATCCTTTTTGAAGAAACAATCAAAACCCATCAATTTTTTTTATCCCAATTCGGAAACCGATGCGACCAAACATCGAAACCCATCAGAATCACACCCATCGGAAGCCAATCTCCATCCTCCCGAAGCGCATAATATTGGTCCGTCACGGTGAATCTCAGGGTAATCTCAACTCTGCAACCTACACCACAACCCCTGATAACAAAGTCCCATTAACAGAAGAAGGTTTGATTCAGGCTCGAGTTGCCGGTACTGAGCTTCGTAGATTGTTGTCCAATGATGGAACGAACCCTCATTGGCGAGTCTACTTCTATGTTTCGCCCTATGAGCGCACCCGATCCACACTCCGTGAGATCGGGCGTGCGTTTTCTAAGAAGAGGATTATTGGCGTTAGAGAGGAGTGTAGAATCAGAGAACAGGATTTTGGGAATTTTCAAGTGGAGGAGAGGATGAAAGTTGTGAAGGAAACGAGGGAAAGATTTGGGAGATTCTTCTACCGATTCCCTGAAGGAGAGTCAGCTGCTGATGTTTACGATCGCGTTTCCAGTGAGTTTCTCTGTTTTTCTTTGTTTTTCATTCTTACGTTTCTGATTTGCAATTGAGGATTTGGGTTTAATTCTTATGGATTGCTAGTTGAAAATTTTGTTTTTTGGTCTCTGATATCTCTGGTTTAGGGAATTTGGTCAATTATGGTTGTTTTATGTTTATTTGACATTGTATTCTTATGTAGTTATATGCCCTGTTTGAGAAATGGTGTAATGGATTGTTTGTTTAGAAGCTGACCTATGTTTGTTTGTTATGTGAGTTAAATTATTTTGGAATAGAGTTTTGGTAATCCCATTATCTAAATCCGGGTTTAGAGAACTCACCTTTTATACCACATGCTAATCTCATATGTTTCCATTTTCACAGATGATATTGATTAAACTTTTCAATTTAAGGAGTACGATAAATTTGGGCCATGTGTAGATGATTTCCTGACTAGCAGGTTGAAATTGTGTTAGTAAAGATAGATTCTGGAATTTCTGGCAATGAATAATTAAGAGAGAAGATTACTGGTAGCCAAAAGGCATTATTAGGTTGTGTGTCCCTACTGTTTATTTTACCAAGGATTTTGTTGCTATTTAAAGAAAAAGGTGTTGAACACTAGCTTTTTATCTGTATTCAACTCTTCAAATATTTTATCTAAAGACGATTTGAATTAGTTTGAAATATATGAAGACAAGAAGATGGCGGCTGAGAACATTGGCTTTAGAGAATATAATATATAAAATGTTTCTTCGATATTGGAGAATTGGGATTTTCTACTATTGAAGTGGAAAGCTTTTCTTTCCAATGGATCATCAAAATTTCATTCTAATAACTTCATATTATACTAAAAAAGTAGATAGAGTAGTAGCTGGAAAAAAGAAAAAAAAAACAAATGAAAGCTGCTTTTCAGACGAAAGAGAAATTATCAAAAGTGGCCGACGCTTGTATAATTTTTAACGGCCATGTTTAATAGTTTTTCTAATTAAAATGGTAGATGATTGAGCACCATGTATTAGTTTAGAAGTCTTCTTTATGATAAGGGGATCGACTTCTTATCATGTAATGATGTAACAACATCGATGTTTCTTGTCATTTGTCAACGTCTTAAACTTCATTTATTTCAGTAGCTTAGTGTTTAGGCTCAAGAAGTGTTCAACTGTTTATGTATATGAGATGAATAATGGCATACTAAAATAACTATTTTGAGGAACATATTGGTTTTTTTTTTCAGGCTTTCTCGAGTCCTTATGGAGGGATATAGACATGAACAGGCTCCGCCACAACCCTTCTCAAGATCTCAACCTTATAATCATATCTCATGGGCTAACGTCTCGTGTCTTCCTCATGAAATGGTTCAAGTGGACAGTCGAGCAATTTGAGTACCTGAACAATCCTGAAAACTGCGAATGCCGGGTGATGCAGTTGGGAGAAGGTGGGGAATACAGCTTAGCCATTCATCACACAGAGGAAGAAATGCTGGAATGGGGGCTTTCTCTTGAGATGATAGCTGACCAGAAATGGAGAGCAAGTGCTCATAAAGGTCAATGGAATGAAAGATGCCCCTGGTATCTTCATGCTTTCTTTGATAACCTAGCTGACACAGACTGCGACGATAGCTCCGATGAACCATGTCAGGATCACGATGAACTAGTTGAATCTTGTCCAAGTGTAGTGGTCACAGAGGAATGAATGACAATTACACTTTACATTCTTTGAATTTGATAGGTTGATTGTTGTCATCTCTCTGCTTATAGTGTTTTTGATTTTGCTGTATTATTTGGGGTTTTCAGGAAAATGTTCTTTCTTTCCTAAATTGTTTAAGATACAGGGATCTGATCTGATGGGTCGAAAGCAGGACCGGGATCGGGACCGGGGCCACATTAAAAAAATTAGTGATCAGCGTAGTTATAGCTCATGGTTTGTTAATTGAAATGTGCATTATGAGGTTCACTTAGTATGGAGCCATTATCATTTTCTATTATTAAATATTAAATACAAGTGTGAAGAGACTCAAGGATTTTCTATATTGGTTTTTCCAGTAGTTCTTTGGTTAATGGTGGAAAAAGATGGGTAGATTTTAAACAAACATCTGAAAATAGTGTTACTTTTTTCTTCACAAGTTAACACATAAATGAATAGCTAAATAAAGATTAGCTAACACATAAATGAATAGCTAAATAAAGATTAACTTACTTTTAGCACAAACTTGTTTGGACAATGCTTTGAAAGCAGAACATCCATGGAGTGTCTCGTTCTCTCCAAGGACTTTTGATGACGGTATTGACAGTGTTGTTGAAAGCAGAACATCCATGGAGTATATCAAGCCTTGATTGTTTGTCTTGAAGGTTTTTTATCAGTGCAAGAGACTCATCAAAATAGTGAACCATCAATCATCCCATTATGCCCAATCTTCTCTGTAATACAGGCTAATTTCGAAACATGAAGAACATCTTGTAAGGTAATTTTTTTAATCGATAAAGTAGTTCATTTGACTGTTAATAGAAGTGAAACTACAACCAACAATTCAAATTTTCTCATTGCAACATAACCTAAGATATCTTGTAAGGTGATGAACTAAGTTTCTGTTTGGAGATTCAAACTAAGGATACCCTTCAGTAGGGAAGAAAGCTCCACTTCATGCATAAGCAACCTTGCTCAACACTTGGCACCAATTGCTTTTATTGATATCTTAGGTTAGCATACTTTGGTTATGATTAACTATTAAAAAGGGTATCAAGAAGCTTAAAGTACTTAGAAATAGGATTTTGTTTTTACCTAGACAAAAGGCTAGGGTAGCATTTAGCCCTCTAAGTTGGGTTGGTAAAAAAACCGACACATCATTTCGTTCCCCCTTAATTAACGATGATGGTTGTTGAAACCACATATTTCTTGCCTTGTTATTCATATTAACTCTTTCTATTACTCCCTCATATAATAATTACTAACTCAACACTATCTGTCGAATGTCCATTAGAATCATGAGATGTAGGTGAGGTGATAACCACGAGCAAAACTTGACCTAGTTGAGCAATTTGTGGGTGCATATTCCTTTAAGGTCGAAACGTTTTTGACCCCCCAGGTAGTGTTTACCTATTTGATTTTTGTTTTCTTCTAACTTTCCATCATTAAAATTTAATTACAATTAGGTTACTTTAGTTGCTAGCTACTTTGTAGAATTGGATTTGTTTATGTTTGTGTTGGAGATTCAATACTTGGAATACTCTCCACTTTGTTACTTGGTAGAAAATGTGCACTTGCATTAGGTTGAAAGACCATCGTCAAAGGCCAAGGATAGAATCTATTCAAAGTCAAATAATATATGTTGAGACAATGCAATACACTAAGTTATAAATAGACCAAATCAGAGTTGAGTATTGTGATTTCATTGGATGTTACATATAGTGTATGTTTGTTATACCAATGCATTAGTAGTCAAATTTGTTTGGTTTAGGGATATGTGATATGATGTCAAGTTTGATAGGGTTAGGCCTTACAATACATACTTTCAAGATATTAACCATTATTTTACTCATTTGTGTTGTTATGTTTATGAATAGATTGCAGTATTGTGATTCTAATTTGATAGGCATAATTTCTAAAAATTCATCAACTATAGGTTACATTTTTGTGGTAAAATCAAAACCGATTGATGGTCACACCAAACCGAAAAACCAAATTGGGTTCGATCGATTGGGCACTCAAATTGGATTTGAGTTGCAGAATGTTCATAAACCATAAAACTAGACTTTGAATCATATTACATTTTCATATCAGTACTACACCAGAAACTCACTGAAAAGTAACATCCACTACGTGAATCAAAGTTTGTATTATTGACATCATTTTCCCAAATTCAAGCTAAAAAGCACAACACAAGTAATGAGCTCAAATGAATTGCTTTAGTGAACCAACAAATTAAAATTTCAACTTTTGGTAGATAGAGGGTTCATTGCAGCTTGAATTTCTTCCAAAGTTCTACCCTTAGTCTCAGGTACAAATTTTGCAACAAAAAAAACTGTGAAGCCACAAATGCTTGAGAATATGAAAAAGATACCTTCCAAAGTGAATAGAAAGAACCAAATTAATAATTCATAGATCATTCAATAGATCATTCAAAAGGTGAACGTTTTGGTTTCTGTTTTTTTACCTGCTGAGCTCCAATTGAGAAGAAAGTTGAAACTGTAGGAGACAATCCAAGAACCTAGCCAACTCACTAAAGTAACCAAGCTGCCAGCCAATCCCTTCATGTTTATAGGAAATATCTTGACAAATAGAAATTGCAATGAATCAAGTCAATCAACAACAAATTTTGAAACATAAATACGTATAGACATGTTCCCGTTTGGTTATCATTTTGTATTTAACAAGTTTTTGAAAGTTGAGTCTATCTCCTTTCAAAATGTGCATTTTTCATAAGTACAAGAGTTGATTTCTTAGCCAAATTCTAACAACGAAAACAATTTTTTAAGAACTACTTTTTTAGTTTTCAAATTTTGGTTTGGTTTTTGAAAACATTGGTAAAAAGTAGATAAGAAAGCTAGAAATTTAGAGGTGGAAGAAGTGTGTAGGCTTAATCTTCAGCAAACGTATGGCAGCCTTCGTGTTTTAACTTTATATCAAATGTTCTGCTATATCATCATGATGTAAAAAGCTTTGAATGTTTATACCTCTGACATTATGACCCAAGGAATTGCTCCCATGCCTAAGGAAAATGATCCCACGAATGTCTGTAGAAATAAGCAAGTCCAAGAGATAAATTACCAAAGGACTCCAATCTTAAACAATAAGAGAAAGGAAAGTTAAAGCAGATTCAATGAGGTCACTATCAGCCACTTATATATTATACCAGACGAACTGGGCTATCATTTAGATATTAAAAAAGATGAGAAATGGCCAATGAAAATGAATCCATTGCAAGCTAACTATGAGGATGTGAGAGTACTTATAAGAGATATATTGGTAATACTTGTAGGATAGTGGATAACAGTAGCGTAACGCCCCAGACTTAGAATTTAGAATACGAATTTGGCACTTCATGGCTCTGGTATTCCCATGCATCCTCTAAGACCTTGCAATGTCATCATTGTTTGTCTTGGACGTTTGTAAGAATGAAAACTATCCTCATTAACCGCCTCAGGTCTTTTCAACATGTTTTGTTTTCACTTACAAGTTTTTTTAGGAAATTTCCACTCTTCATAAGCTTGCTCCAAGTCAGGCAATTTACCCTAGGAGTTCCAACAAATGGGCCACTAGAAAGGAAGGTGTATATCTATGTCGTAGTTTTCAGTTTTTTTAAAGTCTTTCTTAACTGCACTTTCATATCCTTGGAATTCTTCTCATTCGGATGTGATTTCAGCTGATTCATGTACCTCTCCTGAACTCGGGCATTACAAGTAGAGCATAAAAGGGCACTTTCGATGTAAAACAATGTAGTTAAGATTTTTGGAGGGATTCATTTTGGTGGTTTATCCATTTTGGGGGACTTATAGTCCTCTCGAAAGCCTGTTAGCTATTGTAATTTCTTCAACGACATTGGAAGATAGTCCTCCCTGAACTTCAAACTAGTTATTCAATAGCTAAATATACTCCGTTATGGAAAGAAAAAGGAGAAAAAAGGATACTCATGCTTATGTTTGTGTTAATCTACATTACCAATACACCAAAAAATGCCAACATGGGAGAGCCAGATAGCCATAGTTGGAGATCCTGCACATTCAAAATCAGGTTTCTTTTAGAATATGATGATGAATCATGAAATCTCACATGGTCACTGGACTCACAATTGCAGATAGTAGCTGAAGTAAACCTTTAAGAGAAACGACAATGCGACACTGAAACAACCCAAGCAAGTTCCTGATGCAGAAATCTGTTTGAATTCAAAGTTTCCATTAGCTCGTTTTTGTTACTTCATGTCAGTCTAAACAGTGTGGATTTTGTATCATCGCATACCATCAAAAGCGGTCTTCGTCCTGATACATCCATCAAAACTACACCAAGAGAAGTCATTAGTATCTGAAAGATCATTAGAGGCAAAATATAAGCTAAAGGAGGGTGTTTTTGCAATCACATTTGAAAAATGTGTATGAAGTGATAGAAAAACCTGGATAATAGCCAATGCTATAGTCCCAATATTCCCCGAAAATCCTGTCAGAATCTAGAGAATTATGTTTCTTTCAAGAAACCTTATGTTTTTACTATGTTTTACAGTAAAAACGGTTTAGACCATATTTGTTAATCATTTTGCTTTTTAAAATTAAGCTTATTTTATCTCAATTTCTAATCATGATGGGCATCATTCTTAAGAATGAGAGTTGAATTGTTAGACAAATTCCAAAAACACAAATAAGTTTATAAAAACTACTTTTTTTAGTTTTCAAAACTTGGTTTTTGAAAACATGTGTAAAAGGTAGACTACCAAGCAAGAAATTCAAGGATGAAAGAGGTGTTCATAGGCTCAAATTTTCAAAAACTAAAAACCAAACGGATAACAAACGAAATGCGTTCATGTTTGAATTTTTGCATACCAGCTGTAGTGAATAAAGATTTTACATAGAATCCTATGCCGTTAACCCCTCCAAATTGCTGAAGAGCCATAAGGCCAACTCCTGCCTGCCACAATAGCTCAAAGTCACCATATACATAAAGCACAAAGAGATACTCAGATGCTAGAAACTCAATGATTAAAGGGTATGTTTGCGAGTGATTCAAAAAAATAGTTAAGATCACTCTTTTCATTTTCAAAATCACCCTTCAACATGTTTTTAATAAAATCAAATTTGATGATATGGAAAATTGCATTTAAAATTGTATAATTAAATATTAGTTTATTTATTAGTGATTAAAGTCCTCTTTTAAAGTGATTCTGGACATGAAAAAAGTGATTAACAATTTCAAAATCACTCCAAAATATGCAATAAGATCAAATTCGAAGGCTCACAATGAGAGAACGTGCATATTGCTTTTCGAATAGGTCAAGAACACTCGGCTCAGGGAGCTGTTTAAGAAGTTCTGTGTATTCCTATAAGGTTAGGAAACACAAATGAAGCCTTTGTTTGATAAGGAAAAAACAAACAAGAACAACAAAGAACAATGAAAAATACTTGAATCTCTAAAATTTCTGCAGAAACATCTTTACTTGCTCCCCTAAGACGTTGAAGAGCAACTTCACAATCAAACTTTCGATCGTTCTTTGCCTACATACAACAGAAATTCTTGATTAAAGTTATTGATAGATTCACATAAAAGTAATTTAGTGTCAGTTTCATAACCATTTTATTATTGTTAGCTTTCTGATCTAGGAAATAAATTTGTTTCATCATTAACAAGTATTATTTACTACTCTTTACAAAACAAAGCACTTTTTGTCTACAATACGAGGAGTCGGGGAATCCAACTTCTGATTTCGAACTTAAAAGTACAAGTACTATACTTTTTATATAATACACTTTTTTATGTCTTTCCAAACAAATACAAGTAAAAGAACCAATAATGAACTTGAGAGTGACGTACCAGCCATCTAGGCGACTCCGGAATGAAGGGAAGTCCTACAAGTTGTATTACACATGGAACTGATCCTGTAACATAATCAGGATAGTGAAAAATCACTTCCCATTAAACCATCTTCATCTTAAGTTTCAAAATCACGTAAGTAGGAATGGGAGTTCTACCAATTAGAGCAAGAGCCCTCCAGTTCACAAAAGCTCCAATCAGCCATGTGAGTGAAATGCCAAAACATATCATCAACTGTACAATCAACATAATAAGGTATCAAAGATATAAAAAAATTTGTAGACATTTTTTTGTAGAGATAGTTGCAAATATAGCCATCAAGTCCAAAGTATTAGTAGATATGGCAAAATTTAGATTTAGTTCTCGAAATCTATTAGTGATGATAGGAGTCAATCAATGATAGACCATATCACTAGTAGAAGTCTATCAACGATAGAGTCTATCACTGATAATTTTTCTATATTTGGAATTCTTTAAAAATGTTACCATATACTAAATTATTGTCCCTAAAAGTGCTACCCAATGTAATTCTTATCCAAATACGAGTGGATATGACAATCTTTTTGCCAATGACATAGAGATTCATGATGATTTTTCTTTTACTTGATGGACCGTTGTAAATGCTCCCCGTAGTTCCTTTGGTGTTATTTCTGCTATAAAGACAGGAACCTGCCAGAGGAAGGTCATACATTAGCTAATTTTATTAAAACATGTGGATAAAATAGAACTAATTGTAATTGAAGAAGAGATGAAATTCTTGCAACATATACCACAAAAGAGATAACTCCCATTCCGAATCCAACTAGCATTCGTCCTATATCCAACCACCAAGCAGTCTATCAACAGTCAGCACCAATTGATAAGTCAAGTTAGGACGAAAGTTTCCATCGACATGTCGATATATCCATAAACCGAAGAGTTCGATTTCAATATCAAATATCCAATGATATTTTCAATATCTTTTAGAATGCTCGTGAAACATAAAAATGCCATCTACTTAGTTTAATATGAATAGAAATACTATAGACCATATCCATAACTTAGTTCTAGATTAGAAACAACTTAATAATTAATCTAAACAGAATTTAGAAAAAAATGTTGACTTACAGAAATCTTTGTTGGTATTGATATTTTACTGATATATAGTCGATCGACATTGATATTTCTTGTTTATCAAAACTATTAATAGTAAGAGTTTGATGCACACTTTCACAAAACGTGCTAAACAAATAATGAATCACTTTTTGTATGGTTGGTGATATTTTGAAGACTTAAGATAGTGATCTTGAAAGTATAACTATCTCAGTCAGTTGAAATTAAATTCAAACTGACCTTAGAGAATGCTATAAAAAACCACCCCAAGAGGCAAAAGATCTCTGCAAAGCCCATTGTCTGCTCAAAATACAAGGAAAAACAGATCAAAGAAGTTTACTGAAAAACTCTATTACTAAAAATGACTTTAAATGGGAATATCTTTTTAGTAAAAAATCAAAAAGGAAGATAAGGAGGAAATGGGAATGGGAAGGAATAAACTTACACCTCTTCTACCAATATAATCTGCCAGTTTTCCACTCACAATAGCGCCAATCATTGCTCCAATTGTCAATATTGAACCAACGACTGAATACTGTACAATCATCAACTGATAATTTGAGAATCAGATACACAACAAACGAAGTGACATTAATTGAATCATTAGACAAGATATGTGACTTCATAACTTTAGAACTCAAGGACACAGTTGTGCAACCTATAGAACAAATTTGTTCAAGTAAGGTCGCGATAAGTGAATTCATTACTTATTCAAACAATTAGTGACCAGCTGATATGATGGTTTTCAGGAGGAACCTTAAGATTTGAAACTGTAAAATTGTTAAAGATTGTTAAAAAGAACAAAACTTGTATTCTCTCTCATTTTCTCTCCATCCTTAAATAAAAACAGTGTTGGATACATTAAATAGGTTAAACTACAATGGATGTTTTCAAACATTTGAAGTTGAGTCTAACACATCTTATGAAGTTTCAAAACGTCTAATAGGCCTTTAAACATGCAATCTTGTCTTTAAAAGTGATTGGTGTTTGAACTTACAATTTTGTGTCTAGTGGATACTTATTAGACATTTAAAAAATTTTATACAGGTAGTTTCTAATACGTCTGCCTGATAGGTTGAGAATCTATAAAATACAAAATTAAAAGGCCAAAAACCTATGAGGCACTTTAGTGGGGAAGAACCTATTAAGACACTAAGTTTTAAGTTTGACCTATTAATCACAACCTTCAAGATATTTATTTGATCTATTAATATAAAATTTCACTCTAATTGATTGGTTTATTTGAGCATCAACGACAACAATTTGTTTTCATTCACCTCTGAGACAGTGAGAGCCAGCTCGGTCATGATTCCAGATTGAGCAGGTGATGAGTATCCAATCTGAGTAGAGAAAAAAAAAAAGAACATCACAAATCATTATTTCCAAAGGGTTAACAAATTATGGAAGAATTTGGAGTCACTTCTTATCTAAGCATTTATTAGGTGCTCTTCTTAAAAGAGTTTTGAATCTTCTTAGTGCTTTTGAATTATCACAAACCACTTTCAATTACCTAACAGAACACTGCAAAGTTTTCAAAGGGTTTTCATCAGGATCAGCCTCATCAATGGGTTTATGTCAGAAGGTAGTCCCAAGCCTAGCTCATGCTTGAAAAGTTAATCTTTGACCAAAGGATATGGGATTAGTATATTGAAAATCGGACTGGCAGAGTGGACTGATCAATGGTGATAGACTCTATTATTGATAAACGATTGCTAATAGACTCATGTGATAGTCTCTATTGCTAGTAAACACATCACTCTTATAGTTTTTCATATAGGATAAAGGTTAAAATATGCCATATACATTTTGAATAATTAAATAATTAATATTCAATGAACTCTCACTCCAAGCTCAACTAAAATTTTGATGGGTTCCCCAATCCAAGCTCAAACGATGAGGTATGAACTGAGCTTGACCTTCACTTTTTAGGGCCGAGCCAGCCTAACGATGAGGGTGACCATAGGCCAAAAGCAAATGTTCAAATCCAAAACACCAAACAATGCAGGTACAATGATTGTGCATTAATAAAAATGACAGCAACAGCAGAGGAAAACGTAGAGCACTTACGGCTGTACCGAAAACGTATGAGCCAGAAACCGCAACCAAAGTGGTGAAAATAATGGCAAAAGTAATGGAGACAGGTCCGGTGTCGGAGTCGCCATGTGTTTCATGATTGTGGGATTGAATTAGAGGAGAGAGCTCGGCCTTGTCGTCGCTGTGTTTGTTCATGTTGGAGGAGAACAAATGAGAATGATGAGAAGCAATGAAAGGAAAATGGAGTATAGAATGATTGAATAGGGAGGGAAGGAGGGAGTGAGTTAGTTAGTTAAGGAAGTATCCTATTATGAAGGAGATCTTTCATTACCTTGCCGCTATAACTGTCTTAACTAACACGTACGCAACCTTTTCATTCCAAAAACACAAAGCCATAATTTTATTACTTTCATTTTCTAAACTTTTGATATATAAATATATAATGAAGCATATAAACCCTTTTTCTATCTCGAGATTTCTTTCGATATTCTCTTACCAATGTTTTCAAAAATTGTAAAAAATTAAGACATGGTTTGGATTTTAGTTTTGAGAATTAAGCATATGAATAGTTCTTCGTACCTCTATGTTTTTTGTTACCAATGTTTTAAGAAACCAAGCTAATTTTTTAAAATCGGAAATTGGTTTTAACAACTTGTTTTTATTTTTTAAGTTTATTTAAAAGAATTCAATTTTTGGACTTAAAGAAAGTGAAAGATGATTATAAGAAATTGAGAGGAAGGTTGACAACGTTTATAACCGTCCTACTTTGGGTAAATTTTCAGGTGTGGACAACAAGGACACCTCTCCAACGAGTTCTCTCAAAGGAGAACTTTGACAAATGAAGAAGGATAAGAAGATAATGACTCGGATGACATCTATGAGATTTCAACACCGGATGAAGGAGATCAACTATCTTGTGTAATTCAGAAAATTCTTTTCACCCCTACGGCTGGACAAATACCTCAAAGGAATTCCCTCTTTCGAACAAGATGCACCATTAACGGTAAAGTGTGTCAAGTTATCATTGATAGTGGTAGTAGTGAAAATTTAGTATCTAAAAAACTAGTTTCTGCCCTAAATTTGAAAAATGACCCACACCCAAATCCCTATAAGGTTAGTTGGATAAAAAAAAGGGGAGAAGCACTATAAAGACCAAATAATATTGGACGTCCTTGATATGGTTGCTTGCCACATCCTTTAGGAAGACCTTGGCCATACGACATAGATTACATTCATAGAGGTAGAGCTAACACTATTGAGTTTGATTGGATGAGTCGTCATGTAGTTCTTTTACCTATAGGCAGCTCCACCGAAACAAAACCTAACCCTAATAAAGGAAAACAACTTTTTTCTGTAATTAAGAGTAAGGAGTTCCTGCCTTCAAAAACAGCACCTATCCTAGCCTTTTTCATTAAAGGAAACAACAGTGCACCTTCAGAAAACCACCTACCTAGTGAGATATCAAACCTTCTAACCAAATTCCCAAACATTATAGAACCAACCACTACTCTGCCACCTCTTAGAAATATACAACACACCATAGATTTAATGCCCGGTAGTACCTTAACTAATCTGTCACATTATCGAATGAACCCTAGAGAGTACAAAATATTACATGAACAAATAGAAGAGCTTCTAAACAAAGGTCATATCCAACCTAGCCTAAGTCCTTGTGCTGTCCTAGCTTTACTTGCACCAAAAAAAGATGGCAACTGGAGACTTTGTGTAGATAGTAGAGCTATAAATAAAATTACAATAAAATATAGGTTTCTCATACCTCGTTTATCCGACCTCCTTGATCAATTAGGTAAAGCTTTCATTTTTTCCAAAGTAGATATTAAGAGTAGCTACCACCAAATTAGAATTAAACCAGGGGATGAGTGGAAAACAGCCTTTAAAACCAATGAAGGGTTGTTTGAATGGGTAGTTATGCCCTTTGGCCTTTCTAATGCCCCTAGCACCTTTATGAGATTGATGAACCAAATCCTACAACCTTTTTTTAATCAATTCATTGTGGTATACTTTGATGACATACTCATCTATAGCTCCTCTAGGGAAGATCACATCCAGCTACTTTTTACAGCATTACAAGAAAATGAATTACAAATTAACCTTAAAAAATGTGAATTTGTGTGCTATAGTATTCATTTTCTTGGATTTATCATAAGTTGTGATGGTATTTCTATTGATCCTAAAAAGATTGACTATATTAGCTCTTGGCCACACCCAAAAACCCCAAAATATATTCAATGCTTTTTAGGTTTAGCCTCCTTTTATAGAAGGTTCATCAAGAACTTCAGCACCATTGCAGCACCTTTGACAAACGATTTAAAGAAAGGCAGTTTCCAATGGGGACAAGTAGAAGAAGACAGCTTCCGTAAATTAAAATTAGCTTTAGCTAGCCCCCTTGTTTTAAAACTACCAAACTTTGACAAATCATTTGAAGTCACGGTAGATGCTTCGGGTTTAGGTATAGAAGTTGTCCTTAGTCAAGAAGGTCACCCTTTAGAGTATTTTAGTGAAAATTAAAATTAAGCACTTCTAGACAAAATTAGAGTACCTATGAACAAGAACTATATGCCCTCGTGCGTGCTCTAAAACAATGGGACCATTATCTACCTACTAATACTTTTATTTTGCTCACTGACCACTTTTCTCTTAAATTTCTGAATTCCCAAAAAACAATTAGTAGAATGCATGCTTGATGGCTACAATTCTTGCAAAGATTTGATTTTGTGATTAAACATACTTCGGGTAAGTCTAATACGGTTGATGATGCTCTCAGCCGAAAAGGTATACTTCTCACCACTCTCTAATCTCAAATAATTGCCTTTGATCACCTTCCTACATTGTACCTTACTAACATTGACTTTATAAGTATTTGGAAAAATTGCTCTGACCATAAACCTTGTAAAGATTACCACATTGTTAATAATTTTCTCTTCAAAGGCGATGTTCTATGTGTTCCTCATGCATCTTTAAGAGAAGCAATAATTAAAGAAACACACTCTAGTGGATTAGCATGACATTTTGGCCGAGACAAAACTTTGGCTGCGATTAGCTCTAAATTCTTTTGGCCACAACTTAATAGGGATGTTACTAGTTTCATCAAAAGATGCTCCATTTGTCAAACAGTCAAAGGCAACTCTCAAAATACAGGTTTGTACACTCCTTTAACTATCCCTTCTACTATTTGGAAGGATTTAGCTATGGATTTCTTTAACCAACTTAGGATTGCCAAGAACCCAAAGGGGCCATGATTAGTTGTAGATCGCTTTAGTAAAATGGTTCATTTTATTCCTTGTAAAAAAACTTTTGATGCCTTGAATATAGCTAACTTGTTTTTTCGAGAAATTATCAAATTGCATGGAATTCCTAAAACTATAGTGTTAAAATTCTTGAGTCATTTTTGGAGATCCCTATGGAAGAAATTCGACACCAACCTTATGTTTAGTACCGCCAGCCACCCACAAACAGAGGTGACCAACCGAACTCTTGGCAACCTCATTCGGTGTCTTAGTGGGGACAAGCCTAAACAGTGGGACCTCAAGTAGAATTCGCCTTCAACCACATGGCAAATCGCTCAATAGGTAAGTCCCCATTTGAGGCTGTATATACTAGTCTCCCTCGGGTTACTTTTGATTTAGCTAATCTACCTTCTGTTATTGATGTCAGTATGGAGGCTAAAGCAATGGTTGAACGTATTTCCAAGCTACACCAAGAAGTCAAGAGTCATCTAGAGCTTGCTAATGACTCCTACAAAACAGCCGCCAACTCTCACAAACGCTTTAAGGAAAATCGAGTAGGTGACCTAGTTATGGTGTACCTTCGAAAGTCAAGACTACCTGGTGGTCATCATTCCAAAATGACCAACAAGCACATGGGTCCATTTCAAATATTGGAAAGACTCGGCCCCAATGCTTACCGAGTAGACCTCCCATCAAACAAGAGAATCAGCCCATCTTTCAATGTTGTCAACCTGTCACCTTACTATGCACCAGATTCCTTCTCTTTAACTCCCTAATCTTCACTCGAGGTCGAGTTTTATCTCAGAAGAGGGGTTTGATGTAGAACATCCTCCTTTCTTGATGTTTCTTTAAGTTCTTTAGCTAATTCTTGAGTATCTTGAATTACCATTCTTGTATTTTAGGATTAGTTATTCTTTAGTTAAAACTTGTGTATCTAGAGTTACTAATCCTGTATCTTGAGTTAGTAACTAACTTCTAACAACTCTCGTCAACTTCCAGCCTATAAAAAGGTTTCTCCTCTCATTAATAGATCATCATCAAACTATTATGCATAAAAATTACTAAGCTTCGCAGTTACTACATCACCCGGCCTAGACATCTCTATATATGTATGTGTTGATCTTTTTAAACACTCAAAGTTAAATGGTAAAAATGATTGTTTTGAAATATAGTAAAATAAATTAAAATATCTATAATTATATCAAAATATCACCATCTTTTGCCTAGATATTTTTTTTATATTTATAGATATTTTTTACTTTTGTTATTTAAAATATCTTTCTTCATGCCTATCACTTTTAATTTAGTACATTTATTCTTTCAAGGTTGCATTGTTTTGATTTTTCATAAAAGTTTCAAAGTTACTGTGGAAATACTGTGAAAATTTGAATAATAATGAAAAGAATTTGTAGACTTCAAAAGTAAATTTTGAGAATGTTATAGGTTATGGATGAGTGTTCTAAGTCTCAACTCTCATTGAAAAAGTTTAATATTGGAAGTTTTAAACCCGAGAAATGGTCAAAAATTAAAAAAAAAAATTAGAAAAATATTTATAGTAAAAATTAAATATAATAAAATTTATCAAATTTTTTTAAGGAATGTAAATAGTTTGCTTTTTCTATTTAATAGAAAGACATAATGATTAGATTTGGCTAGTTTTGGTATACAATTAAAAAATGAAAAAAAAAATGACGAAGAAAATATAAAAAATAAGAGCAAAATATTTAAAATAGTTGACTTTGTTAATATCAGTAAATATTTTGGTGGTTGTGCAGTAATACATTTGGTAAGAATCACAAGAATTATTACAAAAATAATAGTTTACTTATAGGTTAAAACAATACTTTTATTTTTATTAATCTTTAATTTTATCTATTAAAGTTTTCGTTTTAAAAGTTAATTTAAATCTTTAAAGTTTTTTTTTTCAAAAATTAAATAACAATAATCATTTTCACATAAGTAAATATATTTTCACTGAAAATTGATAAATTTTCTTTTTAAAAAATCAACCCAAAAATTATTAATAACAATTAAATGTTTCTTTTTAAAGATAACTAAAATATTTAAATATTTATCAAATATAATAAAATGATAAGGGAAGATACTAAATAGAAGTTTATCAACCTCTATTATTAATAAATTTGAAACTTATTTTCATAGGATAGTGATTTACTATAAATAATTTAAATTTTTTTCAAAAATAGAAAAGATTTGGTATTTTTTTTATTCGAAGTATGAATATTTTGTCAAGTATTTTATTTTTTATAATTTTTCAATAGTTTTCGTAGATTTAAGATTTATTAAAAATATAATAATAGGGGGACTACAAATGAAATAGTAGGAAAGTGGAGGACTACAATGAAAAAGTAAATTAAACCTAAAAATGATATTACCCTATTCGGCGTCAAAGAGATGAAAAAAAGAAAGGGTGACGGTGAAAGAAAAAAGACGACATTTGGGACCCAGACAAAACCCATCTGATAGCCACGCCAAAAAAAATAAACTACCCCTCTGCCGTAGCGCCAAAATCAGCCACCACCGTCACGCCGCTCCGGCAGGCTTCTTCATCGCTCAAACCAACCGTTCTTGTTTTTTCTCTAATTCTCTCCCCTTCTGTAAGTTTCTTGGTTCCACTTGAAATTACTCGAATTTTAGCGGTTCATAATGCCCATTTGGTTCTGTAACCCCTAAAAATCGATATCAAATATTGTACGTTAATGGGAATCGTTTTTTTCATAGCCTATTTTGTTTCGGTTTTGTTATCTAGGGTTTGGTTAATACTCAAGACGTTTTTTTTTTTTTTTTTTTGAGATTTTGGTTGTTTGGGTTTGTGTGTGTTCATTTGAGTTATTTGCTGAAATTAGTGTTTTTGTTGATGGCCTTTAATTTATCTATTGTTTGGTTGTTATGAAGTTAGGAATTTTTATTCATGTACTTAATGTTTGTCCTGTTGTTTAACGAAGTGCAGTCCTTGCACGCTGCAAGATAATGTTGCAGCTGGTTCAGTTGAGGAAGGTCAAGAACAAGTTAATACTTTTTTTATTTTTGTGAAGAGTGAGTTCTGGAATTCTAAAGCAAGTGTAACGAAGCCTAGTTTATCCTTGAAGGTCATAGAAACCTATGGATTGAAATATTTTTCAAAGTGTCCTCCCTAATAAACCTTGGCTTCTTTAAGGCGTTTATACTATGAAAGAGTATGGGTTCAATTTATTGTAGCCACCTACCTAAGATTCAATATCCTATGAGTATATTTACACCAAATGTTGTAGAATTAGGCGGTTTGTCTTGTGAGATGAGTTTAGGTGCTTGCAAGTTGGCTGGGACTTGGAGGTTTTGAACCCCAATCTCCAAATTTTGTTTTGTACTAGAGAAAGAAGAGTAATAATTAGTATTTCTTTCGACAAAATCAGTATTAGGATATGTTGAAATCATTTTGGGTTATGTGTGAGGCAGGAACTCTCGTATTTCGACAAAATCAGTATTAGGATATGTTGAAATCATGTTGGGTTATGCATGAAGACTCCAAGAGAGCCATGGTTGGAGGCTATAAAACCAACGTATTCATTCCTACAAACTATACTGGTTATTTCATAGTTTCTAACGTAACATATCATATTTTTCAGGATGTCTCCTGTGCGGGTTCTGGTTATGTATAATGGCGATTGGATTTTTAGTGAGAATGGTTTTGAATTTAATGGTGACAAATTAAAAGGAATTGTTGTTGATGAGAAAATTACACACAGCGATCTTCTGGACAAAGTCTATGAGATTGTCAAAGTTGATCCAGCTGAATATTTGGCCACGATGAAATGTTTATATAAAGCCCACGTCCCAACTCCACCAACAGAGATATTAGACAATGAAGATGTCGATTTTTTTATTGGTGAGAATCTTGTAGACAATCATGGCAGGAGGACACCATTGTGCATCACCATCAAACGTAGAGAATCACTAAATCAAGAGAAGGAGGTGCATTATCCAGTTCCGTTCGACTCTGGAAGTGTAAGTAATCAAACTTCTGGCTTTGCGCCTACGGCACAAAATTCTCAATTTCCTTCTTTTCTTGCTCTTACTGAAATCGAAGAACAAAACACAACTGCCATAAGTTGTGGACCTCAGGCAGACATGAATTGTGATGATGAGATGCAAAATGCTGATCAACATCAACATGATATCTGCAATGATAATAGTGTACCTGATAATGAGGTAGAAAATGGGCATATGCAAAATGATAATTATGGTTGTAGTGATGAGATTCATCCACACACCTCCAATAATATGTCTTTTGATGATAATCTTACCATCCAAAATGACAGAAAAGACATCCAAGAATTTGCAACACCTGATCCATTGAACCCGAGCATTCAACCATGCTTGTATTCTGAGCAGTTGAACATGAGTGTACCAAAAACTTTAACTATCGAGCAGTTGATGTCTAATGATACTATAGCAGTTGGCCAGACTTATCCAAGCAAGAAGGATGTACAAAGCAAATTAAGTCTTATGGCTATAAAAGAAAATTTTGAATTCAAAGTAAGGCGTTCAACAAGAGAATTATTGTTCGTTATATGTACAGACAAAAGCTGTAAGTGGCGACTTCGCGCATCAAAGTTGAATGATTCTGACTGCTTCCTGATAAGAAAATTCCACAATGTTCATACTTGTTTAACCGAGAAGTTCCATCGCAACCATCATCAAGCCAGTAGTTGGGTTGTTGGTCAGCTGATCAAGTCCAAGTTCGAGGAAGGTGCTTCTGATTATAGACCAAATGACATAATCAAAGATGTAGAGAAACAACTTGGAGTTACTATATCTTATGATAAAGCTTGGAGGGCACGAGAAATTGCTCTTCGTTGCCTAAAGAGGTCCCGGGATCGAGAGAAACGGTCCCGTGGGAGACCGAGGAAGGAAAAACCTGTGTCGACTGACAAAGAACCATCTCTGCGATTGTGTGGGACCTGTGGTGGTCGTGGTCACAATAGAAAAACTTGTAGAAGCCATACTGTTCCACAGTGAAGTGCTAGAGAATTGGGAGTTAATGAAGGAGTTAATGAAGGAGTAGGTAGAGCTTGACTTTTTTTCTTTCTTTTATTGTGGGGATATTTAATAAATGAAATTTGATATGTGAAAGGTGATCCCAAGTACTGTTCTCATTCTTCGTTTTGCCTTCTTTGAGAATGGTATTCTTTCATTTCATTTCAGCTTTAGTATAATATTTTTGCCTTCTTGCTATCAAATTCACATTATTTCTGCATTTGGGTTGTTTTCTTTTCTCATTTTATGCATTCAAATATTCTCTAATCGAATCACGTGGTTAGGTGACTTGGTATAAATTAATTTTGGATAAGTTTTATTTGGGGTATTCCTTAGTCAAATAGTTAAAATCCTACGTTGATGCAGATTAAATATATTTATTCTCATGACCATGTTAAGGCAGGTGTAATTTTTGTATGATTAGGCTTGGGCTTATAACATGTTATTAAACTTTCGTTTAACGTGTGTATGACTCAACAGCCACCTAAAATATGAATTGAAATTTTCACATTTTTGTTTATACGACTTTTTAAATCGTCTTACACTATAACATCATAATGCATAATAACATGAATTTCTGGTTAATTTACAAATTTAATTAGTAACCTTTAGCTATTTGATCCCCAAATTCTTAAAATGTAATAAAATTTGAGACCTTCGAGTTTGTTATTGAATTTTCAATTGTGCAAATTTCTAACATTTTGTCACTAATAATAAAACTCTAAACTTAAAACTTGTGTCTAATAAACAAGTAAATTTTTTAAAATTTGAAAGCCCAAAGAATTAAGGGACTAAGTATGTGAAACTAACCTAAATATGTAAGTAATAAAGGATTATGACTTTTGATAATTTACGCAGCAAATTAAACAAATAATAAAAACTGGATCGTTGTCTCAAAATAGATACCATATAAAGTTTGAATGGTTGGTCAGTCCCAAACTTCACTCTGTGAAAGAAATTTCAATCTACACATCAAAATATAATCTATACATTCAAAATCTCCTGGAACTCGTCAGCAATCTCGATGACTTCACTTTCATGTTCTTTTCTTCTTAATTCAGAAAGTTGTAAATTCAATTCATCAATTTGCTTATGAATTCTTTTCCCCCCGTCTGGTAATCTTGAGATAAGAACCTGATCATTTGTTCAACAAAATAAAATTTGAGTTGTTTTGACAAATTGAATTAAAACCAAAACAACCCATCGTTGTTGCAAATCGAGTCACCATAGAGCCATCAATAGAATCATACAATTTCTGTTATTCCTTTAGATTGAGGAACAATAATAACCTAAAGTCTGTTAGATTAGTCAATTTAAACTTTGTTTAATGCTTTTAGATTTACTAAATACATCAAATATTTGATGGATGATGATTTAGATTTCATCTCTTTTTATTAAAAAAACTACATCAGGATTCCATGATTTAAACGATCAAAACAATATTTTTTATGTTTTTAGTGCGTCCAAATCTATAATTCTAAATTTAAAATGTAAAATTATATTATATTTAGAAATAAAGTATGCCACATTCTAAACTCAATTCTTTTCTTAAAAAAATAAAATATGTATTATGCTATGTGTTGTAGATTATATAGAGTATAACAAAAGCAATTTTTTAAACATGAAACATCTTTATAAATTAATTAATATTAGTCAGCATGTATAAGTAGTTTTATAATTTATAAATATAGTATCAAACAAATTTAAAATAATGGTTTACATTAGAATCCAATTTCAAAGTTTTTTAGCAAATACATATAATTCTGTTTTAATTGAATCTCTTGTTTTCAATTTTTGTTTTCAAATTTCCTACCAAAGTGGTTGAGTTGAGGGAAGTCTGGAAGAGGACTAGCTAGATTATATCTTTAAGAACTCGCTCAAAAGGAAAGTTGCATGGAACCGTACCTTATTTTCTAGAGTTTGAGACAGCCGATTGATTCTATATTTGATTTCCTTTACTGTAGGTTTGCCTGGACTGCTTGAATTTGTGGTAGATCTGTTCAACTTCACATCCTTTGGGTTGAAAGCATACCTTGCTCTGGAAACAACGTAAAAGACTTTACTACGCCATGTGATGATTTATATAATATGATCCATGTAATACTAACTCATACCCGTTTATATCATGATCGGATGAAGAACTTGATGTTGGTCTGTCTCTGAATCCAAACTCTCTATTCCTCCTATAACCATATTAAAATGGAACTGGTTAGTTTCAAAAGGTAATGAACATTGCAAGGTTTATAATGATCTTTTATTTTTCCAGAAATAGGAGTGAAACGAATTTGCAGTGATAAAAAATAAAGTTACCTGAACGATGTGTCTTCTTCCTCCAATGCATACACCGGCTCTGGAGCAGTCTTAGAAAAGAGCAAATTGTGGTGACTAACTCCTGCAATACCTTGAGTCTCCAGAAACTTTATGTGGCTTCTCAAAGATTCGTCCCTGTAGCCACATACAACGCGTGAATACTTAGGGGGAAAAATGTACGGCAAAATGCTGGTTATGGTTTCCTGTTTAGCAGCCCGAAAGGACTTCAAAGACTAAATAATTCTCAATTTCAAAGACTAGTAATACGCTCTTTTCTTAAACAAAATCTTGAGTTCTTGACTAAACAGAAGCATAAACATATAGAGTATTTAAATCATATTTACCAAACCAAATAGACAATAAACAACTCATACTAATATTATAATCCGCTAATGATGCTACTCAACTAGAACAGCCTAGTTGATCAAAAAGTTTTCATCTAAAATTCAAATCTCCCCAGGATACAGAATGCTAAATATTGAGGCAATATTCCCTTTAGTCACTTGAAACCTGGAGGCAGATGACAACATAACTTAAGATTCTTGCATTGTCCTACCCATCCCCCGAGCATAATTGCATCACATTAAAAGTGTACTTCCTAACCAATTTGAAGTACATTTTAAAACAATTACACGACGTTCAGTCAGTAATTACACGACAAGAAAGGAGCAGCAGCAAGCACAAATTGCCAATGCTGCCAAATAAACGTAAAGCTCAAGTACCATCTGATAAAGTACCCAGACGGACATAATTACTTAGGAGTCCAGAAGCGCTATAGAAACATACATAATTTCAGCGGCATTGTAGAGTAAACCATAGGCAAGTTTTAAATATGAAAACTCGTGTAAATGCCTTATCATTTGCATTCAATGGAATTTATCATTTGAATCATACATTGTAAGTTGTTGATCATGTTCCTCATGCATTTGCTGTTGTGTGACAGATGTATCAAATCCCTCTTCTGGAAGGCTAAATAGCTCCCGAAGATCCTGGAACATTTATACTATTAACCACACAATCCAACAAGCAAAATAAAAAGATTATTTACAATTTTACATGTATTACCTGTTGACTAAAGTACCGTATCTGTTCTTTGTGCTCTGTTGCTGTTTTAAACAACCCCCCTTTATAAACCTGCACATAAAATTTATAAATCAAAATAAGTGGTAGAATTTCGTTCAAATTAAAAATGGCAATTCTTTTAAATGTACAATGGTTATTTGCTCATAGATCATCTAATAATATAAGCCTCCCAGCAGGTGTAAAAAAAAATAAGAAAGAAAGAAAGAAAGAAAATTACTGCAAAATAAAGTCTGTGGGGAATTAATGGGTGTACGTAGGAAAAAAGGTTTACCAATTTGGTCTAGTAAACAATTCTACATTCTCAGGTTTATGCGTGCCATACATGACATTTAAGATCTTAGTTTAATAAGAGTTGTACATCCGACAAACATTTATAGAATAAACATTACCTGTTTTCTGTAGATCTTTTCTTCAACAGTCCCACATGTCATTAATCTATACACTATAACATCTTTCTTTTGTCCAATTCTGTATGCTCGATCAACGCTTTGATTATCAGTACTACAACCAGATTGGGAACATTTAGTTAATAACTGCAAAGTCATTATATATATGTACATACGCATGCATGATAACATGAAAAATGATCTTAGATTATTGAGATTCACATGTAAAGAGTTAATCTGTACAAGATGAAATGCAAATGCATGTAAGATCAAATGCATATTTTCAATTCTGAGTGTCCAGTGTTGCAAAAGTTAAGAGTCATGAGCAATCACTTCAACTACTCTACCATCGAAGTATGACATTTAAACAATTAAGAAGTCAAATTTTAATTTTGACTTCAATATGAAACTTCAGGACTCAAGCAGTATTACAGAATGGACGTTTGTTGGTGAGGCATGACTTAGGATGGTAGACTCACCATGCACTAGCTTGTGTCATATCATCATAAAGTGCGTAAACGACTTCTTCAATTCATCAAGATATACAAATACACAGGCAAATGAACTTATTTTAAGTATCCATCTGAATTTTCAGTCATTTTGTAGGAAACAAACTTTAATTACAACAGGTATGTTACTGTTTTTTTTTTAAAAGGATACGAGTTTCACTATTATTAATATAAATAAAGAGACAAAGCTCAATGTACATGAGGATTATATAAAGAGCAAAAGGGGAGAGGGAGGACCAACAGGCGCATCCGGGCATCTCAAACTAGGTTGACACCCCCTTAGCGCCCTCATCACATCCAAAAAGCGACAATACAAGATCAAAACAAAAAGCCACAAAAACAAAGCCAAACAAAAAGATAAAAAGAATCTGTCCAAAGCAAAACATAATCAAAGGCAGCAGGCTGAAAACAAAGAAGAATAAGCCTTGATTGATTGAGCAAAAAACTGTTTGAAGCAGAAGGCTGATCCAGAAGTCCTGATCATCAAGGACTTCAAAGTGGGGATGCTGTAAAAGGCTGGCCAACATAACACAATATCCTACGTCGAAGATCTTCTTTTGCATTACATTTTCTAAAAATTCCAATCCACTCTGTTAAAGGCCTTTTCAAGGTCTAATTTAATGATCCATCTATTCTTTTTTCAGATTCTACAGTCCTCCACAGTTCCGTTTGCTATTAAAATAGGATCCAAGATTTGGCGCTCTTCCAAAAAGCCACATTGTAATGGAGCAGTAATACTTGGCATTACTTTCTTTAATCTTTCTGCGAGAACCTTTGCATTAATTTATAAGTTGTATGTTACTGTTTAACCAATCAATGACAATTTTCTATTCCATAGCCAATAAGAAATGAAAGAAAATGAAGCAATAATGGAGAGGGGGAAAAAAGATGAAAAGGATGGAGAATTTTTCTGCCTTATTTGAAAGTAACTATGTAGTCATGGTATTCTTCAACAAATTTAAGCTGCAAGATTGATGCAAACTTGAGAAAGAATTAAGCATATATATCTGAAAAAACCTTGGATTCCAAGCTGGATCTACTACAATTACACGATCAGCTCTGGTAAGCGTAAGACCTAGACCACCGACTTGAGATGTCAAGAGAAATATAGAAGCTCCTCTACCTTCTTGAAAATCCTATGAACGGAGAAAACAATTTCATATCAAGAAGGCTATATAAGCATAAATAAGTGTCTTTTGGTAGTTTACTTACATTTACAATCTTTACTCTGTCCATGGCTTTTGTAGTACCATCAATGCGCAAGAACTCATAATCATTGGATAACAGTGATTTCTACAGAGAAAAAAAATACACACGTCAATCACTTCAACCTTTAGTTCTAAAAGCCTTGATTAGAAATGGTGATACTCGTTGGAGATCTCAATTGAAGTTTACATGAACTGGTGCATTTATATTTAAATTTCACACAGTAAATACTCCCACAAACAAGTACATTATATTAAAAATGTCTATTTGTAAGGAATTTGAAGTTTGTCAATAAAAGCTTTCAAGTGTTGGCTCGTTGTGGTGGTTGCTGTCAAAAGTTTTTACTTCTTCAAGCCTTCTGTCAAATATGCATTGGATAAAGTATCTGATAGACACACTATTGCCTAGGCTAAGATCAGTAAGGTTTCATCCTATTGCCTTTGAAATAGATGTTCGTTGGAATAAGAGTTTCTCTTGGGATAGGTTCAAAAATAAAAAGTTCTGTCTTTACTTTTTTGGCTGGTAGGATGCTTCATTTTGGGATATAATGCATCAATGTTTCTTTTATGCATCTGTATTCCTAGGGGTGCCATTAGTGGAAAAACTTTTCAACGAAGTCTCTTTACTCAAGACACATTAATAGCAATATGCTTCTAAAAATAAGATAAAAATAGCACTAAGTTGCTTGATTGGACAACAAAAAAATTATGAACATAACTCTCTCTTTATGAGAATGAATATAACCACTAAATAGAGAGCTTTTATTCATGTAGATCATCAAGACACTTGAGGCATAGCAACTGACAATATAAAGAGCCTACATATACTGGTTTATGAATTAATAGCGAGATTTATGTGTATTCTTTATTTTGACACATTCAAATACATTGATGGATATATTGTATGCCACTGTTTATACTAAAGTTGTTTGATAGCATATTTATCAACAATCATCTTGACATTTTACACTATGAGCCCATAACCATATTTTGTTATGAAATAGTGTCGTTTGAATATCAAATATCAGAATAAGTCGAGCCGAACTGAACCTCAAGAAGATTGAGCATCTTGCGAGTTTGAGAAAAGATAAGAACACTATGCCCCTTCGGAACCAAATTATCCTGCCAATAACATAAAGGATGTTATTAAACACGCTAGCATTTATACTTCAACAACGGATTCAATCAAACATCACTAACCAATAAAGACATTATGAAGGATATTTTGCAAGAGACGTTGTCATCATACACTTCATAAAAGTCCCTATCAACTACATCTGCTAAATGTTTTGCCAGCTTTTCTGCTACACCAGCATCCTCTGGGCTTAGCACTGTTTCCATTCCTTCCAATACCTCTTCAGCAGCTCTTTTGGTCAAAAGAAGTGGATGATCGCATATCTTCTTAAGAATCTGCACCATACAAAATGAATACTTAATTTTGTGGTACTCCACTATTTGTGGCGATGATGATACCATTTCAAGGAAGAAATGTTATTGTAGAACATAGATGAGGACGGGGCTCTCCCTTAGCCTCAAATTTATTAAATGGTGGATTTTTTTCTTAATTTTCTAATTCAAAAGAACCCAACTTGCATTGTGATTCATGAATATTAGGGCATAAATACCAAAATAAGAGACATAAAGGCAATGTATTTAATGAATCTTCTTTAATAAATAAAGAGATAAGCCACGCCACGGTTCATAAGCTTTAAGACAATCAACATGAAGCAAACAGCACTGTAAAGCATCGAAGGGGAAGCAGTAAATGATATCCACATTGCATACAATTTGAGCTAGAACTTAATGATGATAAATTGTATCATAAAGACGAGGGTTTTATGGATTATTTAGTTTCATTATGGCTTTCAAATTGGTTTTCTCACTGTACCATGTATTTGGCCATTTTTTCCTCTGGAAGTTGCATGGTTTTTCATTCATCAGTGAAAAATATGTTCCCTTGAAATTATAATAACAAAGTACCGTAAGGGCAGCCAATACTGAGCCATCGAATGCTGAAAGTGCCAAATCACTCTTCAAGAAAGCTTCATAAAGTTGTCGCTGCATCAATTAAATGGGAGTGCAACATTGTTATTCTGTGAATGCTGTGATCAGGAGGGAAATTGATAAAATAATTGATCATACCTGACAACTAGTTAGTCTGAGCCAAACAATAATGTCATTCTTTTTAGAGAGTTTGGTAGCAGCTTGATCATTATCCTCATTGAACACTTCACTCTTCATACGACGCAAAAAGTAGGGTTGGATGCGTTCCCTTAAACCCTGTAAAATGCAACGCCATTAATATAATTACAAGTTACAATGCTACAGAATACAGATAGAGCTAGTAGACAGCGTTTATTCATAAATAACGTAATTTAAATTTGGAAAGTTGTGGCAGTTGAGTCAAAGTTGAACGGAAAGTACTTCATTCATTGAAAGAATTACAAAAAAGGGGAACATTAGATATTCTCCCAGAACCAAAGTCGGTTTTTTCTTTCTAACAGGGCAAATATATTCAGCTAGCTTAATCAGAAAGGAGAAAATCAAGGTAAGTCAAAGTTGCCCAACGAGACGAATCTCTTGAACCTGCAGTTAGAATTTTCATTAAAAAATTACCAAAATAAAGCACCAACCACCAATAATCGTGATCTACCGTGATTATCAATTACCAAATTATCCTGTATTGTACACCAGGTCCAGGATGCAGCAACAACAAAAGTGTGTGTGAGAGAGAGAGAGCCTACTTTCCCTTTTCACAAAACTCTGTTGGTTTCTTCCAGAACGTGTTCAGTAAAAAAAAAAAAAATCCCATGTTTTTTTCCCTTTCTACTACGACTATTATAAATAAATCTTAGTTTTCAAAATTGTGCTAAACTAGAAGGTGAAATCTTAGTTTTCAAAATTGTGCTAAACTAGAAGGTGACAACAAAAAGGTTAAAGGTCCATAAACAAGCAATAGACATTACCTTTGCAACCACTGAACCGATCCGCTTATCTCTTTCAGAAGCCTTTTTGTCATTTCCACGAAGAATTGCTGTCTCGTAGTGTTCTTTAAACCTGACCAGATTCCAAACTCCATTACAACAATACATGAACAAAACTTTGAACAAGTAACATGAATAGACGAAACTGCATCTTTATCATTGGGTGGGGGAGAGTTCCCTTTGTTCTTTATCATTTATCCTCTCTTCCAAAAACTGCATGATTTCAGATCTTTTGGTTGGGTATGAGAATCCTGTGTCTTTTTCTTTCTGGTTTCATCGTAAATTGACCAGAAGGGAAACGACGAAGGTCACCTCTCTTCTTTCTTTGGTTGAGGGGTGTAGCTTTAGGAGGGAAGGAGGGATATTCGAGTTTGGAGTTCCAACCCGAGCCAAGGATATACGTGTGAACCCTTTTTTAGTTGGTTGTTGGATCCCTTCCCACCTAGAGAGTATTTTTGAAGTAGTCTGAAGTACTAAGGTTTCAAAGAAAGTTAGGATCTCTATCTGGCAAGTCTTGCTTGACCAAGTTAACACCGTTGATAGGCTTGTTAGAGGAGAACTTCACTTGTTGGCCCTTTTTTGTTGCTTGCTTTGTTGAAAGGCGAGAACCTTGCTCACCTTTTTTGGTATTGTCAATATGCTCAAAACCTGTGGAGCTTTTTTATGCAGAAGTTTGGCATTAGCAATGCCGGCCACTGAGCATTCATGTGATGATTGAGGAGTTCCTCCTCCATCCGCCCTTCAGAGAGGAGTTTTTTTTATGGCTAGCTAGGTTGTGTGCTATTATTTGAGACATTTGGAGGGAAAGGAATGGCCAAGTGTTTCATGGTAGGGAAAGGGACCACAATGAGGTTTAGTCCTTGATTAAATTTCATGTTTCCCTTTGGACTTCGATTTCAAAGGCTTTTTGTAACTATTCCATTGTAACATTTCACTTAGTTGGTCCCCTCTTTTAGATGGGGTCTGGTTTTTTTGTATGCCTTTGTGTTCTTTCACTTTTTTTCTCAATCAAAGCTATTATTTCTATTAATAACAAAAAAAGACGAAAATATATCTAACAATATAGAACAACCAATAATAAAACAAGGAACCATACCAGTGCTTGTCACCCAATAGGTCAGGACAGCAAAAATTAAACAGGGCCCACAGTTCCTAGTAGAGAGAGAGGGAGAGAGAATGGAGATAGTTAACTCCGTATGGGATCACACTAAAAACACACCACCAATGGAGTGATTTACAGATGAAGGTGGATAATAGATGAAAGGGAAATGACATTATATTATCTGGTACAACTAGTAATGTGATACCTTCAGATTGTTTTGCAATGGTGTGCCGCTTATAATTATGCGATGAGCACTGGGTATATCAAGCAAACTTTTGGCTCTTTGCGTGCTAGGATTCTTTATAAGATGACCCTGGATTATAGATGAATAGATCAATCACACCAATACATATCACAAATGGAAAGTCTACATCGATTTATGGGCAACAAGTTATTTATGAATGTCGGAAGAAAATGACTAACAAAAGATAATAAAATTTATAAACATTGTTAAATCACTAATTGACGACCCAATGGGTGAAATTGAATATTAATTTGGGATAAAACAACGTTATAGAGGTTTTTTAACATAGGACCTCATGCTTCGATACCATTTTATGTCACAAATTGACCCGAAAGCTTGAGTTGGTGGATTGAGGTAAATTTAATTATAACAACACTTTAAGACACAACTACTGAATATATGGTGAAATGAGTGCATGAACTTCAAGCTATTAAAATATATATATATATATATACACGTTCTTGAATCTTGGAAGCAACTTCTAATAACAGAATCTTAGTTGTGTTTGGAAGTTTGAACCTAATGAACTAAGACTTTCATAGGTGAAATGAAAACAGTATAGTTTCTTTATGGTAAAGAACGATTAGTACAAATAAAATAAGCTTATCAGCCAAAATATTAAAAAAACGAACAACTTCATGATAAGTAAACTACAAGTAACTAATAATGACCTCATCAAGGATCATGTAATCCCATGTTGTTCCATCCTCAGTTTCCTCGTCTTCAGAGAAGCAGTTTCCTTGCAAAGACTTTGAATTATTCCTCACAATATCGTAAGTCGTAAGAAGAACACCTTTATTCTGTTGTGGAGATAAGTAATACAGACAAAATAGAATTTTCCATTATAAATAGGATTTAGTTTCATATAGAAACAACTTTGGTTGAGAAAAAAATGAAAGCATGCAAAAGCACACCAAAGGAAAAAAGGGGGTCACAAAAGACCCCTAGAGAAAGGATGTCCCACTGGGTAAGATGTTGCCTTTAGAATGATTACAAATTAACTTCAAGTATGAATTCCAAAGAGAAACATGAAACCTCACCAAGAACTAAAGAATACAATAGAAAGGACCCATCAATGTAGTCTTTTTCCTTAAAATCCCATTCAAAATGTTCACACAACACAACCAAGGAAAAGTTAGAAAACTTGTAGGCAACACGAACCTAATTAAACGAATGAAAAATTAGGGAAAGTAAATCTTAACTACCCTTGGGCTTTCATCAATGCCACTATTTCTAACAGGTAGAGACCCCTAACACAACACATAATTAAAACCAATAGATCTAACACACAAGTTGAACAATATTATTGTACAACAAAAGTCTGCCACGAATAATGCAATCTAATATCTAAAATTGTCTTTACTTCTTCTAATTCATGATTGCAGGCTTAGTTTAGTTACAAAATTTAGATAGATCTAACCTGGAGAATATAATTAAGCTCATACTGCCGAAGTTTAGCTGACGTCCCATAGTATCTGTACAGGAAATGGAAAGCTCAGCAGCTACGTTCAGTTCTATAAACAAAGTAAGAAAAATATTTAAAACAATCCAGGCAATAAAGGGTTACTACTCTCTCGTCTTCTCAGAAAGACCCACAACAGATAACTCTTTAATCCAATGGGGCAGGAGAGTTTTTGGAGCCACAACCAAGACCCTCTTTATTAAAAGCGAAGAAAAAAGACCAGCTAGAAAGCCACAAATCTGAGAAGAAACGGAAAAAAAATATGTATTTAGACACATTCAAGCAAATAAACAAATTGAGAAGAAAAGTTTTTTCTGTTATTACCTGCATTGTTTTCCCTAAACCCATGTCATCACCTAAAATTCCACCCTTACCCTGACAATGTAGAGACCACAGCCACTGCAACCCATCACGTTGATGTGGATACAGCATCGTTGCAATTCTACCTTGCAATTTGAAAGTAGACTTGCGACCAGCAGAGCTTTTCCCCTCCAAGATAAAATCCTCGCAAGACTTATCAAACACGTCAAGCCCATTAGAACCATCATCCTTCTCTTCATATTTGCCATCTTGCCTTCTTACTTCATTAAAATCCCTTGTTTCATGATTCAGAACGACGCAATCATCCTCATCCTCTACTTCTCCTTCATCTATCAACACATGACTTTTTCCTAGGGAATTGTACGTTTTTTGGACATTCTGACTCCTGCATTTATCTCGTCCTTTGTCATGTTTATTACCATGCTCTAAATTTAGAAGCTGTTCACTATCTTTACCGCACGTATCAACTTCATGAATTCCCTCGTCAAACACATCTACCTTCACCTTATTTGGAAGAATTTCTTCTCCGTACTCACCACTCCCACCGACGTTCAGAGTCTTGACAGCTTTTTCAACTTTCACACTTTCACCTAACAAGGAATTAGATGGTTTAGTGGAGAACTTCAGACTTTCAACCTCACGATCATCGGCTTTATTTGCTTCCTCGTTCCCTTTTCCACCGTAAGAAGCCGAGAAGACTTCTAGAGAATCAATTTTTTTTGGCTTTTCTGGCCTTTTCTCGACAGACAAAAGCTCAAGCCTCGTGCTCAAGTCATTCAGGATATCCCTGATTTCACTTCCCTTGTTAACGCGATTTTCAACGGGCAGTGGAGGTGGCGGAGAAGGGGAAGCGAAATCCGTAATACCAGAAAAATTAGGTGCATTGAAATAGAACCCCTCTGGATTATCCAAACAATCATCTTCTCGAGACGAGAGTTTGCACAGACGGCGTCGGCCATTGATCTTAACCTTCATCGGCTTTTCTTCGACTAAAAGTTACGAGGTGGAAAAAAAAAACAGAAATAACATCACGAATACGCAAAGATACTACCAATAAATTCCATGGTTATGAAAGCCCAAGAAGATAACGAAATCCGTACCATTAACACCTGAAGACTGCGGAGCTTTATTATAATTAAATTCGTCAACGTTAGACGATGCTTCACTGAAGAGATGTTGATTCTCAAGTCCGATTCTCGAGGGTTTTACATCTTCGTCTCCTTCTCTATGATCTGCACACAAAAACAAACTCACCATCGATGACTACAAAGCTGCGAAATCGAAGACCCAATAAAAAAACGGGAGAAGAGAGTGCACTGTACCAGCAGCGGTTGCCAAAGAGCGTTTTGGAGGAGCAGAAAGATCCTGAAGGAGGCGGTAATGACGGTCGTTCAAACTGAGTGGTTTCTTCCTACTGGTGGTGGAATCGGCCATTCCTGAGTTGAAAATGGAACCGCCTTCCATCTGCCGGAGAGATTGTGAAGGAGCGAAGAACAAATTCGATAGAAGGGTTTAGGAATGGGGTTTGGTTTTGGTTGAAGTGTGGTCGTCGTGTTTTTGAACTATATGCTATGGGTTTCTACAGCTTTCCCGCTTTGCAATAGATACTTGAACAATTCAAAATGTGATTGTTGTTTTCTCTAATCATCTATGTCTTCTTATACAATCTCAACACTCTGCTTGTGAGCATCGCCGACAATAGTTTTGTTTTCGGAAAAATGAATGTGAATACATAGTGGTGAGGAACATACATCAAAAATCCATCTTACTAAACCATAGTCGATCCGTCTAGGAATTGTTGATATTGATGTCAGTTTCGAAAAATTTCGAATCCATAATTTAATCTCATCAAACCAACCAATCGATCACCCCTGTAAATACATGGGTTTGGTCTTTAAAAATAAACTTTATTTTTATTTTAAATAATTATATGACATTTGAAACTAGAACAACGGCTTCTATAAATCATATACTCTCTAAAACTGTTTTTTTTTTTAATTTTAAATGTCATATAATTATTTTTTAAAAATCAAACATAAAATGTTTTTTTAACCTAAAAATATACATTTTAAAAACTCCGATGACCAAACGGGTCTATTGTTATAAATCTCGAGATTAAAAATATTCATTTTTAAAACTTAAGGACCAAAAACACATACTCATCAAAACTTATGGACTAAAAATGTAGTTTTCCCTTTCAAAAGTATGGTTTTATTTTTTTAAAATGGCTCCATTAAACCAGCAAACAAAGTTCAACTATCAAACTCCCAACAAGTATCCCTACCAATTTTCACAAAGAGAACAAAAATACAAGCAACATGCACCAAATAACCGATGACAAAGTTACAATACCAATTACGAAAGCTAAAAGTGACATTGTCGTTGTCAAATATTTTATTCAAGTTTGTTATCCTCTTCAATCGTTCATATTCATTTTCACAATATGTGTTTTTAGACAAAGCAGTGAAGATTTACACATTCAATTGTCTTAAAATAATGTACATTTTGTGTTATCTTGAGTTGTTGACTTGAAAAACTAAGATAAGCTTTAAAAAGGAGTGGGGAAGTTGGGGAGAAATCAAATTATACCTCTTAAACTTGTCATATATTTTATAAATAAATGCTTCTAATTCTTCAAAGCATACCTTGTCCTTAGTAGATGTTTGAAAGCCATTTTAAAATAAAAACATTTTTTCTGCAAGATCTAAAATCATTTCTTCTAATCCTAAACTATAAATTCAATGCAAAGCACCTTATATCAATCAATTATGCATAAATAAACACATTTCCGAGTTCTCTCCTATGAAAAATATCAGCCTTATAAATACGCTCTACTGCACATGGTAACAACTTACAAAGAGTACATTACAACCTATACTGTAGGGCACAAAATTCAAATTAATACAACAAAATCATTGAAAATGCATTTTGTACAAACATCTGTTCAAGAAGGAAAGAGCATTTTACCACATCCCCGACTACGCTTCAATTGATCGACAAAATTCCCCCGACTATGAGTAAGTGTTGTTTCCCTGACAATGCCAGCTGCCACAAGGCAATGGTTTGGCCTGTCACCCCAGAATGATACACGGCCTCCAGTAATAGCTTCTACTTATTTGGCTGGTTGAGGAGTGCATCATTAGAAAGCCATGACTAAACTAAAGAATGCCCAGACGCAGAATCAGTGAATTCTCTAGCAAAAGACCATCAGTAGCACGTCAAGAACTGATTGCCTCAGTTAAATGAACTCCGGAAGGGCGTTCTTCCACATCGGTCGATTCTCTAATGATGGAACCGAGCATCTGATGCCGCTTCATTTCCTGAGCTTTCCTTCTGTTCGATTCAAGGATGATGAGCAGAGCTGTGATATCAGCAGGGCTTACTCCACCAACTCTACTTGCTTGACCAATAGTTTGTGGTCGCACCTGCAAGTATAGTAAGCTAATTGTATTTGAAGAGGTACATTTTTCAAAATCCGGAACAATTATTGTGTTTGGATGATTAAGGAAAGTTGCAAAAGTATATTATTTGGGCTGGGCTGGCATGTTATCCCACCATCTCTCCAAGAGTCCAAATTACTTCCAGTATACGATTTTATCTTGAATTTGTGTGCCTCATGTATGCTAATAAAGGTTAATTTTTCATATATTTTTGTTTAGAAAAAACGAG
The DNA here is from genome assembly GCA_025688845.1 of Cucumis hystrix. Lineage (NCBI taxonomy): Eukaryota > Viridiplantae > Streptophyta > Magnoliopsida > Cucurbitales > Cucurbitaceae > Cucumis > Cucumis hystrix. The sequence goes on along the minus strand of CM046890.1, from coordinate 17,114,721 downwards.
CTTTTTGAATGAAAAAATACAAGGGTATAAAAAAAAACCAAGTCCACCTGTAGGATGAGACTCTAGTCAAGTAAAAGGAAGACAAGAAATAAAGACATCTAATACTGACATGCCGATAAAGATATTATTGGAAATAGAAACATCCAACAATGACATCCACCCTGTGGATATGCAGTTGAAAATTGCTAAAAGACGAACCTTGGATAATTTTTCACGGGCTTCAAGAGACAATGTTGTCATTGCATAGTAATCCAAGCCTTCGGGAAGTACTCTGTGTTGTTGATGAACCATCTACGAGCATATCAATGAGGTGAAAAAAGATCATACCCGGAAGGGGGAGTTAATGGAAATAGAGAGTCTACAACAGTTCAAAAGAAACGAGAAAAATGTGAGAAAACCTGCTGAAGTTGTGTTTGCTGCCGTAGAATGAAACCCTCATACTTGATATCAATCTCTACACAATCCTTTTCGGATTTGGTTAAGAGTTTATTTCCAAAACCATGCTTATCAAAAACGTTATATCCTATGTGCGGTTTCTTAAGAAGACTCTCCAATGTCGAATAGTCCTTCACAGGCTGACCAGAGAGGAGAGAAACATCAGCAGCCAGCTCTCCTCCTGGAATGAAAATAAGTCAGTGTAAGAATCACATTTTGGATCTTTTTTATGGTGAAGGGATGAAATTACAAAAGAAAGAAGTAACCAATGTGTATTTTCTTTTCTGTTTTCTGGTACTACGTTGTTGAGGCCTTATGATGTAATAAAGGAGACAAAACAATCGTCAAACCTGATATCCTGACAGTTTTCAGTCTCTTCTTCTCATCTGATATTTTAGCCTGCTTCTCTTGGTATAGTTTCCAGCGCCTATCATCTATCAACCCAATTTCACGGCCCAGTGGTGTGAGACGGCTATCCGCATTGTCGGATCGAAGAAGTAGTCGATGTTCTGAACGGCTACAAGCAGGTAATTAATTAATTTATTTATTTGTCTATTCATTATTTCTTTTATGGTTACAAAAAGACATGTAAAGAATTGATCATATGGCAAGTAACAGTCTGGTTTTTAGTTTGTACTGCTTTACAAAGAAACTACAAGAACATATAATTCTGGCATGAGACGCATAATAATGATTTTTAAAAAGTGGGACTTCTATCATTTCTTGGTTGATATTAAAATGTTCGTGCTTCTGCATCCTGTTCCCTAGAAATTAGGATGAAGGAACAATAAAACACAATAACTTGTAACAATTAACCTCCGGAGTAAATATCTAAAAGTAAAATAATAAGATACACTAAAATTGACAAAATATATAAAAGGCACAACAACATAATTACTTTTTGTTATAATAAAAAGACATATCCGCATGATTACAAAATAATTCACTTTTTGTCCTGCCTAAGGGGACTTGCTTGCCAGAATGAGACACTGGATAGAAAATGAAGGCTAAATCTTCATGTATCTCAAGAGATCCAGATATTTTTTTATTTTTAATCAACCTCAACGTAGAAGATTTTATATTTTGTTGGTAAACAGCAGTTTTATGAATCCTGAAAGATGATGCCCTAGAGGATATTATGCGGCATTCAAAATTTGGGTTATTAATTCATTTTTGGTATTAAGAAAAACATTGGTATTAATCATTTCTCTAGTCTACCACCAATAAAGAGATGAGGATAAGGAAAGGAAAGAAATGTACATCGGCAGAATAATATATCGAGCAACTACCTTGTCAACATACGATAAGGCTCACGAAGGTCCTTCGTGACGAGGTCATCGATTAAGGTCCCAATGTAACTACTTTCCCGCTCAAGAACAATGAGGGACTTGCCCTCTGAAAATCTGGCAGCATTGATACCAGATAAAATTCCCTGCATGATTCAATAAACCGGGGTTAAATGATTATGCATTAGAATACATCATTCAATCAAAATGAGCCAAACAATATATTTATTCTACACCAGACAGAAATGAAAATACAAGATTTGGTAGTGAATAACTTCAACATGAGACATTAGAACACATACTTGCGCTGCTGCTTCTTCATAGCCCGTGGTTCCATTTATTTGACCAGAGAAGAAAAGTCCATCAATTTTTTTGGTCATAAGAGATCTGCTACACTGATGAGAAGGCAAGAAATCATACTCTACCGCGTATGCAGGTCTAAGCATCGAACAGTTCTCAAGGCCTGGTAAAGTTCTCAAAAGTGGCAACTGCAGCCGTTCTGGCAAACCAGTAGAGAAGCCCTGCACAAAATGATAGAAGATCAAGGAAGAAACAAAATAAAGCAATATGTTATAATATATAAAGAAGACCAACTTCTACCGAAGAACACATAATCTCTCTAAGCCTAAGCCAGTTACCATAACCTTAAAAGAACCTCTAGAAAAGAAACTTGTTTCATTCAGATTTTTATTAAAAATAAATAAAAGAAGAAAGAAAGGAAGGAAGAAAAAAAAAGATGAATGACCGAAGATGAAGTTTTAGAGCACCTGCACATAGAGCTCAGGCACATTCCGGCCCTCTGGCTCAAGAAAAATCTGATGAGACTCTTTGTCTTGAAACCTCACAATCTATAAGAGGAAAGATAAACAAATTAGATATGTTTTAGATCATAAGAAAGAAAAAACAAACAAATTTACTAGAGGAGATTTTGGATATAGTGATGAACAAAAAAATAAATAAATAAATAAACTAGAGAAGTATCAAATTACAATCCCAAGGTAGTGATACTGTCAAAAGAAAAACATTTTACCCCACAAAGAAGTTTATTTCCGTATCAGCCCTTAAGTTCAACTTGAAGAATGGTTCTATTAAACAGAGGCTCATACAAACTAAATATTTAATGCAACTATTAAACCACCAATTCATCCAAAAGCTTAAGTTGTGGTTGAAGGCAAATTTAATTATATATCACCAACACTCCCCCTCACTTGTGGGCTTGAAATATTTGAAAGGCCCAACAAGTGGAAATTGATTTTAATTGGGGAGGAAACGACAATGCAGGGGCTTGAACACAGGACCTCCCTGGACCACCTGCTCTGATACCATATTAAAGCACCAATTCATCCAAAAGCTTAAGCTTGTGGTTGAAAGCAAATTTAATTATATATCACCAACACAAACTAAACTTTTCGTATAGGCCCAATAATTTTGGCATACTGCAACAGTTTATCAGTTTCCAAGTTCAATTAGCCAAGCTGCCCGAGGAAACAACAATTACCTTAAACTAGTAAGTTACTAAGTAGAATAGTATCTGATATGTGACACTGACAGTATTGAATGTAATGTAGAGTTGTGAGTACATTGACTTAATTTCAGGATGTTAATGATTGCTAAAAACTGGTTGAGTGATTGGTGATACGTGCAGATGCAATAAAATCAAGAAAAATTATAACCTATTCTCCATTGATTCTGAACGCTTATGGTACTAATGATAGGGTTGCCTTCTGGGGATTTTTTTTGGTAACCAAAGGCTTTAAAACCCACAACCTAAAAGAGGAAGTGGATATGTACCAGAAAATGGAAGAGAGCATACAAGGAGGAAACATTTAGAAAAACTAAACAAATAAAATTGAAAACATGAAAGGGAATTAGTTTTTGGCTTACTCAAGATAGATTTGCTATAAGCGATGTCTTATTTACCAATGGTTGAAAGGAGTGAAAAAGTTCCAGTTACATTCTAAATTTTTCAAACTCGTTTCTTCAAATTATTCTAATCACACTTTAACTGAAGACTAGGCTTTAACCACAAAGTTTAGGTGTTAAAAGGTTTAAATATGTACCTTATCTTCAATGGACGGGCAATATCTAGGCCCTTTTGCTTCCACCCAGCCACCATAAGTGGGAGTTTCATGCAGGTTCTCCTTGATAAGGTCATGTGTACTTTTTGTAGTGCGAGTCAGATAACAGCACATTTGCTCTCTCTCTATGTGAAAATCAGGATCAAAACTAAACCAATTGACCTGTTCATAACCACCTCAAGCTTAGGAAACAATCATTTAGGGCTGCAAGATCATAGCAAAAATGAGGAAAGAAAACAAGAGATATTGGCTCATTTAACAGTCTTCAATTTGGTAGGACATAGGAGCAAGTTATGTTTTAAAAGAAAAATGGCAACGAATTAAAACTGCGGGGTATACACCCAGACATGACAAGGTCCATCCAGCTAGTACCAATTCAGCAATTGATCGATAAAAACATGTCAGGATGATGATGATCTTATACAAAATGCAGTGGAACAGGTTGACAACTTGATCCATAATCAGAAATGTTATGAGGATGCAAGTGATACTTCAAATCTATTGAACCTACGTATGAGATCAAATGCAAGGACCTCGTCATCACCATGTTGAGGTTCCAGTGCAGAAAAGTCAACAGTTCGACAGTCCACTCTGGCTGGCGTACCCGTTTTCAACCGATCAATTTCAAATCCAAGACGTTGTAAGTTTTCAGTGAGTCCATGTGAAGCTGATTCACCAGCTCTTCCTGCAGGCATGGAAGTTCTACCAACCCATATTTTGCCACTCATGAATGTTCCTGTAGTGAGAATAACGGCGGATGCATAGAAATTCATTCCAAAAAAGGTGCAAACACCTTCCACGTTGTCATTCTTTCCTAATAAAAGATCTGTCACCATTGCCTCTCTAATAGAAAGATTTGGAGTGCTGCAAGGAAAATTATTAGATTAGTTAGCAAGGATTAGATACTATGAGAGCATTTCCACCTTTCCCCAACATTTTAGGTTAAGATTTAATGCTACATCTTTTTATAAAGAAAGTCATTTAGGGAGGTGATAGGTCATGTTCAATAAACAATGCCGACTTGTTCTTTACTTTTTCATTTTGCTTTTCCTGAAAATTATGATAGTCGCTTAAAAGATAGTTGTTGCAAGAGAGAAGAAAATGTTAAGGAGGGAAAACTTGAGATACTTACTTTTCCACAATACTTTTCATTTGAAGTGCGTACTCCCTTTTATCAGTTTGAGCACGCAATGCTCGTACTGCAGGGCCTCTAGAGACATTGAGTACACGCTTCTGCAAATAACATCTGAAGATGAAGATTGGCATGAGTACAATACTGATAACATTTACTAAGAATAAGATCAAAATCAACCTTAAAAAAAAGATGAGGAAGGAAGAAAAGAACAAGAAATACAATGGCACGTGAGAGATGAGATATGAAGCATGTCTATAGTGAGTAGTGTGTCTTGGTAAGTATCAATAGACTAGAGAGAAAGGGATGAGAAATGTCACAAAAATAAGAATGTATTAGTGCAAGGGTGGGAATGAAATCAAACTATAAAATACACTTTAATACAACCATTGACAAATACGTAAGTAATAATACCGAATTTCATGACACTGAACGATGCTGTGCTCTCCGTGAATATGTGAAGAATAACATGCAAGGAAATATGGGAGATTACAAATAGCATTTACCTGTCAGCAACCTTGCCGATTTCACCACCGAGTGCATCTACTTCGTGCACGAGTTGAGATTTTGCAGGCCCCCCTACTGCTGGATTGCAAGGCTGAAATCAAACTTAGAGATTAAAAGAGTCTTCGTGCCATCACTTTTGGCCCTTGAAATCTAAATATTTTGGTAATTGTACGCAATGTTGACTAGTTAGAGATCTTTTTTGTAACTCCACGTTCTCTATTGTAATGTTATCTTGTTTCTTAAGAAACCGTGAAAAGAAAATTAATTTTCTTGTGACCTTAACCAAGCTATGTGATGCATTAGACTTTTATTTAATGAAACACTTCCACCAGTATAATTAAATGATACAAACAAAACATATTTACTCCTCCAATTCGAGAAAAACAATTTTATCAAGTACGCACCCACTAGCTAAAGTCTCCGTATTTTTGGTTGCTGCCTATATATATAGTAACAATTAGCTCAATGTTGGCGCACGTAGAAGTGAGGACATCAAAACAACCCAATTGACATCGTATTAAGACTGAAAATGTCAATATAAAAAGCCTGAATCCCAACCTGCCAAGCAATTCGATCGATATTGAGTGTCAGAAGAAGAGTTTTAGCCCCTAAACGTGCAGATGCAAGTGCAGCTTCACAGCCAGCATGTCCTCCTCCTACAACTATAACATCGTATCTTTCGTCGACGGCCCCTGCACTATTTCTCCAATCTGAATAACATCAAACGAAAAACAACTTCAGCATAGACCACAAATGTTTGTTCAAATTACCGACAACTTGACAGACCCCACTTGATTACTCCACAAAACAACAGAAAATAACCCATTTCCGTTTGTTTGAATAATTAACAACGACCCTTATCCCAATTCCACCCGACACGGACAAAAACAACAGCATGGAATGCACCAAACCTTGAGAACTTGAACTGGCAGCAACGAACGACCTCCTGCGTATGGAATTGTGGGTGAGAATGACCGGGCGGCGAGGCAGCAGTTTCCGGCGAAATACAAGGCTGTGAAAAGAAAGGGAGGGATTAAATGAATGAGGGAGTGAAAAGTGGCGGGCGAGGCGAGGGAGATGAAACGTAAGCAACCCTGAAGCTGCCATAAGTTAGTGCAGATGTTAATGGTTAGCGGTAGGAGTGCGTGGATATGAGCAATGTCATTGGGACGGGGCTTGGGGGTAGGAAGATGATGACTTTGTGGCTCATTTACACCCTCCTTTTTTTTGTCAAATTTGCCACATTAATTTCGTTACATAAACTATTTGACCAAGTGGGATAAAAAAAATTGATAATTGTCATTGAGCTAAGTGTCTGGAAAATTAATTTAATAAAAAACTTACGAATTTAGTAGAGATGAATAGGCTCGAGTCTCCTCAACTTTATATGATATGTATATAAAAAAAAAAACAAAAAAACTAGTTAATTTTCATTGCTGAAGTCTGCTATTCTTGAAGATTGGTTTCAAAATTACATCATTGACAACAAGTGAATGTGTTATGTGTGGATATTTAAGGGGCTTCCATGTTACTCTCTTACGAGGTGGAATGCTTGCTTTTAATAAATTTAATAATATAATTTGTTTCTTTCTCAAAATTTTCATTTAAATGTAATCAAATATGACCTCAACCAAAATATTAAAGAGATAACATAAAATGAAATTTTAAATCATCCAGTAGAGTTCTTTGTGTCAATGGAACATTGGCCGTGCATGAATTAGTCTGAAACATCCACGTGGTTGTTCGCTAACAATCTATGGTGACTAATTTGATTGGGAGCCGTTTAAATTGTATATATTGTTTCGTGAGTATACATATTGAATGTCTGGATTTTAAATATGTGTGTTTTTACGTGTCTGGATTTTAAATGTGTGTTTTTACGTGTAGGATGATTAATGTTGAAAATTAAAAGAATGTATTTGATTGATTTTATGTATTTGATTGATTAGTTTGTATGTAAAACTAAAAACTAAATATTTATTGGATGAAATAGAAGGGAACAAATGATGTAGGCATAAATTAGATGAATATTATTAATTAAGTATTGATGAAGATATTTTGTTTAGTAATTAAAGAAGTACGACTAAATTAAATTATTATTAATTAATTATAAATCTTAGATTAATTAGTTTTATATAACATGAAATATAATTAAAATTAACGATAATAATGAATTGATACTAATTTAATAATCAATCACACTTCATTCATTTTCCAACTATCAAAACTCTACAAGTTTGAAGGAAACCCCTTTGTTAGGTGGGTTTTAACGTTTATAGATAATAATACTTGAAAGTTTGCAAAACAAATCAGAATAGTTAATGTATACGTTGAAATCCTACGACGATTCTTGTGAAATAAACGAGACCTTTTAAATGTTGAACAATATTTATTTTAAATCATAGGTATTGAAAAATGATTTGATGTGTTCGAAACTAACAATAACGACGACAAGTTTTTTTTATATAAAATATGATGTTTAGTTAAAAGTAAGCCTTATAAATGTTTTTTTTTTCCTTAAAAACCCTAAGGAACCTTTTGTAGCAAGTATTGTTTACCACCATAATAACACATGTTGCTACATTAAGGGGACATTTGGGAGAGAAAAATAATTATGGTAATAAGAGCTACGATAATCTCATGATTGCAATAAAATTAGTATTGTGATAGTATGTGCTTGAGGGGAGGTTTATTATTGATATTACTGTGATAATATGTGTTTGGGATAAAGACTATGATATCTAGTGTTATGATAATATGCGTATGAGAGAAAATTATAATAGTTAGTGTTATAATATTATACGTTTATGGAATAATTATGATATTAGCAATATGGTTTTTTTTTTAATGTATATCCGATAAACAAATTTAACATATTTATCTTAATAAACCATATTATGAAGTCATTTCAACCATTAATATATATATATAGGTATTTTTAAAAATAGTAAAATAAATTAAAATATTTAAACGCAATATCAAAATTTTTGATTTTATCACTTATAGTCTTCTATCACTATATCATATCAATTACTATCGGTCATAGAATTTGCTATAAGTTGTAAATATTTTGTAAAATCTACTATTTTTAAAAATTATATTTCTCTCTCTCTATATATATGTTTATTTCAAATCTTATGGGTCTTTAAGTTTTTTCGTGCTAGAAAAACATGTATTCGTTTCCCAAACTTTGAACGTTAAATAAAATTGAAATTTATGAAAACAACACTTTGTTTGTTTTTTTTTCTTTAATTTTATAATTTCTCAAAATTGTTATTCAGTAAAACAATAGTAAAGTAATAACAAACTATCGAAGCTTGTGATGCAAATAATGTTTATCAAATTAATTTTAATTTTAAAAGATAAACAAAAAATCTGAGTTGGTTTATTGTTTTGTTATTTTTTGAAATTAAGTCATTTTATTAACCATAAGAATTAAACTAGTAACAAAAAAATAAAAATAATAACAATAACAAGTTTTTAAAAATTATATTTTTTTCAAAATTTAATTTATTTTTTTAAAATATTTGTAAAGTAGGTAACTAGCTAATAAAAAAATGTTGATAAACTAAATTTTTATAAAATAAACAAAAACAAAAAACAAATGATTACTTATATGAAATGGTCTAAATCTTTTACTTTATATTTTTTTAAGTAACCTTATAATTTTTTTTATAAGTTTAATGTCCATCGTCTACTAATACTTTAAAATACAATACCGAGTTAAAAATCTAAAATTTTAATACTTTTATAAAAAAGAAAAATAAAATAGGAGTTTTTAAAAATAGTAGATTTTACAAAATATTTACAAGTTATAGCAAATTCTATCACTGATAGTCATTAATATGCTATAGTGATAGAATCCAAAATTTTGCTATAGCTTGAAAATATTTTGTAAAATTTTGTTATTTTAAAAAATGCCCCAAAATAAAACTATATATCTTTTTCAATATCTACAAAATCTCACTAATACAAAAATAATACCGGAGTGAAAATTTAAAAATAAAGACAAGGAGTGTTATGGAGGGATTATGACAACCCTTCCCCAAACAAGTATTGAGAATTATAATGACTCTAATCCTTATCTTAAATATTTAAAAGACTTAAATTAGGCATAGTAAATATTATTTCAAAATTTCCAATTTGTTTATGTTCTTATGTTTGACCTTCCTAATTTTTTTTAGCCATAGTACTTATTATTTATTTATTATAGTCTATACACCACATAAATGTTATAACAAGTAAAATAATATACACTCCAAAACAAACTATAATAACTTAGGGCTACCATAACTACCAACTATCCCAAACCCAAAGAGTCCCTAAACAATTACTTTTAGTTAAAGATTCAACGTTACATTATAAATCATATGGAATAATAATATCCGAAAATGAATATGTGAAAGCTGTATTGAAAACTGGCGGGAACCCTACCCTTCTTCCACGTTTCCCTCTATTTGCTTCTACTTCCACTTCCATTGCTGAACCCACTCTCTGCCTAAGAATCCCCAGCAATGAACAACGGCACCGCTCGGAAAAGTCGACCGCCGCCGCAGCACCCATCCCCCGCCCCACCGCCAAAGCACCAGGCACTTTCTCAAGAGGAAGATTTCGTCGACGAAGATGTCTTCCTCGACGAGAATCTTCTCGATGAGGACGCTCTCATCCTCCGCGACATTGAGGAGCGTCAGGCCCTTGCTTCCCGGATTTCGAAATGGGCTCGTCCACCTCTTTCCCAGGATTATCTGTCACAGTCGAAGAGCATCGGTGAGTCGAAATTTATTGTTATACTCCTGCCAGGGATGCTACATTCCATGGTTTTGATTTTGACGCGCGCGTGTGTCGGTGTGTTCGTCTGTTTGTTTTGGCGTTTCAGTGTTCCAGCAATTGGAAATTGATTACGTGATCGGGGAAAGTCACAAGGAACTGTTGCCGAATTTGTCTGGCCCAGCCGCTATTCTTAGAATTTTTGGGGTTACGAGGGAAGGTTTGTGTTCTTCCACGAAATTAAAATTTATATGCTATTCCAACGAACAATTTTGTCCCGAAGAAAACGGTAATCATTAGTTAGATGTCTTGAAGTTCAGCTTGTGTCACTATTGACATTATCCCTCTCCTGTTATCATTGGTGTGAAAAGTACCATTACTTTGAAGAGAATTGCCAAATATTACGAGGACTTATGCTACCGTCGTTGGATTTTGACGGACCAGGTTTATTTGTAGAATTCTGCTGGAAAATATTTGTGGTGCATTCCTTGCCTCATGCCTGCCTTGGTTTTTTTTTCTTTCTTTTTTTCCCATTTTAATTTCCATACTTGTTTCAGTGGATGCTTCTCGTTTAGAGGAGCAAGCATTTTGATGGGCCAGTTAGTATTCAAGGAAGGACTCACTCTAAGTAAAATTTTCAAACAAAATTTAAAATTGAGGGCACACCCACATTATCCCTCAACGTGCTGGAAGAGTAATTTTCACGATGCTAAGCCACACTTAATTTGGTGCATGCACGTTTAAGTTTAAATTGTCTACTCAAGCACCAGAAATGGATAGATCATCAACAAGAAAAAGTCATAAAGAAAGAACGAGACAGATGAATTTTTGTGGAAAAGAATTATGGTATAGTAACAACAGAATAAATATACGGATTTATAAGGCAACACCATCTAACAATAATTTATAAGGAAGCTCTATATCTGATTCTTTCCATTAGAAGTTTTCTCTGAGGTTCATTGTTGCAAGTTTTACTCGTTTATGTAAATTCCAATATTCATCTGATATACTATTCTGTGCGATATTTATCAGGACATAGTGTATGCTGCCATGTTCATGGATTTGAACCATACTTCTATATCAGTTGTCCTTCAGGCATGGGTCCTGATGATATCTCTCTTTTTCACCGAACTCTCGAGGTATGCTTTCTATCACTAATGTGTTAAAATTAGTACAATTAAAAGTTCTAACAGATGCTGTTGTTGAATTTGGGACGATGTGCTAGGCTAGAATGAAGGAGGTAAATAGGAACAATAAAGCACCTAACTTTGTGCGTCGCATTGAGTTGGTGCAAAGGAGAAGTATTATGTACTACCAGCAGCAGACTTTTCAATCGTTTCTTAAAATTGTAGTTGCACTCCCAACAATGGTCACCAGCTGCCGTGGTAATTTGTTTATTTATTACAAATCTTTTGTCATTCATTTTTTTCAATGAACAATTGGGTTTTCATATATATACGTGTGTATGAGTATATATATCTTTTTGGAGTAGTTTATCAATGGGAAATGCGGCGTAAGTTTTTTTTGTAGCATTCACTATTTTATCTTTTATGTATGCTGTCTAATAAATTACATTTTCCATGCTCTCTTTCTTTTTAAAAAAATGTTTACTAACAGATTACCCCAAATGATTTTTTCTTATAACATCCACATGAGACCCTTTCTACTCTTCTTAATATATTGTTGTTTCTTACGACAAAAGAAAAAAAAAGTTATTGTATGATTTTACTCTGATGTAATTTTTTATTTCAGTTATGAAAAATCATTTCCTTCTTTTTTCCCTAAAGAAAAGTTTATACGAGAATTATAAACTCATGCTTTATCTCATTTGCAACATTGTCAACATTTTTTTTCCAGGTATTCTTGATAGAGGCATACAAATTGAGGGCTTTGGTATGAAAAGCTTCATGACGTATGAAAGCAACGTGCTTTTTGCCCTCCGTTTTATGATTGACTGCAATGTTGTTGGTGGAAACTGGATTGAGGTTCCTGTTGGAAAATATAAGAAAACTGTTAGAAGTTTATCATATTGCCAATTGGAGTTCGATTGCTTGTATCCTCTTGTTCTAGAGGTCTCCGTCTCTGTATCTATTGCTTAAACTTTTCTAATTGAAATTCCACTTTTAGATAGGCCTTCTAATCTTGACACTTATCCCTTAACACACATAATAGATATTCAGACTTGATCAGCCATGCCCCAGAAGGGGAATTTTCTAAAATGGCTCCATTTCGGATATTGAGTTTTGATATTGAGTGTGCAGGGCGTAAAGGCCATTTTCCTGAGCCTACCCAGGATCCTGTGATTCAGGTCTAACTCCTTATTTCATCTTATTGTTATTTTGCGTACTAAAATCCTTTTATTGGATTTTCAGTTACGAGTTTTGTTCTCTGTCATGGTTTGGGCTGTGATTTTTTCTGAATAGATTGCTCTCCTTTCTTGCTAAAAAAAGTAATTTTGTTTAATCCTGAATGGATCTACCGACATGTAGGTGGCAAACCTAGTTACTTTGCAGGGAGAGGATCAACCTTTTGTTCGGAATGTCATGACCCTTAACACTTGCTCTCCTATCGCGGGTGTTGACGTCTTATCATTTGATACAGAGCGTGATGTATTACTGGCTTGGAGGGTATGGTTATATTTATATCACGTCCTTTCATAATTTCATTTTGTTGTTAAAATGAAAAGTATACTTTCTGAAAAAACCTTAGGTGAATCCTGCAGTCACACAATAACTACATATCATATTTCTTAAGAATCTAAAGAACTTTTTTTTGAAGACTAGAGACTAACTTCTAGACTTATGCATAAGGTTTGAGTACACTTATATTTAGTTTGTAAATTTAACTAGTTTCTTATAAAAGAGAGATTCCATCTTTAAATTAGTTTTGTTGTTGAATTTATTATTGGAGGAATAACGATAATCTCTAACTCTTGCCCTTAGTCCTTCAATGGTTCTTTTGATGAACATTCATTTCTGGCTCTTTAATCAATACATCAATGAGTAGTCAAGACACTGTAACCTAATTATGGCTCATGCCAAAAGATAAGTTATTAGCTTAGGATCAAATGAACGATTTGTTTTGTTATACATCTAAATAAAACGATAATCAATAGGTAAATAGTATGTGCTCATGTGCTTAAGTAACAATTGACAAACGTGAAAATGCATGGATATCTTTATCTCTTTGCAATTTAAAAATTGCAGTCTGAAAGTGTTTCTTAATAGAAATGTCTGAGAATCAAAGAAAGGGGACATATGTCAATTATTTCCTACTATGATGATCTACTTATGATGCTGTAGTTATACATCATAGTGACTAATGGTCTTTTGATGAGTGTATAGATGTGAATTACAAGAATAATTTTTACTGTTACGGGAATATATTTGTTGCAGGATCTAATTCGTGAAGTAGACCCTGATATAATAATTGGATACAACATCTGCAAATTCGATTTGCCATATCTAATCGAGGTGATTTTACTAATTTATTTGGTTTATAAAGTTCTTCGTAATATCTTTTGGGGATAAAGAGTTCATCGTGATTGAGAAAATGTTACATGTTGTAGTTGTCATTGGTGACTATTACTTATGTCTATTCATTAGATTCATACTAATTCACTTGCCCGATTTTCTGGATGCAGAGAGCTGAGGCACTAAAAATACCAGAATTTCCATTATTGGGTCGCATCAGGAACAACAAAGTCCGTGTCAAAGATACAACTTTTTCTTCAAGGTATGCATACTTTAATTCTTTATTTATTATTTTTCTTTCTGATGAGAAACATGTACTTCATTTTATTGATGAGATGAAATTAGGAAAGGGAGCAAACTATGCCGTAGAATTACAAAAAGCTTTACTCTTCATAAATAGAATTTTCCATGGAATAACCTTTTTAAAGCTCAAATTTACTGAAAAACAAGTGATTATAAAATGTTATCTTGATGGGAAATGATTTTTCTTTTTTGTTCATATTTATTTCAACATTCATTTGCTTGGTGAGAAATGAATTTTGTTGTTAACTAATGTCTCAGACAGCTTGGAACAAGGGAGAGTAAAGAAATAACGGTGGAAGGGAGAGTTCAATTTGATTTACTTCAGGTTTTATTCTTTACATACATTAAATAATTAGCACGGACAATGCATGCATGCAGAGTTGTAAATTTTATTTTACTTTTTTATAAGAAACAATTTCATTGATCAGATGAAATATCGAAAGATGTACAAAATGGACCCAATATTAAAGGGTGTACAAAAGATGTTTCCAATTTATAACATGAAAGGAAAAAGCATGACTTTAAAATGCCGGAAAATTTTATTTTATTTTAAAACATAAAATTTTTAAATGAGATTTGATTAAACGTGGATAACTAAACTGCTGTTTAAAAGCGGCGGATATTTGAAATACTTTGCTGGTGTTTTTAATGTATTAATTAAGTGTACTGATTTTTTTTCCTGACTGTTTAATATTTTGTAAATGTATGTTCCTAGTGAATGAGAACTAGTTGAATATATTATTCTAAGTCATTTATTAAAAAAGCAGTATTCTAGGTTTTGATAAGAATTTGATCGTGTTATTGTATGTGTGTATTAATCTATTGTCTCGATGTAACAAGAACATTTCAAGTAAGTTAACCAACTACTAAGTTGATTACAATGTTGACATATTTTTTAATTTAGCGTCATATTATTAAAATAATTTTTTAGTAGGGTAAATGTGACAAAATTATATTTAATCTAGCTGTTTTTAATAATAAAACTGGTTTAATTGATAGCACTTAGTAGCTACTTGCCTCTTTACTTCCTTTTAAGCCTTAAGGGGATGTCAATCTGTAGCAGCCTCTTCTCTCTTTCTCTCTTCTTCTTCTTCTTTTTATTTTTTTAAAAATATTAAAATTTATGCTTTTTTTTGTTCTCTTTGGTTTAGACCAAATTATTTAATTTAGAAAATAACTATAAATCTAAATTTTTTGTTTTATGTACCAATGTTTTTGGGTTAACTAATGCACACTAATTTTATTTACTTCATATTCAATATATTTAAAATTGGCATAATATAGAGATATTTGATTGTTAATGTGAAGTTTGGATGTGTAAATTAATAGTTAGACCTAATTTTGCCATTCGATTTAAAATTAATGGAAAATAATGTTTTAAATTTACTTTATCATTTGTGATTGAAATGAATGCTTATTTTCCTAAACTAGAAGAGATAATTAATAAAATGCAGTAACACAATTTGGAATGTAGGTTTGTGCTTATTTGGAAACCCATTTCATTGTTGGTCTTTGTTTTGTGGGTGTTTCTCGTACTTTGAGTTTGTATTCTTTTATTTTATTTTTCTCAATGAAAACATGATTATTCATAAGAAAATTAAATCTCAATTCACCTTCTGTTTCTTATTTTTTTAAAAATGTAATTTGAATGTTTGAATCAGTTTTCCAAGTAGTTACTAAAATTTTTTTCTTAACATCTGAAACGTTCTATACATTCTTTTAATCTTTAACTATAAAAGATAATTAAACTAAACATCTTAAATGTTTACATTTACTGAAGGTAATATGTGATTATGAAGGGACATTTGAAATAACCTTATTAGGGAGGGTATAAACTGGTCATAAAATTATTTCAGCCTTTTAATATGTTTAAGAAAAAGTTGTTATGAGTTCATCACAGCTTAATTTATCTGAAGTTTTTGTTCTCTTTGCCAGGTTATGCAACGAGATTATAAATTAAGTTCATATTCATTGAATTCTGTCTCTTCACATTTCCTTTCTGAACAGGTGATGCTCAAGAGTCCTCTCTTGGTGTGAATCCATAGTATAGTTTGTTTCTCCTGACAATTAATATATATGAATTTTGGATTGGGATAATTGTTTTTTGTTTTGTAGTTTACATAATTTGTTTCTTTTCTTTTGGAGACTAGTTTACATAAATAAAGAGAATACATTTCCTTTTTTTTATAAAAAGATTCTGTTTAGTTTACCAAGAGCTTAATTGTCATAACATATTTATATTTAAATTTGTCAGGAATGAGAATTATCTAGCTAACCATCATAGTTTGGCCTAGTGGTAAAAAAGAGACGAGGTTATGGGTTCCATCTATGTTGGCCATCTACCTAGAGATTAATTTCCTACGAGTTTCCTTGACACTCAAATGTTGTAGGATCAGACGAGTTGTTCTGTGAGATTAGTCAAGGTGTATGTAAGCTAGCCCGAACACTTACGAATATATAAAAAGAGATAATTATCTAGCTTCCATCATTTTTTTATTGTTCAATCATTGAAGAAATTTTATCAGCTTCATCACGTTTTTTAAATCAGCAATGTGGAACAAGAACTTTCTTCCTTGGTTCTGATACTGAGCACCACAAAATAATAGATTACTTATCATGTGACTTCTGCTTGACCATATTACTCTTGGCTTCAGACCCCTTCTTTATCAGCTTCAAAGAAGTTTATTTTGTGGTGCTCCATTTTGAAAACGCTTGACTTCAGACCCACTCTTGTCGATCAATTGTTGAAGATTGGGAATAATTAAGTAATATACCAGCTAGACCATATTACTTCTAAAATTCTTCTTTGCTAGACTGCACGCTACACTAGTTTTTTTACTGTAAATTACCTATATACTCTTAATAATAGCTTATATATACCCATATTCGTAGTTGTTTTGATGATTCATTCTTATTTCCGCAGAAAGAGGATGTCCACCATTCAATAATATCGGATCTTCAAAATGGTAATGCAGAAACTAGGAGACGTCTTGCTGTGTATTGTTTAAAGGTGCTTACCTTAACTCATTTGCCTTTTAGATTTTCCCATCTTATTCTGTTCTACATTTACTTACTATTATTGTTATTTTGGGGCCATCAATTTTCCAATTGAAATCGATCATGCAAACTAGTATTGACAATTGTGAGAACATAGACGAAAAGTTTCTTTTAGTACACCTCATTCGGTGTGGAGGGAGGCTGTTCTCTTACATATTGAGGTTGGAGTCCTATCTTGGACTAGCTTACAAATGGTTGGCTACTTGGAAAAAGGCTTTCTTCTCTAAGGGAGGAAGACTCACTCAATAGGTAAGAGGTTGAGTGGGATTCTTGGTTATATTTTATCTCTCTTCAGAATTTCGGTTCAGTAAGTAAGATTATTAAGAGAGCGAATGGAGAATTTTTTGTGGGGAGGGAGGGTCCTATTTGGTTAGGTGGGAGATGGTTGTTAAGCTAGTAGAGTAGGAGGGTTCAAAGGCTTGAGATTATGTAATGAGGCTCTATGGTTATGTGGTTGGGTGGTCCTTCTTGGAGTCACTTTGTGATTGAAATTTATTGTGCATGGGTAAGACCCAGTAAAAAACATCGGGAATGCTTTTGCTTCTAGTTCTTTTCTTTTACTTCATTTATAAGATGTTCTGTTGGGGAAGGCTCGAGTGTTCTGTGATGGTTCTTCTATCTTGGAAGCATTTATATTTTGAAAATCCTGATAGGTGCTGATCCTCCCCCTCCATTGCTCTATGTATACCCCTTGTGTACATTGGGTTTTGTCTCTTTATTTTCAATATTAATAATAGTGAGACTCGTATCCTTTCAAAAAATCCTGGTAGGTTCTGATCCGATGGAAACCTTGATCTGGTAGGTCTAAGCCTTCCATGAATATACATGCTTTTTTTCTAGATGATAAATGCAGTATCTTCCCTCAGCCTTTTCTTTTTGTCATTTTTTTAGAAACCACATCTGTTTATTTTCACATGCTAGGTTTAGAATCCTATGGTGAAATATAGAAATGAATATTCCTACAGCCATCAAATGCAATGAATTTTGTTAGGCCTTTCATTTTCTTGGTTTTGGAAATCCATTAAGGCTGTTGTTTCTGATCTTTTCTTTATAATCTTTGGCAATGTCGAATTTTCTTAAAATTCTATTGGTTTTATATTCCTGGGGTGTGGGGATTCAGGATGCGTATCTTCCACAACGGCTTTTAGATAAACTGATGTTCATTTACAATTATGTGGAGATGGCTCGAGTAACTGGTGTTCCTATTTCTTTTCTTCTTTCAAGAGGGCAAAGCATCAAGGTAATCCTACCATCTTTTAATTTTGTAGTCACTCCTGTTGATCCAATACAAAGAATTATTGACAATTGTAGGAGTTTTTTCCAGGTACTCTCTCAACTCCTTAGGAAGGCAAAACAGAAAAACCTCGTTATTCCAAATGCTAAACATGCAGGATCTGATCAAGGAACCTATGAGGGTGCTACTGTAAGTTCTTGGACATCTTGTACCATTTTCTTTCATATCATGTTATTTTATTCTTATTGATGCTTTTAAGTAGTAAGTGATAGTGGTAGTGTCTCTCTATCAACAAAATCATTAGTAACGGTCCTTATCTGAGTGCCAATCCGTACATGCCTCAGAATTGAAATGTTCATTAAATTTGTTCACGGGTGCAATTGATTTGCTTCTCTTAAACTCTTCTCCTCGATCATCGAACTCTTAAGAGTAATTTTAATTGGCAACCTAGTATATATTCAGTTTCCAACTAAAGGAAAAATGTTAGTGGATGCATACCATCCCTTTGCATCTTCTTGAAAGTTTTTAGTTTAAATTTAGTTCTTTATGAGAGGATTTTGCATTAGGCTTTGTAATTAGATTTCTTCGGATATGGTTTTGTTTAGCTTGATCTCTTCTATTTGGAATTTGTTTTGTAGTTTTTGTTGTAGAGGTAGACTGAATTTTCTCTTTTCTCTTGCTCTTAGTATATACTCTTGTACTTTGAGCTTAAGGCTCTTTTATTAATAATAATTTAAGAGGCTTGTCTCATTTTTTTTTAAAAAATGATATTAAAGGACAATGAAGTTGGTCTATAAAAAAATGGACAATGAAGTTGCAGACTTTGTAACGGAAATACATCTTCTGAATTCAAAAGAAGTCCATTAAAAATGCTATTTTAAAGCTCAAGTACAAAAGGACAACGAATTATTGTTCTGAAAACATAATTGTTGGAGAAGTTAAGAGAGGGAAAATCCAAGGAGACTCACACTCCATACTATATAGATGGGCTACTCCTCTCATTGCCAATTGGTTTTGAGATGAAACCCCATACTATCAAATTTAACATGGTATCAGAGCCCAGTAAGCCCAAACGGGTATTCGGTCCAAGATAGGTGAACCCAAAGAGGCACCAACTTGAGGGAGTATGTTGGAGAAGTTAAGAAAGTCTCACATTGAAAAATCCAAGGAGACTCACACTCCATATAATATAGATGGGCTACTCCTCTCATTGCCAATTGGTTTTGAGATGGAACCCCATACTATCAAATTTAACAATAATATCTCCATTGAAAATATACAGTTTATAGCTTCTTCGTGGAGTGCTTTACACAACTATTTTTGTAATGCACAACGTTATCTGATTAATCTGAATTGCAGGTTTTGGAAGCGAGGGCTGGGTTCTATGAAAAGCCCATTGCTACGCTGGATTTTGCCTCTCTATATCCATCCATCATGATGGCATATAATTTATGTTATTGCACTCTGGTGACGCCTCTTACATATTTTTGGCTCATAGATTATGCTTTTCCTTTCATGCTGGGAAATTATTCTCAATAAATTTGGAGGAAGCCTTTTAACTTTAAACATTTTCTTGAAGGTGACTCCAGAAGACGCTTGCAAGCTAAACCTGCCCCCTGAACATTTCAACAAAACCCCATCTGGTGAGATATTTGTCAAGCCAAATTTACAGAAGGTCAGTGGGTGAATAATTTCAATTCTAGTGAAAGATAACTGATTCTTTAATGTGTTTTCGATCAACCTGATTAAAGCATACACATTCTGCAGCAAATATTATCTTTCTAACTAATGTACCATTTACCTTTGATATAATTTAGGGGATACTTCCTGAAATATTGGAAGAACTATTGACGGCTCGGAAAAGAGCAAAGGCAGATTTGAAGGTTGTTATGTTGCTCTTTTCAACATTGCCTTGTTGCGTCACACAATCAGTGTACTATGCTAACTTCATTTTATACATCTGGTTTTGTTACTCATTTACTTCTTTTCTTCCATGTTAACTTTATATAGGAAGCGAAGGACCCTTTTGAGAAGGCTGTGTTGGATGGTCGACAGCTAGCGCTGAAGGTACACTTCACATTTTTGTTTGTATATAGGTACGTACATAGGTACATATGTATGTATATCTGTCTCTATCTGTGTCTGTATCTATGTATCTATATATGTCTATATCTATGTATGTACCTATGTATGTATCTATGTCTGTATGTTTTTTCTTGTACTAACGTGTTACTTGCTACCTTTTTAGATAAGTGCAAATTCTGTGTATGGGTTTACAGGAGCCACCGTTGGTCAGTTGCCTTGTTTAGAAATATCATCAAGTGTGACAAGCTATGGTACACTTAAAAATATAACTTATTTTATTTTATTCTTGATTAAATTCTTTTTATTCAACTTGTTCATATGATTGAATTGGCTATCTTAAAGGTCGGCAAATGATTGAACACACAAAGAAGCTTGTGGAAGATAAATTTACAACGCTTGGGGGATATGAGCACAATGCTGAGGTGAGGATTTTTTTTGTTAATTTTTTTTTTGATATTTATTAATAAGAAAGAATTTCATTGATGTATGCAATTTGAACACAAATGGGTAAAAGAAGGATCACAATCTAAAAGAAGTTACAATAAACTTTTCCAATTGGACAAAATATAGGCAAAACTTAGTGCAAAAAGACAATCCAATGTACATAAAGATAAAGGTAAAGAACATTATCAACGAAGTTCACATAGGCCATTTCCTTGGTTCCTAAAATGAAAAATCATTTGATTTCTTTCCTACTGCACCAACGTGCAGAAGCTAAATTCTTCCATATGAAGAGGTAAATTAAATGTTTTTTTATGGTGATTTTGGAAACAATATAATTTATGTAGCTCCTGTTTCCTAGTTTATTTATACTCAAATTTGCAGAGAAACTGTCTTGGCTTTTATTAATTTGATGATCATTTGCTGCATCTTTAAATTCGTTGTGTAAAACGAGGGAATTTATCTGATTACAGTCCTAGGAGCACATCAAAGAATGAAGAGATAGATATAATACAAACAGAAAGAAGTTAAGGGGATAATTTTCAATTTTGATTTAGATAATTACATCTTGGACTTTGTGGTGTATCTTTTAATTTTTGTATTTCAAGACAGATTTTGTTTTCAATCTTTCATCAACGTTTACGTTATCAAAACCTTGTTGAATTTTGGTTCGATTGGATTCAAAGAGGTTCTTAGTTGTTCGTTTTGAAGCTGCAAGGATCATTGCTTCCCTTTATTGTTCCCTCTTTAAGATTTTTGTGTATGTCAAGTTTGTTGTTTACCTGGAGGCTTTTAATTCTTTTGTCAAACCTTTATTCTTGTGAATGGTTCTCTTGGGATTGTACTTTTATATTTTCTAACTCTTCGTTTTGTATCCTTGTAATTTGAGCCATAGTTTTTTTTTTTTCATTTATCAATGAAATGAAAATTGCAGAACCAACAACATATTTGACACTGGATGCAAATATTCTAATAGATCAGCAGTTCTAGTCACTCTCAAGGAATCAGGCCTACGATTAGCTACTCTTTTTCCTGTTTAATCTCTTAAGATTTTCAAGTCCCTTTGGCTTCTTGCTAATTGTTGAATCATTGACCTAAAAAAATGTCAGATGTGTCCGGATGGTTAAGATGACAGACTTGAATTGGTAGATCGTTGATAATTTGATTCTTCTGTTGCATCAATCCGTATTTCATCGATTATCTTATAGAATTCAGTATTTTATGGTTTTAGGTAATCTATGGTGATACAGATTCCGTTATGGTACAATTTGGTGTGCCCAGTGTAGAAGCAGCAATGGTCTTGGGAAGGGAAGCAGCCGACTATATCAGTGGTACTTTCATAAGAGTAAGTTGATTGGTGTTATTATGATTTCTTCTTCTTCTTTTCCCTTGTTGGTATGCTGCTAAATGCCCTGCTAGTGCTTTTCTATCCATTTATATATTTTTATTCAGTTATGATATATGAATAAATTATAGTTTTGGTTTAAAATCTGAAGTCAACAGTGAATCGAATGAGTAGCTAGTTGTCAATTTATTTTTATTACTTTTCTAGTAAGTTGCAATGCAAAATTATCAGATCTGTAACTTTTTCTTATAAATTTTCCTGTGTGTTCTTAGCTGATGTTTTCCTCTTTGGCATTCTCAATTTTTTGTGTGTCCGTTTGTGGATGTAGCCTATCAAGTTAGAGTTTGAGAAGGTATATTATCCATATCTGTTGATTAGTAAGAAGAGATATGCTGGTTTATTTTGGACTAATCCAAACAAGTTTGACAAGATGGATACCAAAGGTAACGATGGAGAAGCTAAAACATTGTCTTTGTCCACATTTAAATTTATTTCCCTCCATGTTAAAGAACCATTTGACATCTACAGGCATTGAAACAGTTCGAAGAGATAATTGCTTATTGGTGAAAAACCTTGTAAATGAGTGCTTGCACAAAATTCTTATCGATAGAGATGTTCCTGGGGCAGTCCAATATGTGAAGAACACAATTTCAGATCTGCTTATGAACCGTGTGGATTTATCACTCTTAGTTATCACCAAGGTTGGAGATATATCTTGACTATTTCTACTTCACTCCCACTTTCTGTTAAGGAGTATCCTTGTGCATGTTTTCTTTTTTGCTTCTAGGATATGAATTTGAAGGATTTGTAGTGCACTAAATTATTTGATCCACAGGGACTAACAAAAACTGGAGATGATTATGAAGTGAAGGCAGCTCATGTTGAACTTGCTGAGCGCATGCGTAAGGTTGTGGTGTTTTATTATAGTTCATTTTCCCTAGTTTCCTGACTCTTTATTTGGTATCAAATTCCTACACTTCAGTTTTGTAGATATTGTGGATATTTGAAGATTGGTATATTTCTTCTTATTTTTTGTACAAAGCTAAAGCTAAAGCTCTTGGGGGATGTTTGAGCCACCAACTTGAAGATGGTGGAGTGGACTATTATAGCCCACTTCATATTTGAGGCTCAAAGTATAATAGTTGGTGTTTCCATCTATTATAACCTACAATTAACTATAATATTACTGTTTCAAATTTGTCTTTGCTATAGTGTTTACTATTTTCTACTACTGTTAAAATAGTTTGCACCTTTAACACAGAATATTGTAACCAGACTAAAATAGTTTACACTTTTATAACCCACAAATTATAATAATCACCGAACTCTTCCTTAATTTAAAGAGCGAGGAATAGTAAAAGAAAGGTAACGGTAACAATTGGTTCAATTATTTTCTTGGTATGGGTAATAATGAAGGGAACATTTTAGGGTTTGTTCACTCATGTAGTGTTCAATAGATGCAACCTTAAGTTCTGGCTTAAGACATACCCCATTCCTATTTATTCTAATATTTACTTTTCTATTATGTATCTGTTATTTAGTTGCTCTTCTATTAGTCAAGAGGAATAAGGTTGCTGAGATTTTTTATTAGTATCTGTTCTTTAGTTGCTCTTCTATTAGTCAAGAGGGTTAAGGGTGAGTGGTTTGCATTTGGTTGAACAGTCTATATTTAATCCTCTAGTCTTGGCGGCCTTGGGATAGAGTCCTGTGAACAAAAATTGAGGATAAAGAGGTATTTTGGATATGGTCCCGAGGTCATGAAGGTCTAAAATTTAACAAAAATTTCTCCTTTCTACACATCTTATCTTGTTGTTTCTGATATGTTTTCTTATTTCATGACATGAATGCTTAAATGCTGTCAGAAGAAAAAAATCGTTTGTGATTCTTGTAGTTGTAGCTGTAGAATTACCCAGTTCATTGCAATGGGTGTCTGGTCTTAAAAGTTAAAACAAGATTATCTTACTTAGTTTTATCCTTAATAGCGAGATGCTGCCACTGCTCCAAATGTTGGTGATCGAGTACCTTATGTGATCGTTAAAGCAGCAAAAGGTGCCAAGGTAATCTATTCAATATTTCATCCCCTCTTATGCTCAACATGTATGAAGATTAATATTGTATTCCTATCAGGCATATGAGAGGTCAGAGGATCCCATTTATGTTCTAGAGAATAGCATACCGATAGACCCTCAGTATTATCTTGAGAATCAGATCAGCAAGGTTTGATTTCTTTATGGCTTACACTGTAAATTTTTTGTTCTGTTTTCTTGAGTTACATAGCTAATAAAAGGGTATGTCTAAGTTGCAGCCTCTTCTACGAATTTTTGAGCCCATCTTGAAAAACGCTAGCAAGGAACTTCTACATGGAAGTCACACACGATCAATTTTTATTTCTACTCCGTCAAACAGTGGTATAATGAAATTTGCTAAGAAACAGCTTACCTGCATTGGCTGCAAGGCTCTACTAGGGTAATTTTAACAGCTTTGCTATCCTTCATGGTTTTTGCTAGTTTAAAATGCATATTTTCTTTTTCTTCTAACGTTCGCTGTAGCAAGTTCAATATCTTGGTAAAGTGAATTATGTGTACGTATGGTATTTGTAGACCATAATTGCTCAGTGTATGGTGTGAATTTTCCCCAGAACAGGGGAGTAATTTGTATGTACAATCAAAAGAATAGGAGTTAGGACTTATCTTCGAAGGTTTTCCTTGTCCTTTCCTTCCAAAGCTCCCAGAAGGTTCTCCACAAAGCACTAGGCTTTCCGCTAAGGCTCCCCCCAATCCTTAGGCACTCAACAAATTAATACTTATAACAGCCAATCCTCAACACCGAATGACATACATGAATGAAGACCAAAAGCCATAACATTTGATTCCAACCTCACTAAGCAGACTTAGGAAGAGATGCTCCAGATTCTCCTCTTCTCTTAAGCACAAAAGCGCCAGGGGTGATTCCAATTTTGCATTTTCCTTTGCAGTCTGTCACTGAATTCAAACTTTTGTGAGCTCTCCAAAGAAAAACTGTTATTTTCTTGGGGATGTTAAATTTCCAAATTAGGTTGATCAATGGAGCTTGAAGCTTTGGTTTAGTTTTAGTAATCTTCAAAAAGAGTCAAATGACTAGATTCCTCCTATTTTAGTTTGATGCACTAAAGTTTCGGTACCCTCGAATCATAGACCTAAGTTTGGTTTGGGCATTTGATCTGCCAAATATATTTTGTTTCTTACTTTTAAGCCTTACCAGAAGACTTCATGAGAATGTCCGAGCTGACTTATACCTCCTATTAGTGATGGTAGAGGGTTACGCTGTTTATCTATCAAAGCTTCTACATCTGATATGGGAAAATAAGAAACTTTCTCAGGGTCAGTTAAATGCCCAAAATTCTTCGTATAGGTTTGAACAAAAATGAAAAAGAGAAGAGACTAATCCTCGAAATACAAGGAGAGGACAAAAACCAAAAGAAATAGAAACAAAACAACAAAATGGATGAGAGCACAAAAAGATCAAACACCGAACTTCAAAAAACTACTAAAAACAAGAGCAAAAGAAAAGCCAGCACAAATCAGAAATATGAAATCATAGTAGAGTCTTAGCAACGCTAAACCAATAGAAGTTTCTAAGTGGTAAGTTTGTGGGGAACAGGATTTTCCACAATTTTAAAAAATTCCGAAAATTAACCACAGGGGAGCACGGGAATTGGCTCATAACTAAAGGTTGGAGCAATAAAGCTGGAGTTGAGAGTGATTTTGTTTCCATTTTGCGCTATTGTTCTGTTTCACAATAACGAAACAAAATTTTCCAGAGTAGCACCGGTTTGTTGCCTTGTTTTACCTTGGAACACAATTTACGTTTGGTGAATATTACCTGAAATGTTAATATTTGATAGTCAGCCTGGCAATGCTTTTTCAATAAATTCCGTACTATTGTTGACTGTACTCCAGCAAGTCAGACAAAACTCTCTGCTCACACTGCAAAGGAAGAGAAGCGGAACTTTACTGCAAAGCGGTTGCAAATGGTAATCTTCTATCTAAGAATCTATTCCAAATGTCTAGTTTTTTGAATTCTCACCTGTATAAAATTTAATTTATGGTCCACATTGATCCAGTGTCTGATTTGGAGATGGTTTTTGGGAGGCTTTGGACACAGTGCCAAGAGTGCCAAGGGTCTCTTCACCAAGATGTCCTCTGTACGAGGTATTATTTTTTTATCTTCTTGACGTCATTCTTATGACTCACAATAATTACTCTTTTCGTAGTATTATTAGTATGGATGCAAATTTTCTATTTTCTTAACTTAAATGTTGCTTTTGTACATTTCTTTCATAGTTTCACAAGTGCTATATTTTGGTTTACAGTCGAGACTGTCCTATATTTTATAGAAGAAAGAAGGCACAAAAAGACATGGCTGAAGCTAAACAGCAATTGGAACGTTGGAATTTTTAATATCATTGAAAGGTTTTTTTCCCCCCCATGTAGTTGATGACTTTGATGTTGACTAGAAAGTTGACCTTATTGCTAAAGCCTCCACCCTGTAAATTATTATGCGCTAATTAATCAAAATATTGTTACATAATTTGTATATGAACTTCCGGTTCTTGTCATGTTGTGCATTGTCGGGTATTTTTCTTCAAAGTTTGTGGTTCTTTTGCACCATAGTGGTCATCCTCTGGCTGAGTTTCTAACTTCTGTTCGAATAGTGAATCCTGCATCTAATGGTGCCATAGAGAGCCCGAGTAGAACAAATTGTTGGGAGAGTGGGGAAGTTTCTTTTTACCACCTTGGATTTATAAAAAATCGCAATTGAAGGAATGTGCTTTTTGGCTTTGCTATGAATCTTAAGGTCCATCGGTTCTTTAATGAAACCATTCAAAGAACAAGATTAAAGATCGTTTGAAATATTGAAATAACATAATACTTCGAACGCCCAAGTTAGATGTTAGTGGCAAAAAGGTAGTGGCAGTCTGTCTTGTGAAGAATTCTAACCTCAGAAGATTGTGAAAGCTTCCATGTATAGAGCAAGTGTTTAAGTTCTCCTGTATCATTGTAAGAGTGATGGAGTTGAAACTTTTTTGGAGTAATGTTATTAAAGATAGTCATATGCTAAGAGCCAAGGGAGTTTATCATGTGAATCAAATTGAGCAAAGTGTCTTGATTTGAGTGGATGATTGTCCACGAGATATTGGTGGTAATGCTACTATGTGTGGATTTAATTGAGGTAGCTAATGAGAAGCAATGGTGTATTGTCACGTTCGAGTCAAAAAATCTTAAATCAGCATGATTGAGCTAAGAAAACATCCCTTCAAAGTGGTTGCTAATTGTCCTTTGTTAGGAATTCTGATGTCATTTAAGATGTTGGTTCAACTTGTTGCACCGTGTCAATACCTGTTTATTCAACTTAAAACTGTTGTATCAAGTCGATAGTTGTAACTGTTGTACCGAGTTGAAAGGCAAATATTACACGTACGGTAGTAAACTGAGGGAGAACAGTTGAGTTATAAAGTTGAAGAGGTTTCATTATCCCTGAGGTTTGAGTGGAAAATACCAACCTTGTGAATGGAAGAGTAGTGATTGTGACAGAATGGATCCTTGCCACGAAAATGTGGATGAAGAATGGTCAATATATGAACAGAAAAGTAGAATAGAATAAAATTCCACTAATAATGATAAAAATAAGGGAGCACTAATGAAATTATTGGCTATCATCTTCGCACTAGGTTTCAGTGCAGAATTGGGAAGCAAAATGTCAACCAAAATCTTTGAATTCAATCTAAAGAGTCAGAAGCAGAGGTGGAGATTGGTGCTTCATTCTACATCGAAACAAGACGCATTCCAATCAATCCAGGTATTATCGTTGCAACTTTTAAGTCATGGTCCAACGATTTCTTATTCCATCTTTGGGATATAAATGTTTCTTTCTTTTTTCTTTTTAAATTTTGAATTAAGGTCACATGTAACTGTAACAAGGTTCGATTGACGAATCAATCGTAATGGGGCTCAATCACATATATAATTGGATTGCTTTTTTTCACGCTTACTTAAATATTTTGCAATTGTAATGTCTTTTTACATTTACCACTATCATTAATGTTTAGGGTTAATTGATAATGGTAATGGTAACTGTGATATTTTCATAATTCTCATTGTAATCGAGTGATAGTATTAGTAATGGTAACAATATTTTTGCATCGTTTTTAATAACAAAGTTGATTGAGCACCACTCGCCACTCAATCAAATTTTGGGGTTTGATTACAAACTTGAGAGTAACAATTGAATGTGGCCCACTTTTCATATTACCTTTACATTGAGCCTTAGAGTTTTTTTCCGTTTCTTTTCATATTGCTGAGTTTAAGGTAAGATCAATACTTCTCATCAAAATAGGGTATAGGTTAGGGTAATTTACAATTTTAGTTCTTGGACTTTCAATTTTATGTTTATCGATCTTTAAACTTACTTTATTTAATTGATCCTTTTATTTTTAATTTTATATCTACTAGATTATTTTAAATGGTGTCTAATAGGCTATTTAAGTTTCAATTTTACATGAATAGGTCCTTGACTTATTCATCCAGATAACTGTGTTTATATATATTTTGAAAACAAACTTGTAAATTTAATATATATAATAGATTAGATCATTTTTAAAAATTTCAAATAGATTTGAAACTTAGACACAAAAGTGAGAGTTTTGTGACCTTGAGATAGATTGAAATTTGTAAGTCAATTTGCATAAACCATCAATTACTTGTTCCATATCGAAGTAGAATAAACTTTCTAAATCAAGTAGGTTAAGTTTTATTTATAATTTTAAAAAGAAAATATTGATAGAATATAACCAAATTGATAGACTTAATAGATAACATTAATAGATGTTGATACAAGTTTATCGAGTTTATCGTTCATCAGAAGGATACACTTACTTGATTCCCTCCAGCTTGTTGCTCGATTCCAGCAAGAGGAAGGACATGTAAATTATTAATAGATAGAAGTAGTCAATAATTGGGACAAGAATTGCACAATGCCAACATCTTGGAGGCATGAGCCTTGTGGTCAACTTCCATACCACGTGACCATGTTCTTAATCTTTTTCCTTTAGTTATAAAAATAAATTAAACTTTGTTATTTCTTTTGTCTTTTTATATGAAACCTTATTCTTTCGAATCTTTTTTTTTGTTTCTTTTCCTTTCAACCAAAAGAACCTTAAAAAACAAACTAGCGGGGCTCTATACCCACCACCCAAATATAAGCAAAAAATAATAATAATAAATAAATAAATACAAATATCAATCCCATTAAACAAACACAACTATGCTATAAACTAATAATACATTCATTTTCTTTTCAAATATACCAAAATAAATCAAAGTGTTTACAAATATAACAAAATGTTAATGTCCATCAATTATAGATCATAACTTTTTGTTATATTTGAAAATATTTTCGACAGTTTTCATTTAAAATATATTTTTATATTTTTTATAATCATATTATAGTTTTTATTATTAATAGAATTGTAAACTCAGTCCCTATTGTTTTAAAAAATACTTTATAAACAATCTCTATGATAGAACTATTTACTTGATTTTATCAAACCATGAAAGACTAGATTATGACTAAACTCTAACTTTCTAGTCAATGGTTAAACTTGAATCTAGTCATCTAGTCGTGCTTACATTAAAAAAATTTATTTTAAATGACAACTCTTACAAAGATATTTATTAATATAGTAAATATCTCAATCTATATGTGATAGATTAAGATAGATTACTAGCTATTTATGTCTTATCATGATAAAAGTAAACACAAATTATAGTCTAACACAGTTTATCATTGTAATATTTTAGTTAATTTTGTTATACTTATAAATAACTCTTATATTTATCGCAATAAATCAATCTTCTTGTATAGAAAGAATCTCATTCTCATGTAAAAAAAGAAGAAGAAGAAAGGGATGATTCATTGCATCTCATACTCTTTTAACGTTGTGTTTGTTTTTTTTTTTCTTTTTAAATGAGAGGCAAGAGGGTGTGTTTATAAAAATGTTAAAAAGTTTTGTCATATCTTTTATTTGCTTCGTCGACCCGTTACTATAACTTAATTATTACAATAAGAACATGGCATCATTAATTAATATTATACACACTACACTTTGAAAACTAATCAATAACCTTTACTTCTATATCCATATTAATTATTAACTATAATACTATATATATATAGAATGATTAAATTAATTAATGTTAATTAATCAAAGTTTTAATTTGAAAAGTGTTAGTTTTTTTGGCATAATATCCACTAAGAAAAGGGGTTGGTCGCCGACCAAACAAAAAGGGCAACAAAACAGTAAACACCCAAATATCTATCTCAAGAGTCATCACTCTAATTTATTTATTTATACCTTTTAATTCAACTAATATATATATATATCCCATATTTATTACCTTTGTGAAAAAAATATTTTTTTAATTTTGAGCATTTTTCATGAAATTGACTTAAAATAAAAATTCACGTTTTTATTTATTGAGCTTCTTCAAAAAAGAAAATATTATATAAGTTTATTTAGTTTTCTATGTATTAAAATATTTAATGAAAAATTTATAACTATTAAACACTATTAACCTAAAAATAATTTTTAATTGCGGTGGAAGAAGTGAGGTAAAGAACTAGTAAATTATTTTGATAATTAGATGTATTATTCAAATGAGAGAAACTAAAAAATCTTCCTTCTAAAAAGTTGATTTCAAAATATCACTTTTGATTTTTTCGTAGTATACAAAATAGTATAACAATCTCCTAACAACAAACTTTGAATAATTTTATTGGAAATGAGATATAATAAAAAGTTAAAACAGATTAATTTGGTGTTTAAAATGTGATAATCAACCATCTATTTACATTTCTCCATGCCTTAATAAAACATATTTAGCTTTGTAAAAAAATTTACTTTGTTTTTCATCCCTAATTCCCTTATTCGTTCTTTTATAATAAATTTACCTTTTTCATTATTGACTTCAAAATTTTAGTTTTTTTTTTAAAAACCAGTATAACAAATCCAAATATATTGTTAAAAAAATTATTTCAAATGAAAAATATTTGCTATATTCTATAATTTTTTTTGGTGAGAAATTGCATTAGATGATGATAAAAAAGATTTAGAAAAAAACATACTTTTACATATTATAAATTTGATAAATATTATGGTAATCAAATAATAATTTAACGACATAGATATGATAATATATATTTTTCTTGCAGACTCTCCCTTGTTTGATAAGAAATGAAAACGTCATCATGAATTAAATTTAAAAAGTAATTTTACAAATGAACCAGCACTCTCATTATAAATTACGAGTGTACCCCTCCTCTCATTTGGTTTATAAAAGCCCCATTCCCTCTTTCCCTCCATTTTCACCAATAACCAAAAAGAAAAACAATGGGTTCCCTTCCTCACATAGTCGAAGACTGCATGGGCGTTCTCCAACTCTACAGCGACGGCACCGTCTCCCGCTCTCACAACATCCACTTTCCTTTTCCCCTCACACTTGACTCCTCCGTCCTCTTCCGCGACGTCCTCTACCACCCCTCTCACGCCCTCCACCTCCGCCTCTACAGGCCAGCTCCTTCAACAACAACCTCCTCCCCCACTACTAACAAAAAACTCCCTATTCTCTTCTTCTTCCACGGCGGCGGCTTCTGCGTCGGCTCCCGATCTTGGCCCAACTCACATAATTGCTGCGTTCGCCTCGCCCTAGGGCTAGGCGCTCTCGTAATCGCACCGGACTACCGTCTGGCGCCCGAGCACCGGCTTCCGGCCGCGGTGGAGGACGGAGCAAAAGCGATCGAGTGGGTGAGCAAGGCGGGGAAATTAGATGAGTGGATTGAGGAGAGTGGGGATTTGCAAAGGGTATTTGTGATGGGAGATTCGTCGGGAGGGAACATTGCTCATCATTTGGCCGTGAGAATTGGAACTGAGAATGAGAAATTTGGAGTTCGAGGTTTTGTCTTAATGGCCCCGTTCTTCGGCGGAGTTGGGAGAACCAAATCGGAGGAAGGACCGGCTGAGCAATTTTTCGATTTGGAAGCGCTTGACAGGTTCATAATTCTCTCTTCCTTCTACTTCCAATTTTCATTTAATTACATACTTCATTTTGCTTCTTAACCTAAAAAGAAAGAAGAAAATGACCATTTTATCTTTAGAGATTCAAATTAAACATGATGGATTAGATCGATCAATCAAAAAACTGATTGATTAGTCTTTAAATTGTGTATTCAATCTATTTCTTTTCTTTGCATTTAGGTTATCATAAGCTTATAACTAACTATGAAGAGATTTCGAATTTCGATTTGGTGGCGCTTTAAGTTGACATAAAGTTTCAAACAAAACACACACTATTTTTCATTTCTCTCTCTTCTTCTTTTTTATTCTTTTCTCAATTTTGTTTTTCATGACAAAAATATTTTTTGTCACTATATATTTACTCTTTGTCGAGTGGGAAAAACGCGATCTAAAAGTTGATGGAAGTA
Source organism: Cucumis hystrix (assembly GCA_025688845.1). Classification (NCBI taxonomy): domain Eukaryota; kingdom Viridiplantae; phylum Streptophyta; class Magnoliopsida; order Cucurbitales; family Cucurbitaceae; genus Cucumis; species Cucumis hystrix. Next base: position 17,082,060 of record CM046890.1, on the reverse strand, counting down.
ATTACCAAACGTGTTAGTAGTAAATTTGTCGGCAAAAATTAAATTTCTCGTGCTCTTAGTGTCGGTAGAGCTTGAAATTATTGCAACTTGAATTTAATTTTTATAAAGTTTTTGGAGTTATAGATGTAACACATTTTACTAAGATTTGAGTTCGGTTTTAGATTTAAATTTTGATAATTTCAAATTTGTTAGTAGAAATGAAAAGTAGTATTACAGTTGATTTTCAATTTTAAAAAATTAATTAATGTATATTAACTACCAATTGAATTGAATGTTAAAAGAGTGAATCTCCATCCTACAAAAATTCAAAATTGATAAAATTATAATAATTTGAAACTTAGTAATTAAATTAAATAAAAAAATTTAAAAAATGAAAAAGACTAAAAGTATATAATAATTTTGAATTCACGAACTAAATGAAAATCAGAAAAAGAAGGAAAAAAAAAACTTTTTTTTTCTCACTTTTTTATATTAGAATGAATTAAACATGAGGTGAATGAGGATTTAAATTAATTGTCCGAAAAATCACGATTGCTTATAATTACGATTACCCTCTTTTTGGTCAATTTCTAAGGCAATAATGAAAAGAGAAGAAAAGGAATAAATAGGTGAAATGATATGATACCCACATAAGCTTATTGGTACTAGAAAGAGATGATTATTAATATGAATTATATATATGATTTCATATTTTGAATAAAAGATTGTAATAATAATAATGAAAAAAACACATGACACACAAGGTGCCTTTCCCTCCATCCGTACGGATCAAAACTTTAATTGGACTCTACAAAATTCTTATCCACATTCTTTTTAATTTTTATTTTTAGAGAGAGAAATAAAAGTAAACAATTTAGTATAAAAGGACATGATGTGGAGAAAGGGATGAATAGTGGTACAATATTCAAATTCATATTTATTTAATCTTCTAGGATATTTTTTTTAAAATCATTTTTTGTTTTCATGGTATCATTCCAAAAATTAAAAGAGAAAAAGTATTTTTCATCCTATATTTACGTCACCACCACTCCACGGGCTATTATTTGTCTAATTTCATACATCACCCGTTTCTACAGTTTTATTAATTGTGATCATTTTCTTTATAAATCTCATCCACTTCTTTAATTTCTTACGCTAATTTTTCCTTTTCTTTTTCTTTTTTGTTAGACAATATGGACATTGTTTTTAAATATATATAATAATTTTCTACCATATATAAATTATTTCACTATATTTATAAATATTGTTAGGTGTTATTTAAATAATTTTCATTCTTAATCATGATATGAAAATTATTAATTTGCTTCTATGTTGACGTTTCTTTTCATATGTTTTATTTTTAACACTTCAACGTTGAAGGGGAAAATAGTCTTTTTTTTTTTATTTTTTTTTATTTTTATTTTTTTAATTTAGAAAAAAAGAAACACTCCCTACCACTTTCTTTTTCTTAATTTTTGTTTTATTGAAAATAAATTAAGCAACTAATTTCTCACAAATGTCCTTTTCAAATCTCCACCATAGAAAAAGAGAGACCTAGTCAATGCCTTAAATCTTTTTTTTTTCTTTATTTTGACCCACTGTATCTCAAAGCTAAGATCCTATTTTTTCTTAAATAAATTTTGTTTGGAGCTTTTTACACAAATTATAAAATTATTTACCTCTCATATAAAAACTGTTAAAATACAAAAAAATTATTACAATAACTGTAAATATTTTGTTCATTTTTTTATTTTTGAATGATTTTTTCATTATTACTGATATAATATTCTGAAGTTTTTTTTGTTGGTAAATCCAAAACTACCCACAATTAATTAATTACACACCTAAACAAAAATAATTATTATAAAAAATTAAAAAATTCGAAAATAAATATATAACATAACAATACTATTATATGTTTGTATGATCTAAATTTTAAATAACGTATGAAACAAATACATTAAAATGTGAGTTTCTCAACTTCAATATAATCTTATTAGACTATTTAATTTTTTTGTCATCTTCCTACCAGTCAAAATTTTAATTTCTATAATATATAGTATTTGCATGTCACATTTATACTTGTTTTATATGTTGGCGGTAATTATTGTTATTATTTTAAAATCAATATTGTAACAAATTAAAAATCTAAAACTTTTAATATTTGGAATTACCACTTTTTTTTTCCTCCATTTTTTTCTAAAAGCAAGCCATTTTGAATATTTATTTAGTGGCCACTTATTTTACATTTTGGAAGTGAACTTTTATGGAAAAAGATTAAAGGGAACAATTATATATTTTTCATAAAATCTAAGTTGAGATAATGATTAATTATTAAAAACGTTTTAATTTATAATATATATATGTGCAAGTGTACTGTTTGTTTGTGGCAAGATTTGATTGATCTTCCTTTTGGAAAATGGCTCTCTCTTTATATTATAAAATTTGTAGTGGATAAGTTCATTGAGTTAATATATTAATTTAATTTAGTTGACCTAAATCTTTGAGTATCTTATATATCTTGGAATCTCCTATTTTAACATTAATTATTCTTAAATTAAAATTGGAATTAACTTAATTAACCTTTCTTCAATGCATAGATTATTAATTTTTCTAAAAGATGACATAATACAACATGTGAAACTTATCTTCTCAAATAATTCATTCAAACAAAAACTTCCACAAACAATTACTTTTTAACTTTTTAAATATGACCCTTTCTTTTCTTAAAAAAAAAGAAGAAATTATTACTGAAAAATAAAGACTTTGTTATTTATTTATTCTTATTTATTCATAGTGGAGTTGAAATTAGAAGGTCAATCGATTGATTTTAATTATATTAAACTGATTAATCCAAAAGACAAGGATTAATCAATAATTCAACAATGAAATAATTAAAGAAAATTATTAGGGGAAGTTTTTAAGTATTGGATAATCTAGCACATAAATCTCTTAGAAAATTTATAGTGCCTTTTCTCCAATCAATCTCTCACACACAACCTTCCCAATATCATGTTTCTAAGTCCAAATCTTTTGGAAAAGAGGTAGAAAATGATGGATTGAATCCAAAAAAAGATTTCTATGACAAATTAAGCCATTCCCTTTGTAGTGATGTCAAAAAGCAATACCAACAAAAAGTGAAGTAATTGTGTTGGGTGAAAATATTAAAAATTTTGGAAGTAAAGTTTTGTGAATGGGTCTTTGGAATCAAAGGTCTATAACAGGTTAGATGGGATGCGTTTGAATTGATTTAAGTGCTTAAAAATTAGTTTTTTCTTCTTTTTTTGGCTATCGACAAATGCTTGACTTAAGGGCTCTAGTTCCTCGGGTACATATAAATAGTTCAAGCCTATATACATATAATCTTTGATATCATGTTGCTGTAGACTAAAACATTCATTGTTATAAACCAAAATATATAAGTGTTGTTATATAAACAAACATATAGTGGTTGTTTACACATTTTGATTCCAACACTTCTAAAAATTGATATAATTATAAAACTCTCAAGTTCTTAGACTAAATAAATCGTTACAAAATAGACTCATTAATTAAACTTAAAGATGATAGATTAGGGTAAATTTAACGAACTCTTTAACGTGGAAACAGGTTTTGGAGGCTATCATTACCAATAGGAGAAGATAGAGACCACCCATTAGCAAACCCATTTGGGGCATCAAGCATGAGTCTTGAAGAAGTGAATTTAGAGCCACTTTTGGTGATAGTTGGTGGAGATGAAATGCTTAAGGATAGAGCGGAAAACTATGCAAAAACACTTTCACAATTGGGAAAGAGAATAGAGTTTGTGGAATTTGATGGAAAACAACATGGCTTCTTCACTAATTCTCAAGACCCTCAATTGGCTCATCAAGTCATTGCCATTATCAAAAAATTTATGCTTCATAACTCTGTTTGAATTAATAATGAATTTCAAATTAATTTTTCACACTTACAATAATATAATTTTAAGGGTTGTTTTTTTTTTTTTCCCCTTTTTGTTGCAAAGTTTGCTGTGTGTTAGGTTTTAGGGTTTGGAGTTAATTAATGAGTTATTTCTAGTTTTGCATTATTTGTCTCACTTGGTTTTGAGTTTACAAAAGGAGCTTTAGAACATATGTAATTGATATTATTGTGAGAAGGAGTTGAAGAATATAATATATGCAAGAATATTTGTAACGTTAGAACTTTAAGTCTTTGATTCAGTTGAAACCTAATTTATGTTCTTGTATGTATAATTAAAGTGTGTTTGGTTTAGCTTTCCACGTGTTTAAATTTTGAAAAGATATAATTGTTATATTTGTAACTATTTCTTTTCAAAATAAGTTATGCTAAAAAATGGAGTGTTTAAACAATAACTAATAATCAAAATAGCTTCTGAAACTTAAAAAGTTTATTAGTTTTTGAAGTATGTGAAGGTTTATTTATTTTTATCAGGTTTTGGTTATGATAATCATTTCATTCTTTTGTTTTTGTTCTTTTCTGTTTGTTAAATCATGTTCTTAACTTTTGGTTTATTAAATTCAAAAACCATATGTGTTCAGTAACGGTATTTTAAAATAATTTTTTTTAAAGTTTCTTTTTACATTTTCAACTTTTTTTCTTAATTTTAAAAACAAAGTTTCTTGTTTAGGTGAATCAGTTACCAAAAAAAAAAAAAAATGAATTATCAAGTAGGTCTTAAGTTTTTTGTTTTTTAAAACACACGCTTTTAAGTATAAAAATTAATAAATTATAATATGTGCTTGTATAGAAATTACTAAGGTGTGTGCCTAAAATTTGAAGTGGTTGAAGTTGAAGATATACATTTTGTCATAATTTAGTTCCATATTGACCCACTTTAGTATTTGATCAAGAGGTTGGCTGACTACACCTATTTTGTACATAAAAACATTTTTCAAATGTTAAGATTCAAATGTTAATCACTTTAAAAATGGCTGGGTGTCTTCAGATTAACTTTTAAAGTGTTTAAATTAAAAAACAAAAAATTGGAGGTGTTTGGTAACTTTTCAAAATGTATTTAAAAAACGAGATTGAAAAATAATATATTTTAAGGAAAACACTTGAAACCAAAATTTAAGAAAATAGATTTTTTCGATAGAAAATTCATGCGATTTTTCATGTTATATCAAAATTACTAAAACGCCCCTCGTGCTAACCCTCCTCCACCTCTCTCTCACATTTTCTAAATTATTTAGAAATTTTTAATATTATTATGTTTTGTTGTTGGAGATTTTAGTTAGTTTTTTATGATTATGAATTTGCATACCAAAAATATTTGTGCTTCTAAAAATATTAATACAAAAATTATAATGTCTAGTTTTAATTATAATAATTTTAAATTTATAAAAAAAATTCAATAGTTTCAAAATAACATATAATTAATTTTAAAATATATTTCTTTCTACAAAAATCAAAATATAATTTGTAATGTTTAATAGTTTTTTACAATAATTTTTAAGTATAAATATTTATTTATATATAATAAAACAAATAAGTGATCTATACGTAAGTAAATGTTTAAATTTTAATTCATTTAAAAAGAATATTTAAAAGAAAGTTTATTTTTGCAATTTTTTTTTTTTATATATATATAATCAAAAGGCTTCCTAAATTTAAATGCTAAATATTTGTTGAGTTTAGGGATGTAATTAATAAGGATGAGGAGTTGTATTAGTATATATATATATATATAAATAAAAGAAAAGTATATTTTACCTAAAAGCATTCCCAACAAATAGAATTAATTCTCTCTATCATTTATCGCCGCCGCTTCTGTTCTTCGCGCGAGAGAAAACGGCCTCAAAGATTACGTAAGAAATGGAGTCACCCACCAAATCGGAGAGCATTTGTAGAGACCCTACAGTTGTTGAAGAGGATGATGTTGATGATGATCCGCCATTGCTGAGCTCTCATGCCCTAGCTGCACTCAAGGAGTTCCTTGCCGAACAAACCCAGCCCTCCACTGAGCACTTGGAAAATGGAGTTTCCGAGGATTCGGAAGTCGCTTTAGTGGCGGAGGATTGGAGGCTGAGTCAATTCTGGTACGACCGGGTCACTGCGGAGACAGTGGCTGATGAGGTTCTTACGCTATGCCAGAACTTTGATTCTCCTCGAGTCGCATGTATTGCTTGCCCGACTCTCTACACTTATCTGAAGGTAATTGGATAGTCGTTTTTGTTTATCATATTTTGGAACTTGAATTTACTTGGTTGAGGCTGGAATTTCAAGTGGGGAGCAGATAAATGTACATCCCTTGAATCATACCGATGATAAGAATGTGTTTTACCGCTTTATACCAACGTAACATGTTATGAACTTATGGTATACCTCACTCTTTGATTTTAAAACAAATATAAGTTGCACAAGGAATGATTTGTTGTTTCACTTTATAGTTAAAAACTGGTTTTTGATGAGAGGAAAATTTCGTTCATGGAAAAAGGGACGAGGGTGGATATGTTAAGCGGCTGATGGACTCTCTAATTAATTGGATATTGAAAGGGAAAATGTAGAAATTTACATATCTAAGAGGAAAAAAAAAACCTATTTACAAGCTCAGGATCACTAAATAGCCCTGAAATATTCTGATGTATGAGCTCCAAAGACATGGCTCCAACGAACATGGTCCACTCGGCTTTAGGTTTGCCATGAAGACAGTATAAAAAACACTTCACAATTGCAGTAGAAAATAGTTCAACTGATGGCCAGCACCATGTAGATTATGGAAAAGAACCGGGACCAAACTAATTGGAAAAGGTGCATTTTATAGGAAGGCTTCCATTTATTTTCATTAACTTACTACGGGCGAGAGTCCAAAGAAGAATTTTATATTTATTTTTATTTAGGAGCCTTGCTAGACATTTTCGCTTGGAACAGCTTAGTGATAAACATTGCCCTTAGCATTCGTTAGATCCTTGGACCAGTGATATTCCACCTTTTGTTTACTTCTTGGCCATTCGGTTTGATGTCTACACTGGTACACCAAAGGTTACCCCATTCTACAACTTCCCTATCATTAAGAGTCCTTTTGAATCATAGGATTTCTGAGCCAATGATCAGCATCATAAGTCATAACTCCAAGCCCTTTCCACAAGAGTTAATGACAAACTTGTTCAGTAGTCCTTCAAATTTTGAAGGGATTTAAAACAAGGAGAGATAGTATATGGGTGTATTTGCTCAGTGACTTGAAGCTTGAATTGATGTATGTTTACCATCTTTAGAAAATTAGGACTTCATTTGTTACTGTTTCCCAATTCACATTGTCTTAGTCCATTCATAGTGATTAGAAACCTTGTTCTTTTCTGATCTCTTTCATTCACCCCTTCAGGATTTGAGACTATTAATACTTCCTGGAAGGATTTGAGCTTTTTGCTATAGGCCTCCTAAAGTCCTAATTATTTTAAGCAATTTTTACAGACATTAACCCATAGTATTTTAGACTATAAGATTTGACAAATTAATAGTCTCTATAGTCTCAAACCCTCCAAAGAAAAAGGAAGCTCAACAATATAGAGACTATTAATTTGTCGAGGCTTATAGCCTCAAAACCTTATGGGGTAATTTTGTCGAAACACTACTTGTTGAAATATGGTTTGAAAGGAATCAAAGGGTTTTCCATGATAAACCCCCAGAGTGGATTGACTGTTTTGAAGTTGCAAGACTCAATGATTCTACTTGGTGTTCTCTTTCTAAGCTTTTTGTGAGTTTTTCAATTATTTGTTTGAACTTAGGAGCTTTTATCTTTTCTATTTTGATCATTGAATTGTCTTGTACCTTTGATGTCTTATATTTTGTTTCCTTGTAATTTGAAATATAAGTCTCTTTTCATTTTATCAAGTGATAAGACGTTTTCCTAAAAAAAAGAAGAAGAAAAAAGTTAGGATTAGAAATATGTCATGTAGTTCGATCAGAAAATGAAATCTGACCATGAATTCATTGTACTGCAAATTTACGAGGTTATTTATTATTTATTTTTTCAAGTTGATTCATAAATGTTAAATTTTAAATTTAAACTATAAATATTCTCTAACACAATTTGATTTGGTTATGATAATAGTTAATGTTTGGTTGCCAGGTTTTGCACTGTGCAGTGCACCACTGCCTATAATTGAGCCTTAGACATTAAATAGTCTATATGAGTTGTGAACACTTCTTTTGAATTGAAAACCCTATCCTCTTTTCCAAACCCGATTGTTATTTTCTTCACCTTTTTGTTTTGTTATAGACCAAAAGTAACTTCCATTTTGAAGCCATTTTCTTCCAGAACTAACCAGTTTCTCAATTGACTAATATATTGCCTTAGTCTGATCTTCATTTGTCAGAAAATTGGTCCCAATGTATCTGCACAACTTCTTGAGTATGACAAACGCTTTTCCCAATATGGAAGTGAATTCACATTTTACGATTACAATGAACCAGAAGAATTGCCAATGGAATTGAAGCACAATTTTCAGATTGTAGTAGCGGATCCTCCTTACCTGGTGAGAGATAATGTCTTTGCCTATGTTTAGTTTTTCTTTTCTTTTTTGTACACTTTTGGATGCTTAATTTGTGAATCAGGGTTAAATATCCTTCTCGTTCACAGGATTTTTATGTATGTCTGCGCACATGTGATTATTATCACACCTTGTCAGAATGCTTTACGGAAAAATCCATTTCTTTACGCTCCCAAGTTTGACTGTTCTATTTGAACATGCTATTTGTGCGTAACACTAACAATACATGAGTTTACGTCATATAAAGACTGAACTCATACAAACGACAGTTTTTCTACAAGACCGTATAACGCAGCTTTCCCAGTTGATGATTCTGTATTCTGATTGTATCAGTGCTTTGGATTATATATATGTGTGTTAAACAATGCTTCTGTACCAAGCTATGATTAATTTGTGCTCCGTTTATGTTCCTTCTGGTAGAGCAAAGAATGTTTGGAGAAAGTCACTCATACAATTTCTTTTCTAGCACAACACAGTGAATCTTACCTGCTATTACTAACAGGTATTGCAACGATGAACAACCCTTGTGCCGCTATTATATATTTCACGTTGCAATTTGTTTATATATCTGAGATAATCGTGATTTTATTCTATTGGTTTCCTTATGATTCCACATTGCATCATCAAATTGCAGGAGAAGTGCAAGCTGAAAGAGCAGCTGAGCTAATGGGTTTCCATCCGTGTGGTTTTAGACCACACCACTCTAGCAAGCTCGGGAACGAGTTCCGACTGTTTTCGAACTATAATCCGGGGATAAGATTAGGAGGTTGGGAGCAATAGATTTTGGATCACTATTTTTCTCTCTTGTAATTTTAAAGAGGCACGTGGATTAGAAATCTCTCATCTCATCATTTTGTATTCCGTTCAAGTGGTGGTGATGGTTCATGCCTACAGTCGAAGAAGGGTTCAGTGAGAACTCTGCGAACTTATAGAAGTGAAAGTGTGCAAAAGCCAAAATGTAATGGATAAAGTGCTTACCGTTGGAGTTTAATTAATTTAAACTACCGAGGGAAAACTAACGCTCACTAGTACTTGTAATGGAAGGATTTGTAAGCTCCATGATTTCTATTAGTTGGGGAATAGATTGTTCATTTTTTGTTGTTGAGGGCTGATTTTGAAATAACTAAAAACACTTTTGTTGTTTTAAAATCATTTAAATCATTCAAAATTAATTTTAACAGTATGAAAAAAATATTTAAAGGTTTAGGGTCATTAATTTTGATGATTATGTCACAATGTGGATAAAGAATGAAATTCTGAAGGCAGTTCAAAGGAGTCCATTTTGCTAGATTTGAGAACATTAAATGAGGCATGGAAGTGTAAACAACCAACTCAACTCGGCTATTGAAATTTAGACTAAATTGCAAAAATTCACTTTTAGATTTTGTCTGTTATTTCAAGAATAACAATATTGCCCTTGATTATCCATAAATGTTTCAAATGTACAATTGGAGTCCAATTTAGAAATAATGAACAAGAATGTTACGTTGAGTCTTAATTTCTTTCTAGATCTTCGTTACACCATTTTAGGTCTTAATTTTTGTCTATTATATTAACATACCTCTACCATAATAGTTTTGAACGTGTATGAAAGATTAATAGTAATATAACATTGTACATTTACGAAACGTTAATGATAATATAAATATTGTAACTTAAGGAATACTTTTAAAGCAACCGGTAAAAGTTGAGATTAAAATGTGTTAGTTTTGAAATTACAAGCTCAAGCAACCACAGTCTTGGCAAGTGAGTAAGAATAGTTGTCAAGGAAAGTGACTCAGGAGATGCAAAGAAAGGCTGAAGTCTTTTATAAAAACTAAATATATTAATCGAAAACCAAACATACCATAAAAAAAGCTCTTTAGACCCCTCAATCGAGAAAGAGACACCACAAAAAATAATGTGAAGAAGTCAAACCTCTCTTATTTGAAAGGGCACGAGCAACCCAATAGCAAGCCCTGTTATAAAAGAAAAACCTAAAACCATTCCCCTAGTGGGCGAGGTAAACAAAAAGAAAACCCAAAACGATCACTAGAGGGGCAAGATCAGACTATTCCATCAACATTCGACATCAAAGATAAATCCTGGCAATCCTTGTTAAACATTTTGAAGACTTTGAAGAATGCTAGACCATCAAACTCAACTACCAAAGAAAGGCTGAAGTCTTTCTTCATACCTGAAAGACTGATCCTACAAATAGTATGACCAATATTTAGATTAGACTCCTTAAGCATATTTTCTCTATTTGAAAAAAAAATCACAAAATTTCTATAAGAGTTTCCCAAATAACCAGTATATCTATCTCTACTGATTGCTCAATTAGCTTGGAATTATTTCAAACTCCTGGAGCCATTGCTGTGTATCTACACCAATGAACAATCTCCTACTTCACAAAATGGGGAATAAACTGAGAGCAGATGAAATAATCATACCAAATTCCCTCCATCATCATGCTAATTGTTGATAATATGATGACCTTGTTCTATATAAAACCCAGCAGCTTTGAGAGAACATGTGCTCTCATTCTTCACTGCCAAGAGCTGGAGCTTTACATAGTTCTCTGCCTACTTTTCAGTCTCTGATTATTGAAGAAGCAAATACACTCTTTCAGCCATCAATCCTTTGAAAAATCAATAGACACATTTTGAACTAAACCAATATATCCATCTCTTTGTACAACCAACAATTCAAGATACACCAAGAAGGGTGGAATTGCTTACAAGGAAGCTGAAGAACGAGTTAAAATCATCGGTTAAATCCCGTAAACCCGCTCAAAAGGTTCAGAACTATAGGGTTGACAGACACACTCAATTGCATGTATCAGTTTTCTACGCGGCCCCACCGCATTTGCGCCCATATCTTTCAGCTTTTTCATGGTTAGATTTACCAGGTGAAACTTATTGATACTCTTTCGCTGGAAAATACCTACAAATTGGTCCAGTCCTAGTGATTCCAACCACCTAATTAAACCTCCAGCCTTTTGCAGATTCCTCTCCAGATTAAGCGCCCTGAGTCTTAGATTTAACAATGTGCCTCCTGTGAGAAAGCCACCAGGGCAATGCAGCTGTCTAGGCTGCTGTTTCATAGATTTCGGGCTGTTTGATAATCCTAAAACCTTATAAGACCTTGAATTGAAAGCGTTGTCTGGATTTGGGGGTGTGACAGCTTGCTTCAATGGCTCTTTCCTTGTCAAAGTACAATGAGCAGCAGCAGATTTTGAACTTTGTTGATTAGCATTTTCAGAAGATGATGGCAGCACATTAGCAGGCGCTTCAAGACATGTCTCTTCAAGAGCTCCTGTTTGGCAATTTGATACCTTTTGGGTAATTGGTTGCAGCTGACTTTGTTCAGCATTGGGAGGTGCGGATTTTGTTACTATTGAAATAGGAGGCACTAGGATTGTGACTTTCTGCTTCTTTACCACCACCCAACCATCATCTCCATGCATATCTAAATCAATAACAGAGTTTGAAGAGCCAGAAAGATGATTAGGATTGCTATTCTGTTTTTGCTTTGTTTTCACCATCACATTCAACCTGATTGTTTTAGACAATAAGCAACTGAAGTTGTTGATCCAAAGTAACGGTATAACTATGCAAAAAAAATACTCGAATATATATCACTTGTAGCTACTTCTCACTTGTCCTGCAATAAGAGAAATGAAAATCTTGCATCAATAGACAGAAAAGTTACAGTTCCAGTTTCAGATTTTCAATTAAAAATTAGAGGCAAACATCCAAAATCCGCATGCTCAAAAGTTTAACCTTCCATGATGCTAGTTCAAGCAAAAGCATAACTACTCATTATATACATACAAGCATAACATAACTTAACTCAAACACATATCCAGTATGAAGAATTGATTTTGTTTTGATTTAGATGTGAAATAATCCTCACATAAAACTTACCACTTGGGATCCCCCAGTTCCCCACCTCTTCGGCAATCCCAACTAAAATTCTGTATGCTTCTCCACTAATAGCATTCTCTTTACAACTTTGGCAATCCCAATGAACTTCCAAGATTCTAACCCCTTAACGAGTGGATATCTTCAAGCTCACACAATATTGTAAATTCACAAGCTAATTTGCATTTTCAAGCCAACAAAAACCTTTACACTTACCCAAAATCAGTATACAGAACTACTCCTACGTGTTTCATGAGGTACTATCAAACTTCATATATACACAGCAATAGCCTTTACCTAACAATTAATTTCTGTAAAGAAGATCACAATTGAACGATACAGTTTCTAGAATTGTCTTCGCCAAACTGATTTAGAACTTGAAGAAGATTCGAAAGGTTCACTAACTGACAATTGAACTCGTTCAAATGCTCTATTTAAGCTCGAAATCATAAAATTCAACTTCATTTCAACATCTCAGAATCGAATAATGGCCACAGAACAAGAAAAATATAAGAACAATAGTGGAAGCACGTACCTTGATTCGGATCTAATCGAGTGAAAACAAAGATGAACTCCATGTCGTAAATATAGGACTCGAATCAAAATCGGATGAAAGAAGCCGAAAGATCAAATCTTGTACTCTCTTTGTTGGTTTTTACTTTCTCGGGTTCTCGATTTCTGTTGATTGTTTTAACAAAAATTCTTCTTTTGGAAAAATAAATTTACGAAGTTCGTATAAATTTATATTTTTAAGAAAAGTTTTTTTATGTTTCGGAAAATTCTATTTCTTTTTTACCAAATTTACATTTCCGTTTCAACCGATTGAGTTTTAATCCTTAACAAAAGAATAACCTTATTAAATACTCTAATCATTACTTATATTCCATGGATGAAATTATAATTAATATTTACAAAGCAAAATAACACAATCTACCAATAATTAATTCAGATATAATAATATTATTCTATTCTCATCTTCTTATATTTTATAAATTTTTTGATTCATTTTGTTTTATTTACAAATAATATGTTTTTTTTTTTAAATTTTAATTTTATAGCACGGAGAGTGGAGAGATAAAATACTTGATTTTCATTTTTTTTTCTTTTTTAGAATAATGATAGATGGACAAGGATTAATTAGGTAATTTTATAATGCACTAAGTATTTTTTTTTTGTTATATAGAATTTTGACAAAACGGATGGTTACATCATTTTTTGAATTTTTTTTACCCGTTAATACTTTAGGTAGGATAATCAGATACCGTCTATTTACCAAATATCACACGATCATAGATACATTGTATTTGCAAACTACAATCAGTTTTGGAAAATATTAACTTTATATTTTTGGGATTGACAAGATTTCCCCAATATCTCATAAATATATGCTTATAATTCATAACAAATTTTTAGTATTTAAATCAAATTAATTAACATTTATTTATTTAATTAATAAAACTTATGTTTAATAAATATTTTTCCTTAAAAAAGTGCTAAAAAAATTTCAACTGATCCTCATTCTATTTTCGTAGGATTTATATTTCAAATTGTTTTTAAAAAATTTATTAGATAATACATAGTTATTTTAATTTATAATTCAAATTGTACACTTATTTTAATAGACTTTTATTTTAAAAAAAAATGATTTATTATGCCTCTTTTATTAAAAGAGTTTATTTTGCAAACAACATTCAAATTTGGTAAATTTTAACTAAATTTACTATTTTGTTGCTAGATTTATGCTAATTGCAAATATATATACCAAAATTTCAAATTTGTTATATTTTTAACAATTTATTAAATAATACATAAATTTTTAATAACAATTTGAATTTGAACTTATATTTTTAAAAACAATTTAAATTTAAATTTTAGGATTTAATTATGCCTCGACATTTTTGCAATTATTTGAATCTTCTTCTTTTAGATTTTATTAGAGAAAAAAAAAAGAGATTGAGAGAGGGGCAGCCGACAAGAGACAGCGTGAGAGAGAAATTTTTTCTTGCAAACAAGAGAGAATGGCTCAAATGAATCTCGAATGTATGAAAAACTCACCGATTTGTGGACGAACTCACTAATGCATATCTTGCAAAGATGTATATAAGTTTTGAATTCTATGGTATAATTTCATGATTTCATATTTATTATAATATTAACAATGCTTCCCTTTTCAACTTGAAGCTTTCGGGCTGTTTCACAAATGTAGAGCCAAACTCTTGGATTGAATGTGTCTCGATTTTGCAATTACCCATTTCAAATGAATTGCATCTTTTGGACCTTGAAATAGATTTTAAATTAATGGCAACTTTTCTAATCTTTATGTTTTTTGGGAAAAAAATTTATGTAGCATATGTTATTTCAATTACAGTGTATATGAAGTTTAGGTGAATAATTGTACTTTTCATATTGAATAGAGACATTTGAGAGATTGTTTTATTTATTTATTTTTCTAATTTTTATGTTTTGCTATTCTAATAATTTAAAAATATTTTTGCTATTTTTTCAAAGTAAAACTCATAATTTGTTATTTTTTTAACGGCCCAAAATTCAAACTAGATACTTCTTAATTCCCAATATATATCACATATGTTAGTTGATCTAATCTCGTTTCGTTCTATAATTATAATCATTTTTTAAATAATAAAAGGAATCATTTTTCTCTTCTTAAGAAAACAAAGGGTCTATTGTATTTTTATGATGAGGATAGCATGAGTGTGGGAATTAGACATATTCCATTTGGACTCAAAAAATTTTTTGGTCCAAAACAAAAATCTAAAAATTTGTTAAATTATAAACGTGAAAATTTTAAAATGGTAAAATATGAAAACTATTTATAAAATATAGCAAAATTTATCGAACTCTTCTATAAATAGCAATTTAAAGTTTTTGTTTAAAAAATATCCTTAAACTCCTGAATCTTTTTATAAATACCCTTAAACTAAAAAAATAAAATAAAAAGAAACATTCTAATTAATCTAATTTTTACATAAAAAATTTTAGTATCTAAAGTCAAAATCATAGTTTTAAATTTTCACATATACATCAATTTTCACATTTTTTATGTTTTGGTATCAATAAAAGGGTGAATCGATATTTTTTAGATACGCTTATTTATTTGAAAGTAATAAAATACTTATTTACTAATTTAGTTTAAAGCGAAAAAATGGATGAAAATATATACAAAATATAATGAAATATTATGAAATATCATGGTGTATATGTTAGAGCTATGGGAGATAGATGGGTGAACAAACGTGTAATTATACTAAATTTCAATGCTTCAGTATTGTTTCCCAATTTAACACAAAAATTAGTGATCTTCCTGTTGCTGTTTCTATTACAAATGTGAAAGCTTCTCTACAATGAAATTTCAGTTTCTTCTTCTTTCGTCTTCATCTTCTAATTCTTTATTCAAAATCCCTTCATCTTTTATAGTTTATCAGATAAAGGCTTTAATCTTAAATTCATCTATCTGGGTTTTATTTTTTTATTTATTTATTTATTTATTATTATTTAGGGTTCTAAATCCTGCTGCAAATTGAGATTTTGAATCAGAGCCATGGAATCATCGGAAGGGCTTACGCGTCACCAAGTTGGTCATCTTCCAACAGTCTTCTATATTCCCAACTTCATATCACCCGACCATGAGACCCTTCTTCTGGATAATGTACCAAATTCCCTATTTCTTTTCCATCTTTCAACTTTTCTTTTGTCTTGTAATCGTTTACTAGACTGGCTAAGTTTTGATTTCTAGATTTATAAAGCGCCTGTGTCAAAATGGAAATCCTTGAAGAATAGAAGGCTGCAAAATTGGGGTATTTTTGCTAAGCTCTGAACTCTCGAAAGATTTGTTAGGAGGGGTGAAACGCAAATTGAGATTATCCACTTTGTCTTACTAATCATACTGCTTTCTTTATCCATTGATTTCTTGCAGGCGGTATTGTACATGAAAAAGGTCTCCTACCTCAAGATTGTAAGTGCGGAGAAAAACTATCCTTAAAACTGTAATGTTCTTAGTTAATTTTATCTGATGCATTATATGCTACCTTCTGGAAATAAAGTCACTCAAGTTTTAGCTTAATGCATTGACATACACCTCTTATTGACTTGATTACAAAGTCAAGCCTGCTTTATTCATAAATAGACTGGCTATTTTCAAGGTCATAGTTCATTTTGTTCCTTGTGGTGTGACTTTTGGCTAGACTAGTTTAATTCAATCTCCTCATGGAAATGACAGAAAACGACTGAATAACATCATATTGCCATCATCAAGCTTGGAGTTTGACGTTAGTATGGTTTTATGAACTTGAATAGGACAAGTCCTACAGGTTGTACAACAGTGTCCTTTAGTTCTAGAGTTTCGGTATTATTAGCATGGTTTTCTAACCCATCTACATTGGCTAACTCATATTTTAATGCCCGTTATACGAAAGCTTAGATATTTTACTATAATAACTTACTGAGGATATACAAGCACAAGCACCCATATCATTTAGCATTGACCACTTGATACCTGAGCTGGTTGCCAAATTTTGTTTCTCTCAATCCCCTTATCGTGGATAATTTTGTTTCTGTTTTCTGCTGTGCCTAATTTTCCTCTATGGTTGGCACTCATCTATTTACAGCTTTACCTGTGTTTCTTTATCTAAGAGAGTATAATTCGGGAGAATGGAGATCTATGTATTAACCACATAAAGAACAGCCAAGGAGCGGCGAGAGAAAAATGTTGTACAAACTCAATCAGTTAAAACTGATTAAATTGACAAATATCTCTCTTTTGATGTTCTGCAGTGCCTATTTGGCTGACAAATATCACCAAGAAGATCAGTCAAGAAACAAATTTATACCCTGCACCCATAAATCATGTTCTTATTAACGAATACCTCCACGATCAAGGCATCATGGTATGGGCTGACGTGTCCTTGTTCTTAGAGCATATCTTGTTTGTATTATAATTATGTTCAATGCCATGATCCCCATCATAGATCTAATTGATCTAGATGTACGTTGACATCCGATTTCTGACTAAAAAAGATATGTCATGCATTGGTTAACCAATTTGCAACATCTTAGAAACAGTTTTTCATTCTCGTTTTGTGCAGCCACATCAAGATGGCCCTGCTTACTTTCCCGTAGTAGCAATTCTATCTCTTGGTTCTCCTGTTGTTATGGACTTCACTCCACATTCAAGGTTGAAATCATGTGCCGACCAGTTGACAGAAAACGTCGATGACAAAGATTCTAATGGAACGACTCACCACCCCCACCCTTTCTCTATTCTTTTAATGCCTCGTAGTTTGCTCATATTTAAGGATGAAGCTTATTCTGGTAAATCTTGTGCTTGATTTTGTCTTAAACCTTCCCAGTTCAGTGAAGTTTGTTAACCGTATTTCTGTTGCCTTAATTTACTTGTCAGGTTACTTGCATGGTATTAGTGACAACAGTCTCCAATGCTATGAACAGGTATGATGATGACTACGGTGGTTCTTAGTATGCATTTCATCATTGCAGTTTGTTTCTCATTGTTCATTACTTTGCTTTCTCAGGCAGTGAACAACACTGAAGTTCAAAACTGTCTATTAGAAACAGAAAATGCAACCGTCAAAGTGAACCGTGATCATAGTTCTTTTGAGAGAACAAATACTCGAGTTTCGTTGACATGCCGACTTGTACCAAAGGTTCACAAGCATTTGTTTAGGCATTGAACATTCATTGAAGATTTTTTTGGTTTGTACAGTACTGGAAGTTTTATATAGTCTAATCTGGGTTTATGTCCTAGAGCATCAAGCATTGGTTTATGATTTTGCTTTGGTAAAAACATGTAGAAGTTAGAAGTAAGAGATTTAATTCAGGAAAGGGATACGAGACGGAAGGAGAAAGGAACAGTAACTGTACCCAACCAAGGATGGGTAATGTTTTAGAAAGTTCAATAGCATAAATTCTAAGAATGTTTTCATGCCTGTTAACTAAATGAGCTCATGAGAGTTTTTTTTTTTTTTATCTCCTTTGAGTTATGTTGAGGTTGACAATTAATAATTACGGGACTATATCATTTTTCAACATTGAGTTGACCTAAGGGTTAATAAATGTTATGGGTATAGAAGATGGAAGGAATCTACCTATTTAGGAACTGTTTGGAGCGAATGTAGTGCAAGACTATAATAACCTATCTAGCTACTGTAAATACTATTTAAAAATTCTTAACTAGTTACTTTAAACACTATTTTAAAACCCTCCGTCTCTATCGTATTTACTGTTTACTTTAATATTTGACATTTATCATTTTTTTTATTATTTGTTACCATGTTTATTATTTTCTTTTAAAAGTAAAATAGCAGAAATAATATACATCATGCTAGTAAACACAAATTAAAATAATTTACGCACAAATCATTATAATTCAACCATAATAAATACGATCACAATAATCTCACTCTTTACTTCAAATGCTTCTTTAATGTCTGTCTTATGAACTAGGACTACAACTTTAATGTCTAGGTACGAGATTAGTCAAAGTTGAGCTCAAGAGGTAGAAATTTGAAAGTTTGTCTATGTAAATAAGGAGAATGAGAAAAAAAAACAGTAGAAGGGAAAAGAGAGGAAGCCAATCAATTTTAAGAAAAAACAGAGAGAAGGAGAAAAGAAGAGTGGAAGAAAAAGAAAAGAAGGGAAGAATAAGCGGAAATAAGATGAAGAAGACAGAGAAAGCAAAAATAAAAAGAGAAGGCAGAATATGCAAAAGAGAAAAAGAAGACAGACATGGGAATAAGTGAAAGTCACTGAAAAAGACAGAGGAATAACAGATAAAGTAATACCAATTGCAATTAAAGTTCAGTCAAACTGTAATTTGCAACATTTTATACAAATTAGAGGGTTTAATTTTATAATAACGAGTCCAGGTTTAGAATTATTGTGACCTTGAAATTCAAGAAGGAAAAGGCGTATCCAAGACAAGTATTTTTTTTTTTCTTTATAAGGTATACACACAAATAGCTAGGTTGTTCAAGTTAGAGCTCACTTATGTATAGAATTACGCTTAGTATTGATATATATATAAAGAGCATTAAAGTAAAGTTGGAATCCCTCTCATACATTTGCCTCTTAAACTCAAAATTCTACTTAAACATATTAAATTCAGTAGAGCAGTAAATACTTAATTTAGGGTGAACAAATCTCAAATTTGATATACTTAATTTTAATTAACAAAAAAAAAAGGGGGGGTTTGTAATGAAATTAACTAAATTGGTGGAGGTGCTCCATGTGCATTCCAAATTAACAAATGAAATTCAGCAAACAAATTCACACCAAGAGAGAGAGAGAGAGAGAGAAAGACAAATCAAATTCCACAAGAATATATATATATATATATAATGTGTAAATATTTGAAATCTACTTCATATTTTGCAAACAAACAATAAAATATTCAATGAACTACAACAACACTCATAAGATCCGCAGAAGAAAGAGAAGAGAAGGAACATAACACGATTCTCGAAGCACCAGATCTCTGCATCTTCCTTCAATCAGAACTTGTATTACACAGAAATCGACTTCCATTGATTGAAATCGACCGACCTTGTGTAGTCGAAACTTAAAAAAAAACTTCTAGGTTTCAGGAAGTGAAATAGAAAACAGGATGGAGAACCAAGTGGAGGAGCATGATGCAAGTGAAGGAGAATGAAAGGAAAAGTAGTCCGTACACAACTTGTGAAGCCATGGTCGAAAATTTATGCAGATCGATCGGAAGCTCTCTGTATGATGGTGATCCCAAATCTCTGATTGAGAGAGACCTCGAGAGAGAGTGAGGGATAAGAAACCAATATTGCGGGAAAGAGTTTTGGGGATATTTTAATTTGTTTATTATTATTGTAGCAATCGGCAAAACCAACGTGGCGAAGTCTTCATATATGTTTGCCACGTGGCTGCATAACAGGATCCCATCCCGCTAACAATTTAGAATTTAAATTTTTTAATCCCATTAGGGTCCATCAAATTTTGGGCTGTTTATTTCTCACAAACCCCCATAACCCAAATATTAACTATAGATGTTTGAAATTAAATTATATAAGGAATAGTTTTGAAGACATTTAAAACTCTCAACACTCACTTCGTACATCAATTTTGTTCGATTTATATATTTAAAATAGTCTGATTTTAATTTTTCTACTTTCAATAAATCTTATTCTTAAATTTGCTTTTTTTTTTTTTTTTTACAGAAATTAACTAAATAATATAATAATTTTCACAAAAATTAAAAAGAGTTTAACAATAATTTTGCATTAGAGACTAAAATTGAGATTTATTGAAAAAATATATAGATTACAATTAGACAATTTACAAGTATAAAGTCTAAAATTTAAAAAAACTTGAAGATAAAAAAGGACCAAATAGACAGTAGTAGTAATTAAACATCTTTTTTAATCCCCTTTCAACTTTAACAACTTAGGAGCTTAGTCTATGTTTTGTTTTTGTCTTCAAATTTTAAAATAATTTTGGCTTTGTTTTTCGATAAATATTTCGTTTTTTTTTTTGTTTATAAAAATTAAGTAAGTTCGTCCTCATTTCTTACAAAACAATGATTTACATAGTTTTTAGATATACTTGTTGAATTTTTAATCAATTTTAAAAAACAAAAATAAGTTCTAAAAGCCACATCTTTTAGTTTTTAAATTTTAACTTAATTTTTTAAATAATTGGTAAGAAGTAGATTTAAATAAAGAAAGAAATTTGTATAGCCAAATCTAAATATTAAGAATATCTTGAAAAAAAACCGTTTAGCCAAATCTAAATCATCGTGGCCAAATCTAAAACCAATTCTAAATAATTTTGGTAAACCAAATATATTATGCGTCACTCGTGCATTTTCCATTGTGGGTTGGGGCTTTTTTGTATTTTTCATTAGGGTTCGTGAACTTTTTCTATTTTCAAAATTGTTATTTACTGTAAATATTTTTGACGGTTTGTTATATTTCTTTAAAAATTTGGTTAAAATATTCGATCTTTTTTTTTAGTTCGGGGATTAAGTCTCCAATTTTGGTAATGAACAAACAATAATTAGATGCACTGTAAACTTATTTGAATCTTTTGGTAGGGACAACCCATTTTGTTAATACATAATGATTCAATTCTAAACAAGCCATAATAAGTAATTTTCTTGTTGACATCACATTGCAGTGTCACGTTAGGGATGTCCCTTTCATCATCAAATAATTTAGATCCCTAATTACAAACATCTCTAACAAGATATTTATTTCAAGCCAGACCTTTTTAAAATAAGTAGCAACCAAACATTGACTATTAGATATGCAATTAGATAATGCATTTCAAACAGTAGTAGGTTAAGCAAACCCTATCGAAATTTAATCATCTATAAGAAATCTCAAATTATTTACATTTATTTTTTTAAGAAAATATGTGCAGTGATTCAAGAACACAATTTTCCATTAAATATGGCTATTAGAAAAGCAATATAACATTAAAAAATTCTTGTGTGAATTAATTGTCAAGATAGAATGCATTGACCATTAAAATTAAAGGAAAAATCCACAAATTACTCTTAAACTATGAGATTTTTACACTTACAATTACTTCATGAGCTTAACTTTTAATTTTAATTTGATCAATCTTGTGAATTTTTACCTTGGTTGAATTTTTTGTAATTATTTGATTAATTGGCTCATATAGTTCATTAATGGTGGCAGATAAGTATAAAACCACGTAGGTTTGTTAACTTTTGTTACAATGTATATTCGACGTTTCTTTTATTATATTGAGTAAACCTAAATTGACAAAAGAAACTAAACTAACTATTTACAAATAAAAAAGAAAATCTACCGTAAACAAGAATTCAGCTAAGTGTATTATAGATTCAAAATGTACTAATAAAATTACCGTACTATAGTTTTTTCGATAGAACAAAGTATACCAAAATGAGTATATAATTGAATTAACTAAAAAAAAATTGTTAACCTTGAAGGAGATTGGATTGTGAGAACTCCCAACTATGGAGATCGATCGCAATGAAATCAATCTCTAAAACAAAACAAAACAAAAAATGGCAAAAACGACCTCCATTTTCGATTAACCCAGATCGTCTTCATTGTCTTCTTCTTCTTTCAATCGCGCCGGCTCGCTAATGGAACTTGCTCCGCTAGAGGAGTCGACAACGGCGTAGGAATCGGTGACGTCCGGCAAACCGGACAAGTGGGATGAAGTCTAAGCCACGGATCGACGCACTTGAGATGAAAGAGATGACCGCAATCAGGCAAAAGCCGAAGAACATCCGAGTTCTTATAATCAGCCAAACAGATTGAACAACAAGAAGCAGTCGAATCGTTCTTCTGAAGTTTCGCTTCAGAATACAGTAATTTGGGATAACTCGTAATGGTTTCCTGATCGAGTCCGATTTCAACGACGACGGAATCCAATTCCTCCACCGCTTGGGGCGGGGAGCGATTGGGAGGAGTCCTCTGAATGACGGAGGTGGAGGATAGGCCGTTTCTGGTACAGTAATAGGAAGCCAAGAGGATGGTAGTGATGAGAATCAAAAGGCCTAAGGAGACGCCAATTCCGTAGCCGAAACCGCCGATGTTGGAGGAGGAGAGAAATCCGCCGGTTTCGGCCGTGCCGTTGTTCATTGCGGTGAGAGGGAGAAGGGGAGAAGGAAAATGGGGAGGGGATTGGATTTGTTAGTCGCCATTGTTGTAAGTCTTTTTGATCCATTGATGGGATTTTACGGCCATACTCAATTACAAGTCAACGCCAAATTGCCAACAAATGGGATTTCAATATCAAATCAAAACCCAAATAATATCAAACCAATTTAAACATTTTCTTCCTTTTTTTTTTTTTTTTTTTTTTTGTTAAATGGTAAATGTAAATATTTTTGTTAAATAATTTTTTTGTTTTTTTAGAATAGGTTGAAAATTACTATATGTTTTAACTTAATCAATCTACTAATATATATTTCATTTTAAGCTCTTAAATTTTTTATCTAATCTAAAATGATTTTTTAAAAAATTTTAATTTGGTTATTGACATAGACTATATATCATTAAAAAAATATTTGATGCATGACAGATTAATTAGTTAATTAATGTTACTTACACCAAATTTGACAAAAAGGATGCCAAATCAAAATTTAATTTTAGGTTTTTTTTTTGTTTATAAAAAAAGTCAAATAACTATGCATGTGATTGGGAGAATAAATATGCATTATCATTGGGTGAGGATTTTAAATCTTTTAATTTATAGGCAACATTTTATGGTCAACTCTCCTTTTTTATTATTATTATTTTTCTTAACAAATAAGGATTAAAAGAAAATTGTACGTGCTAATGTGTATATTTAATTATAATCATTTTTATTTAAAATTATAACGTGGTATTAGAGTTAGTGCTAGAAACGACATGGTTTTCATTTTAGAATCACATATTTAATGAATAAAATATGTAAATTAATCGATGATATTAAACTTGTAATTTGAATGAAAAAATGTCATATAAACTATTTTTTTAAAGAAAAAAGTTTACAGTAACGGTCATCAACAATGCAAAGGTTTGAATTGGTGATTGATTGTAAACATAATTATACGTTGCTAACATTTTTCCAATTTTAAATGCAATTCTCTTATCATTAAAATTGATTTTGAAGGATTAAAAACACATTTAAGAATGGTTTTTTAAAATGGCAAAAAAAAAAAAAAAAAAAGCTTTTTAGTATGTGATAATTTATACTTTTTAGTCCCTTAAATTAGATGTTTGTATTCCTAATTTTTTCGTTATGTTATTTACACTGTCAACTCTTTGTAGGGATAAATTTTATGTGTAATGAATTATGAAATCACCATCTATGAATAAATAATTTCTAAAAAATATATTAGTATAATTCATAATTATTATGGAAATCTTTGAATTTTAAAAAATATGTTTTGTTTACTAGTTGAATGTCTTCAAAGATTATTAAAAAAAGAACATATATTCCAATTCAACTAACAAAAATAAAAATTTAAAAGTCTTCTTTAATAACCATTGACTTCTTCTTCTTTTTTCTTTTTTTTACTCTTTCAAAATTAAACATATAAACATACACCTTTCCTTGATATAGTTTTTATTTTTTTTTTATTTTTTTTTTTTGGTTTATGGTGGAAATTTTTTATTGGAAACTCAAATTTTTTTAATTTAAATGATAAGTTTTATCGAAATTTTGGTGGATTTCTCCAAAATTTGAAAAAAAAAATCCATTTATTTAAGAAATAACTTTCATTAGCTATTTTCAAGTTTTTGAATCATGAAAATTCGCAATTGTATGTTACATATGTAAATGTTTTATTTGATGAAGAGTAAAGTTTTTTTTTTTTTTTTAAATATGCTACTAGACTAATTTTCAAATTTTCGTAATTTTTATTTTCAATCCAATACTTTGATTTTCAAATAAATTGAATTTGAAAAAACCATAAAAAAACAACATATATTTTTTAAGGAAAAACATATACTTATTTTAAAATTTTCTCCATCAAATTTTCTCTTCATTCACTTTAAAATATTCTTAAGCTTTATATGATTTTGCAATGATTTTTTCATTTATTTTTAAATTTCTTACCTCACAAGGATATTTACAATATACATATAAAAGCATTATATAATCTTCATTATTTGATAGAAAAGATGATAAAAAAAATATTATATTCTGGTATAATTAAGTCATAATGAAAGTTACATTAACTTAATCACAGCAATTTCCATAAAGTTTTAGGATATTAAGAAAACAATTCACATTTTTACTAACACAAATAACTAAAACCAAAATTACTACCAAATCAACACATCGCAATTTCATTTTTTTTTTAAAAAAAAAAAAAACTACTCATCACCCTCTTACTTATTTGAGAGGACGACAGCAACGATAATGATGATGACAATGGCTGCAAAAATACTAATGCCTATGCAGATCCATTTGCGAGTGTTCTTTTGATAGTATCTTGCAGTTTGTAGCTGAGACGTGCCCCGCTTGACAGCAGAGTTGGCTCGAGTAACTTGGCTTTCGATGTCGTCTAAGTGCTGCCCCTGTGCTTGAACAAGAACCGCCATGTCCAAGAAAACTTGGTGCAACTCTCTCAAATTCCTCTCTATGTCTTTCACTGCGTCGTGCCTTTCTTGAATCTCTTGGATTGTTTCCAGAACTCTTCCTCTTCCTTGCTTTTGTATTGCTTTTTGCAAGAACGTTTCACTTTCACCTTTATCATATGTACCCACATCATTTTAGTATATATCATATTCAATCTTTTAATATCAATTTGAAGGTAAAAAAATTGAATTTTATGTTAAAAATAAAAGAAGATGAAAGAACTGAAAATGAAACCTGTAGAGATCAACAATTCAACAGTCTTCTCATCCGGAATTTCCCCTGTAATTGTAAAATACCTCCGCTCAACCGTCTCCTTATACGTCTTCGTTATCTCTTCTCTCAATCTGTTAAAACTCTCCATTGAATCACACAGCTTCTTCCTCAATCCGCTCACCACCGATGTTCTCGACCGGTCCGCCGAGGATCCATACCCACAACCAGGAAGCTTCCGGTTCTCCTCATTCGACCGGTCCAGTTCCTCCAGCCGGACCTTGATAAACCTAGCCTTCTTCAAAGCCGATGTCACAGCCGCTTCCATTCGCGATCGAACATCCTTAATCGCCTTCGAATTGTGTAGAGTTTTGCTCTGTTCGTGAGAATTCTGGAGGCTTCGGTGGAGCCCTTCGAGTTCTGTTAATTCCGCCTTGACCGACTCCACGTCGTCGAAGAAGGTGTTGAGATTGATCGTGGTTGAGGAGGGCGAGTCGTCGGACATCTCGACGGTGCCATGTCGGCGATATTGGTGATGCTCTTGGCGGAAGGAATCAGTGGAAAACAAATCGTTCATTATTGTAATCAGTTCTAAGTTTTTAGTCTG
This sequence comes from Cucumis hystrix, assembly GCA_025688845.1. Taxonomy (NCBI): domain Eukaryota; kingdom Viridiplantae; phylum Streptophyta; class Magnoliopsida; order Cucurbitales; family Cucurbitaceae; genus Cucumis; species Cucumis hystrix. The sequence goes on along the minus strand of CM046890.1, from coordinate 17,055,742 downwards.
ATTTTGAATGAAATTAAGAGGGAAATGGAATGGAAATCGGGGATTTAATGATGGTGTGTAGTCAATGGAGGAGCTGTAATGGTTACGTCAACAAACGTGGAAATTGAAGAAAGTGATGAAGGTTGGACTTTTCAAACGAATTATCTTTGAACTTTTTTAATAATATATATTATATTAACTAAATTTTAGAATTTAAATTGATATTTTCACGAACGATTATACACCAAATATGTTTTAACTTTAATACTAAAAAAATAAATTTATTGGGTTGAAAGTCAAATACACATATGCATATGTCATATCTGTATTAGCTAATGTGTATATATATATAATATAAAATATGTATATATGTATATATGTATGTATGTGGTAATGTGTGTATATTATATTTTGTGATACAAGTTTTAGAACACATTCTCTCTCTATATATGTATGTATATGCCTATGTGTCTATATTACATTTTGTCGTGATATAAGTTTTAGAACACATGTGAATGTTTACCATTAAGATCTATTAGGTTCATCATGTTCAATTTTATAAAATCACTAATATATCATTCAAGTTAAGTTGATAGTTATTTTAACATATTTGTCCAATCATAAGAATATAGAAATTAAAGAGAGCTTTATGAGATTGCTATAAAGAAAAACAAAATATTTAACATATAATCTTTTAAAACCAAGTGTGAATTTTATCTAAGTTCAAATAAAGTATTATTACAAATTGATTGAGATGGTTATTTAAATTAAACTGTGGGGTGATACTTGAATTAATAATAGTAGATACACTATCACAATCTCATTTGTATATTATAATTCTATTTTACTTGATATAGGGAATGTTTTTTTTTAATTAGGAATTATTAAACAACTAAGACTATGTCAATTTAATCATATTTTTTTCCATTTTCCATTTAAACTAAAATAATAATACAAGTTGTAACTAAAATAAGAGTGTGAAAGACTTTAGATCTTAGTTTGAATGTTACGTTAAATCATTGCACAAAATTTGGAAGTCAACTCATAGCCATCTTCCATAGTTAGAGACAATCCATCTCTCATCAACTTCCTTCCTTAAATATTTAAATTATAAATATAAATACTATATTCCTCCTGTAATAAATCATACTAATTTAATATTTGAGATTGCTACGATGCCAAAAGAAAATTGATTTTAAAAATTTATTATATTTGTGAGTTATTCTATTTTAGTTTTTAAATTTTGTTAGATGCAATATAAATTTTAAACTTCATACTCGATGTTAGTATAATGAAGCTAAATTTTATGAAACTTGGTAAAAAGAAAAAGAAAATAATAATAATAGATTTTATTTTATTAAAAAGAGATATAATAATGTAAATATATTTCTTAAAAAACTGATAGAGAGAAGACTAATATTGGAGACTTACAAGAAGAAGAATAAGAAAGAAATTAACTAATTAACAACCAACTAAGACTAATTTTAATATTGATAACCCTAATTAAATATGTACATTTAGAAGTAACTAAAATTAAACAAATTTTTTTGTCCTTATGTAAGAAAAAAAAGACTATGGTATACTTGTAAATATCTTTTTAAGAAAATACTCTCAAATTTTGAAGAATAGAAAAGATATTATTTATTTTGATAAATTCTAAAATCATAATATTTAAAATTTAAATTTCCCTTCAAGTTGCATTAATTTGTAGGGCAATTGGATAATTTAGTAGGGTCAAGTTGTTGGGTTTGTGAATTTAATTAGTTTTAAGTATTAGAGAATTGTGTATGATTTAGTCAAAGATCCCTATCATAATCACAGCTTAAATTATTGAACAAAATAGGTTGACAATTTCCAAATATCCACAGAGTCTTTGTTTTTTCTTCTATTGTTTTAGACTTCCAATTCAATTTAAAACACACATTTCAATCATTATTCCTATTTTTAGTATAAGATGAAGATAGATGATTCAAACATTAAACTTTTCTTTTTTAGGGTCAAAATCCACAATTTTGTTTCGTTTGAGTTGTGTTCACTTAGATAAACATATTTCAGTTTAAGGTTCAATTTAGTTCTTAAAGTTTAATTGATAACAATTTAGTCCTTGTACCTAATTATAAGAATTTAGTATGACCCTAACTTAATTTATTAACTAACGACCAAGTTATTGCTCTTTACGATTTATAATGATTTAGTGTTTATAGTTTTTTATAACATATATTTGATTCATGATTCGGTTCATCAATTTCCATGAATCGTAAGAAATTTCATTAAAACATATTGATGGTTTTCATGATAGAAACTAAATTGTTATAAATTATAAAAATACAATGACTAAATTGCTACTTATTAAAATACAAAAACTACATTTTGTTACCAAATATAAAAGTACAAGAACGAGATCATCACTAACTAAAATTTAAAGATTACAATACTACTTCCACAAAAGTTTAAGAATCAGACTAACAAGGTCTTCTTAACCATTTTAATAAAAAAGAAAGCTCAACGCCTGAATTGTCAGGAAGAAACCAAAGTTTCACAATAAATAAATAAGGAAGATATTATTGGCATGAAATCTTGATTGGTGTAATTTATTTTAAAATATGTTTTTAGTTTGTTAAATTTGACTTCACAACTCAAATTTGTTTTCATTTATGAAAATTAAAGAAATAATGGTTAACAAACAAGTTTAAATCACAAATTATAAGTTATGAAGTAATTATTATTCTTCTACTATTTCTTTTAACTAGTAGACGTTACTCTAATCTATTGTTTAATTTATAATTTATTATCCATCATAGAGGTTTCTTTGATGTATCATCTCCAAATAAATAAATGAATATATTAGATTTATTTATATATATATATATACATAGATATAGAATACACACTATATAGTGGTCAAATTGTGTAATTGAAAAATGAATGGTGAACCTAACATAAACTAGTATATATACGATTATGTGTTAAAAGACTATTGAGATGTTGATGATTCGAATCTCTTATACCCATATTATACTATAAAAAATTACTCACAATTGTTTAAGAAAAAGTAACTCACAATTACAATTAAGAATTTTACTATACATTTGCCTAACAAAGGTAAGAATGATTTGATTTGATTTGATTCAAAGTACTGTTGATCATATATATTATAGAACATAGCAAAAAGTACTCAAAAGCTGCAAAATCCTAATACTTAAAACACCAATAATATTTAAAGAAACAAAAACTTTTCATTTCTTAACTTTTATATCTAAGTTTTTTCATAATACAAAAGGTAAGCCATGCATATGGGCAAATTAATGGCCAATTAAGAATATTAATCTCCCCAATTAAACACCTTCTTCTTCTTCTTTTAATATTACTTTGGCCAGTTTAAAAAATTCCTAGCCCCCTTAATCTTTTTTTTTTCTTAATTCCCCTAGAGCTTATTTACAAACTATTATCTCTCCTTTGCTTGTTGGCTTCACATCCAAATTACCTTGACACTTTCCAATTTCACCTACTTCATTATTATTATTAATGTTGTTATTATCCACCCTAATTACAACATGATCGTCTCCATCTCCACACTCGCTGTCGAATACCGGGTTCACGATCCCCCGGTGAAGCAACTGCGATGACTTCTCTGGCGAAACTGTTGCCTCCACGCTTTTGAACCTTGCCGACCGACCGAGTTCGTCGGTGGCTTCCGATATCTTCTCGACGGATTTCACAATGTCGATCAATATACAACAAACTGTTGCGTCTGGTATGATTCCCAATAGGTCTGAGCTCTCCAAATATCCACTCTTTAGTGTGTGTTTAAGGTCATCAATGGCTGCCTTGGCATTTTCAATGTGGGTTTTGCTTGAAGAAGATGGATTTGTCATTGCTTTGATTGATGAAGCCAATATCCTTAGCGCTTTACCTGATTCTGTGCTTATGGCCTTGCATGATTCCTCTATTCTTCTTCGAAATTGAATTGCAACCTTCAATATCAATTCGAGTTTGTTGAGTATAATTCGATAATATGACCTATTAACTTAAGCGCTTGAATTTATTTAAGTTATTAATTTTGGTCTAATCTACTTTATCCTTTCAACATTCTATTCTGTATATTTTTCTGTAAATACTAGTTTCTCAAATTTAACTTTTATCAAAATTTACATTAAAAATATATATATATAAACCAAAAATATATTATGACCTTAAATATGTTAATATGTATTTTTTTAGGTTTAGTAGTACTTATGATCACAACTATTTTTTTCAATTAATATTGCTAAATTATCTATTCTCTAATTAATTTTCAAGTCTTCCAGAGATATGAGAAAGGAGCTATGAACATATAAGTTCCAAAACCAATTATAAGAATATAAACATTCTCCAGTCGTTTATATACATCATTGTCATATTCATCTTAAGTCGGTAATTTTTATGAATGATTTGAAAAAAATGTTAAATCAAAAGTAATATTATTATTGCATAAATAAATTAGGGATCTATAGATAAAATAAAATGGAAGGAAAAGTTATTGGTAAATAAAGTTGAATTTTACTTGGATATCAGCTGGAATGACATAGCCATTAAGGGATTCAATTTGATATGCACATTGGCGAGTGAGTGATCCAATTTTCAAATATTGTTTCCATGGATGTCCAAATGAGAATTTCCCATGTTTAGGTTCCCATGATGCTAAATTTGCCTGCAAATTCCATATATAATTAATTAACCAATTTAATAATATTTTTTTATTTTTCTATATTCAGATATATCCAAAGATTGATATATCTTTTGATATATAAGCTTGAAGACATGATAATTCATACATATACAAAACTAACTATTAAAATTTACCAAAGATTCTTCTGAGGACTGTGAAGTTAGCACACTTTTATAAGCTTGAAGACTTGATAATTTGTTGTGTAATTTGGAGTGATCTTCAACAATAATACTCTCTTCATTATCCTCATATTGGAAATATTCACCTCCAAATCCTATATATACACAAATATTAACAAATAATGTAAATTTTTATTATTTACCCTTATTGGAGTGACTTGCATGCCAAGAAAATAACGATATTATTATTATTAAAAATACTTACCTTCGAGGTAGTTTGCCAACTTTTCGATGTTAGAAGCGATGGTGTTATGAAGTGTTTCACCAGCCCAAACTGGACATATAAACAGAGAAATAAACACGCATGTTGCTCCACCAATCAGTATGGTTGATAATCTTTGATGTGCTAACTCCAAGATTTTCTCGACTCGATACCCCGAGACAGATACTAAACTAAAGGTTAAAATGAAAATCAAAACACCATAATCGTATCGTGCCTTAATCTGTGGAAAGAATCGAGAAAACGTCGATGCGGCCGCTGGTGGAATTATACCAACAAAAAAATTCAATATAATTAAATATGAGTGTATAGAAAGGGTTAGTAGTTTTTTGGTTTGTTAATATTATAGATTAGAAGTAATAGTAAAATTAGAAATGTTATACCTAACAAGAAAACAAAAATGCCAAGAACAATGGGTTCTCCAGTTTGGCCAAAAAGGCTGGCAAAATGTTGAGCTCCCACTCCTAAGGCTCCAGCTAGAAGTGTTCCAAGTCCTCTGTTTAGACCTTTCGATAGTGTTGCACCTGAAAATTAATATAATAATTAACACCAATAATTATGTTTAGTAGTGTTTGTTGTACACATATTAATTATCTAGTTGCAACTAGCTAGGCTTATTTGTCGTCTGCCACGTGGTATAAACATTGATATGATTGGATATATAACTGAGTGAGTTGAATAAAGGTTGTTGATACAGCTAAAAACTGCAGTAAGTAATCTTCTTATATCTTCAACTAAGATGGAGAGGAGAGAATGTGTGCAGTAATCAGTTACCTACGGTAAATTCGAAAACAACGACAACGGTAAGAACGGCCCAAATGGATGCAATACCAAAACCATCATAGAGAGGCCTCCAATAATACAACAAGGAAACAAATGTAAGAGCCAAGCCAACTTTCAAAGAGTGGATGATTCTTCTTGGATCATCTCTTCCAAGCTTCTTGATCCTCTCCACAACTCTAATAAGCTTCCTTTTGCAAGAGCCCATAAACCCAACCTTTTGTTCATCACTTATTCCCATTTGAATAAGAAGAAGAAGAAGCTTAAGCTAAGGCTATAGAGAGAATAAAAGTGAAAAACCAATTAATGATATGTGGAACTGAAGGAGTGAATATTACAACGAGTGAGTAAGTAAAGTTATTTGCATGCATATTTATAAAGGGAATGTTTTCTGGTGCAAAAGGAATATTGTTTGTGTTTTTCAATTGGAAGCATGTGATTTGATGTCATGCATTTTTTTGTCACGGTGGAAATAGATCTTGGTAATTTAAAAACAGAAAATGGAAAGGGGTGTTAAAAATAAATAAATTACAAATTAAAAAAAAAAAAAGACTAAATTAGGGTAAATATGATGTACACTCTCAAACTTTCAATTGTAAAAAAAAAAATTAGAAAATTATATATGAGCTAGATAGGTAAAAGATGCACTAGAACATCTTCATTAGATGAACACCTTCAATTGTAAAGAAAATTGACACTTAAATTTGTATAAATTTTAAAATTGAATTCTCAACCTTACAACAATATTTGTAGAAATTGAAGCCGGATCAACCTTTCAAATTTATACCACCGTGGTTAAATTTTTATAATTGAAAAAATATGAAGGTTTATACAAATTTTACAATGATATGTATATATAAATGTATATATGTATGTGTATGTGTATGTATCTATATCTATATGTGTATATACATGTGTGTATGTGTATGTATGAATATATATGTATGTATATATAGAAGATGTGAAGGTGGGATGCTTTGGTGATTAGGGGATTCCAAAATGTTGTGTTGATTAATTACTTTTTTGAGATTTAGGGTTTAAAATAGCAAAGGCTGATATCACAACATAATTAATTAGGTTTAATTCTGCAAATTAAAAAGAAAACAGCTGGGAAGCATTGAGTGTGGGGTTTGACCATGCACCCAAATGCCTTTGTCTCTAACTAAGTAAACTTTTTTTTATTTATTAATCATTATTTTTCATTTGTTAACTAATTAATTAAGCAATTTCTTTTTCTTTGCTGCTTTTCAATACCATATTCATTCTATTTTCACAGTAGGTAATATTTTTATTAGAAATTTAATTTAATTAGTATACTTAGAGAGAGACAAATGATGTTGGTTAAGTAATTAAAAGTAGTGGTTCATCTTTTTGCATTGCACTAATTAAAGGGATCTGTTGTGTAAACACACACTGCACTGTATCTCCACTTTCAATTCCAAAGCTCAAAAATATGATTCCACTCCTAAAGTAGAAGTCTGCCTAAACTCTATGACAAAGCTAAGAGTCACTCAACTAAATTAAATGTTGTCTTTAACTAGGAGTAAATTTAAAATTATGATTTAAATTGTTTTTTTTTTTTTTTTTCGATTTAGAATTTTTGCTTGGAAACATATGTGAATAATTCAAATTCATGATTTTCATACCATTTAAATTGATTTCGTATAAATAAAAACATGTTTTTGAATGAAGTGATTTTAAATGTGATAAAAGTGATTTGATTAATTAGTTTTATAAAATCACTCATCCAAACTCTTGTTTTTAATTAGATAGATTGACTAAAACTATTTATAAACAAAATTTATTAAGAGTTTGATTGGATTTACAATGAAAAAATATTCTAAAGTCGTTTCCATCAATGTTTGGTTATACTTTCGGATTATTGTTATATACATATTCATTTTTATAAATACTTACTCGATATGTTCTATTAATTAATATCTTTTGTTTTTACTTTTTTTAGCATATGGATTGATATATTTAGTCAGTCATTAGAAGTTGTCCATTGGAGATAATCAATGTGGTTGGTCAATAGAGTTGATTGCTGGAGCTAGCAGTCGTGAGAGGTAGTTGTTTCTGGAGTTGGTTTTTGTTGAAGACTGAAAGGCTGTTAATGGAGTTAACCATCAAGTTTTATTGTTGAAGTGGTTGTTAAAGTTGGCCATTAGAAGCAGTCGTGAGAGGTCATCTAAAGTGCCCACTCAAGTTTGTCGTTGGTGGTAGTCATCGGAATTGGTAATAGTAATAGTCGGATCAATTGATCACCACTAGAGGTCCCAAAGATGGCTGTCGATGGTGGTCACTAGAGTGACTAGCAAAAGGCAATGGTAGCCTGCTACAACCATAGTGAAAATGTGGTAAAGGATATAGAAATTAAGGAGAATTAACGGCTAACAACCCTAAAATCATTTTTCTAAAAGTTAATTAATTGTTTCTTCAAACTAACTTATTTCATGAATTCAACTTTTTAAAAGCTGGGGTTGCAAGACACTCTAACTTTTTTAAAATGACATTTAAAAAAAAAAAAAAACTCTTAAAAATTAACACAATAGGTAAGAGTGGTACAAATATATTCAAATGCAAACATTGAATGTTGTATTTATATATATTATATATCAATGATATCTAAGAAATATAATATAATGATAGTGGTTATATACATGTATTTTCATATAGCTTCACGTATAAGAAAAAAGAATGCATTGGTACTTTTTTTTTTCTATAACTCCATTTGGTTAATATAAACAAATAAGTATCTTTTTACTACTTTATCTTCTAATTTTAAAAGAGAAAGATATTTGAATTAATTTATAGAGTTTTAATTCTTAAATTTTCAAGAAAAATAAACTTAAATGCATCTTGAACGATACTCATCTTAGTGAAAATCAAGAAGACGGAAAAGAAGAGAAGTTGACAAAGCATAAGTTGAGATCAAGAGCACGATATAAACAAAGGTCTATTTAGTAATTTCACCCAGACTAACACAACCAAAAGGTTAAAAAAAACAAACAAACTTCTTTTAAAGTTAGTCAAAACTCATTTGGATCTCTAAAGAATAGGTCGTGTCATTTTCTTAAATATTTTTAATTTTAAAAGTCTATAGATTAACTTTTAAAGTATTTATAAAATCAATTCAAATACCTCCTAAACTATTATCCAAACATTTCTTTTTAAGTTTAAAAGATATGAGTCTTATAAATATTTATTTTTAAGTTTAAAAGATATGAGTCTTATAAGTGGTGACTAAGTACTTTACGTACCCACAAATTTAGATTTGTTCACATCCTTAATATATATATATATATATATATAATGTATGAAATTAGTTAGGGATATCAATTATTCCACTACTATCCACTTAGTTGCCCACATTTTGGATTACTTAACATGAAAAATAAATAACAATATTGTAATATAATTGTCCTTTAATATCTTATCTTCAATAAATAAGTAAAATAAATATACTTTTAACAATTAGGTCATATGACCAAGATAATTGAAAAGTGAAAGCATCAACCATTAATTAATTAAAAAGAAGAAAAAAAAACCCAAAAAGATATTTCACTTACACATTTACAACATTATAAATTATTAATGTGTGTACGAAACTTTAGTGTATGTGAATATAAAAATTATTACATTATCATGAGCATTATAAATACAACATATGAACTATGATCTCTATAATTAATTCCATATATGGCTTTCATTGTTATAAACATTTGTAGAATCTGTTTAATTAATTGGAATCACTTTAATTAAATTTGTTTAAGTAAAATAGTGTTTGGTCAGCAAGCATTATTAAGGAATTTGGATAAACATGGCTGAATATAATGTGTAATTTCACATGTGTAAATAGAAGGAAGGATTTTGCAAATACATTGAATTATTGAAAAAATATTCTTCTTTCTTACACTTTTTTTTTCTTAGAATTGTTTAAAGTAATATCTAAATAATTAATTAATACCTTATCAGTTCCTAGAAAGATTAAAACTTTTTCAAAGCTTATCAAAAGGATGCTTTTTCAAAATCTAAAAGGTTTGGTCGAAAGTGATTATTTTAAAAAAGAAAAAAAAATGGAAGCACTTTTAATTAAATAATTAATGGCCAAACTTATTGGTATAAGTTTGAACTTCAAAGTAGAGTTTGGTGATATTGTCGTCAACTCCTAACATTCTTTTTGTATTTTTTTTTCTTTCTTTCTTTAGCATATTTGTTATAGAATCATATATCAAATTTTCATATTTTATGATTGATAAATTTTATTTGTGTCCATCAATAATGAATTTTTCACATTTTGTTATGTTTGAAAATATCACCTTATATAATAATATATATTTACAGAAAGTTTATTATACGAGTACAAATTCAATTTTAGTTTTGCTATTTAGGTCTCATGTTGTTATGTTTCTAAAATGTCTAAATTTAATCTATATATTTTAAACAAATCTTATGATTATAAATTATTATTTTAGAGGTCATTTGATCCAATGAATATATTTTTTAAAATTATAGATGAAGAGTAACGTAGATTAGTTTTTTTTAGGAGAAAAACAATAAACCAAGAGAGATATATCGACCGAGGTATTTTCATTCTCCTAATAATTTGAAGAATATGTTGATTTTGTTACATTAAGAACCTTGGCGTGTTTAAGACTTGAGACATGATTGAGACCCTTTCCATCAGGCTCTCGTCATCGGAGGGAGATGAAAGCGATACAAGGTCAAGTTTAATTCATTTATACTGCTCACCATAGAAACACATCCAATTAGATGTATAAAGCTCTCCTTGGAATATAGTTTGGGAATGTAACTATAAACTATGTATATTGTAACATGAACCACACAAATACACTATTCAAACTTATTCAACAATCAAGACTACTTAAATAATGTCATTTCTATGTTACAAACTCACACTTCCATATTTAACTACAAAGTAAATCTCCACTGCCCAACAGCTTACACCATAACCAGCAGATCCTCGACACATATTCACTATTCTAATTCTATTCCACAAGGCATACAAAACCTATATGAGAGAAAATAATGATCCTTGAATATGCATCTACCTATCTAAACTTGTTTTGGATTGGTAATTTATGCATCCAAGGAAGAACATGTTTTCAACACTTTTTTCTACCTCACAGACAGTTTTGCAGATAAAAGTTTGTTATCTATCTGCTTTTACCATGTATAGATTGAATTTTCAACCTGAGGAGGCAGGAGATGTAAGTCCTTACAGTGCTGTCTGTCGTAGTCACGGGTCCCTGGGATTGCTCCGGTGCAAAGTCTGAGGAGTTCGTTACCGGTAAGACAATAATGAGCAAATGCAAGACCGCCATCAACAACTTCTGTCAGACTAGGTGTTGAAATTGACTTCCTGATAACCTTCCTCTCGGTGTTGTTTGATTCTAGTTCTTTATCACTGTTCAAGACTTTGTTGAGATCAGAATACTCCAAAAATCTCTGAGTAGCAGCTTCCCATGAGAGGTTGTATCTTTCCTCAGGAGTAAGAGGCCGAGGTTCGTTTTCCAATGCCTCTTTCACTTTAGCAACAAAATCTTCGGATGATTTGTAAGTCAAACAATTGGGGAAAGACCTGAAGAAGTCATTGGATGGATGATCTGCACACACTACAAACTTCCCCATGGCAAGAGCCTCAGCTGTAGCTGTACAGAGCACATCGCTCACACTTGGGTTTATAAAAACCTTGTACCTTCAAGGAGAATAGAAATACTTTCAGTGGATGAAATGGAAAGAAATTCAATTGCAAGGTTTGATGAAAGATCACTTTTTCAATGAAATATGTTTTTATCTGTGCCTTTACAGTGTGGATTCTCGGGGAGGCATCAAATAGATGAGATTCTATGAAGTTTCCTCCACATACACTTAAGAATCTCTAAAAGTAACACGCTGTAGTAAAACTACTTTCCCCAATTAATGTATAAAAATTGAAAAAGATGGTTTGAGAGAGGCATTGTCTTACCCATGAAGAGAATCATCTGCATGGTCCCTCCCTCTCAAAAAGTTCACATTCAACTCTAACTTTTTAGCTGCACTCTGAACCTCATGGGCGTCCTCTCCATTTCCGAACACATCCAAATTGAACCCATCAAGGTCATGCTTGTGCTCAGCCAGTAAATCTATTAGTTCTCGATATCCTTTTGCCCAGACCATTTTCCCTAAGAAATATGCCCCTTTTGAAAAAGCTATATTCCCAAGTTTCCTATCCTCATCAACCTTTTCTCCAATTTTTAAGAATTTTGGATTTACACCGTGGACATTGCAAATAACAGACTTAGGAAGATCTTGAGTGGCAGCAGAAAGTCGAAGAACCTGGAAAGACAAAAATAACAAATGGTCGTGTTAGATCGAACTCTGAGAACCCACAAGGATGTCAGAGCGAGCCAATCATGAAGGAACATCTTAGAGGATAACCTTCTATAGAAAACAAGAAAAGTCTAAATTACGGAAAAAAAAAAAAAAAAACTGATGTTATAGAGATAAAGAAGGAACAAAAATGATCATCCATCAAGATCTGCCCTAATAGATTAATACCTTGTGGCAGTACGCCCGGATGACCCAGTTGTTTATGTGTTTCACAAGGAATGCTTGCAAAGCGCCATTTTTCTCCCGCTTAATGTATTCCAGGTAATTTGTATGTACCACACCAACAACATGATTAAATTTATCAGTCCAACGCCTGCCGTGATGGTACCAATTAAGGTGTTCTGGTTCTTCCAAGATTGCTATGTCAGCGTCTTTGGAAGGAATAAACTGAGAAGTATCTCCAGCAGGTATGATACTCCGCCTTTCTTTAGAGAACTATAAAATAATGGCCATAAATCAGTGACTCGCTCTAAAACAATCCATGGGAGAACAATGCTTTTAACAATTCACAAGACCACTCACCTTTCCTGGATAGAATGAAATTTTAAAATCGGGCTTAAAGCCAATTCTTTCCTCAAGCCATTTACGAATGTAAGTCTCTTGCTCTTCTGGAGAACTAAAGGTGAGATGGTTAGGATAAACTAACTCCTGATCTGACATGGAAAGCCAAGGAACTAATAATGTTACACTCTGTTTTGCAGATTGTGCTAAATATGCAGCCCTAAACAAGGGGTTTACAGCTGTTCCTGTCATCCATGGAAGGCTAGCTGTCGTGACAATTGCAACATGCCTTTTCCCATCTGATGGTATGTGCTTTCCCTGACTAGTCCAAAATCCACCATCATAACAATGACCAGTACTTTCCAGGACACTGGCTATCCTTGCATCCAATTCATCATTTACGTTATCATTTTCTATAACAGAGGTTTCTCCGGTAGAGGAGCCCCATAGTAATTGATTCTTGCGTTTGCTACACAAGTTCTCCACTATCTTATCACAAACATCTGCAAGAATACGATCAACAGGTTATGTAGAATTAAAGCAGGGCGAAAGAGAGAGAACATGGGGAAGAGGAGGGAACTTAAACATATAGCACACTAAACAAGGAATCACAATAATCCTATTTTGATTCTGAACCATTTTTATAAGATTATATGGAAATGAAAAACACATATACTACTACCGTTACCAATGTTTCATTTTTTGATAGGAAATGCTACCAACATTTGACAGGAAAATAAAACCATGTAGATTAACCCCTCAATCCATATGTTTCAAACACCTGGCCAGTAGGCGCCATGTAAAAAATAAACGACTAAATAGGTTTAAGTCATGGTGGTCACCTACCTAGGATTTAATATCCTATAACCTGCCTTGAAAATTATTGAGGTGATGCGAGCTAACCCAAACACTCATAAATTATCCCAAAATAAATTCGCATGTCTCATTCACTAGCACGAAACAGTGCAGTGCGGCCATAAAACTTGATTGGGTTTCAAAATGCCAACATTTCAAACAAATTGCCCAACGTGAAATGTCAATGATAATCCAAATATGTGTAGGACGAAACATCCCATGCAGACTGCGCTTTCCCAGCATTATCATAAACACTCCATTTTGCTAAAATTTCTCCATTGCAGAAATAGTTAAATGATCAATCTTCAAATTCAAAGCTGCAGAAAACTCTTTAATTGAGTATTTTAAATATAGAACCTAAAGAATGTGCATGGAATTCAAGATTAAGGAGTGAATTTCTTTTTCTGTAAACTCTATCCTTGTTTCTGTAATAAGCATCGATACTTCCTCCAAATTTAGGTTTCTCACTACCAAGTACCAGTCAAGAAATAGTATGGACAGCATGTTAGAAGTCTTAGGAGGAGTTCACCCCCTCCAACCTCAATAGCAAATAAATAAAGTAGCAGAGTGCATCAGGACATCTTAAAGGTTGCCGTGCTAGATAAGTACAACAAGTTTAAAAGCTTGTACCTGTTCTAATGCCAATTTGATCAAGGAACGATCCAGATTGTCTAACTAAAGATGCTAATAGCTCTGGTACATCAAGTGGCGGCACCTCCTATATGCACAAAAATGATGAATTCATTAGTTATTAGCTTAATTATACTCCAGAAAAGAAAGAACAGTGTAACTGTAAAGCAAAAGGAGAAGGCAATACGCTAACGACAACACACAGCAGACTACCTATACCTACCAACCTTTCAGCTAAGCTAGCATGCTCGTACGTCTATGAAAATTGGATTGATCCAGTGACTAAATATTTTTAAATCAAAGATGAGGCAAACCTTTGAGTCTTCAGGGTCCTTGCAAATTGATCTCTGCAAACAAAAGTTACAAACAAATCGTTATGGAAGGAACAAAAATGACTCATTTCTTCTTAATCATCATTATAACAAGTGAAAGGTAGAGCAAGTCTCCAATAGTAACATTACTCCAATAAACTATTTATACCATCTACAAAGCAAGAAATAGTATGCTGAATCAAAATACTGTGAAGTCTTGGAAAAGTCGGCAGCAAAGATAAACTAACAACACCAATAACTTATTGAGCAGGAACCACTACCCCCAGCAACCAGCCTGGTCTCATACACATGCTTCAAGAACTGTATACACACACCCAAACATATATATGCTATGTTTTTAATGCAGACACACAATACATGAACAATTGTCTAAGATGGGAATAAAATAACAAAGCAGTTACTATCCAGTATCCAGAACACAATAGAGACTACTTGCATGTCCGATCAAAGAATATAATCCACCTTTCAACTATTCATTATTTGACTTCACAATGGCGTAGATCAACGCCTATTCTTTCAATCATGAGTATCCAGGAAAACTAATGTGCCATTTGACTAGCCTCATTGGACAATCGCATAATCCTAAAGCATCAAGTAAAGGTAGGACATTTACATAATATCCTAGTAAGATAGATGATCATTATTTGAACTCGCGATCTCAAAGCTACTTTCTTCACAGCTTAACCCTTTTGTCACAAGTCTAATCAAGTTAACAACTAACAATGGCTAGTTACAGTCTTAGGGTCCCAAACAATACCCAGAAAATTATGAACTCAGACATTTTTATAGCTAAAATTACCCTTTTAAATCCGGCCCTTATAATGAACTCATAGTTCAAAATAAACAAAGACCGATATCCTTATAATGAACTCAAAGACATAATAAACAACGATATCTATATAATTATAGTAAAGAGACCCTTTCCCCTTCCTCTATTATTCATGAGATGGAACGTGTGAGTTGTTTATTATATCAGCAGTGTAGAAGTTCTTGAATCAATTGAGACTGGCAATTATACAACATTAATTAAAGAAAGAGAAGACGACAAGAGATGAAAGGACAAGCTAAATAAGATTAAAGAACAAGAACACACCAAGCTCGACTTCACTTTCTCCACGAACTCTCCATTCTTAAAGCCCTCAAACATCTCAGCCGATGAACTCCGCTTCTCGAACTCCCTCAATCTCGTTTTCAACGCTTGAATAGGCTCCCAGTCCCTATTAACGTGCACATCCTCGCTCTCATTCTCTCCTCTCGACTCTCCCCAAAACTCCCTAAACCTCACTCTATTCCATTTCCTCACCCCATCCCCATCAATAACCCTATCCCCATCCTCCACCTCAGACACAATCGCGTTCTTAATAGCAGACAAATCAATCCGAATCCTCGTCCTGGGCTTCCATTTCTCCAACACAGTTTTACTAAAATCCGGCGAGGAGTAGACCCTACGAATTTCCGAAATTTTCGGCTGCAATTTCTTCACAAACTCAATCTCAGCAGGAGGAGAAGAACCGGAACCAATTGCAGGAACAGAGAAACTAGAAGCGGAATTAAAAAAGTTCTCAATTTCCCGGTCGAAAGACGTGGCTAAATTCTTGAAAGAATTAGCTCTATCTTTAATCAGCTGAAGATCCGCGTCCGCTGAATCACGAACCTCCCTCCATCCTTTGGAAATAAAGGAAAAGGCGCTGGAAGAAGAAGCATCAGTTACCACCATTGTAGACTCAGAATCTTCAAAAGAAATACCAAGCTTAGGAGAAGAAATTCTTGGAAAACGAAGACAACCCAGAATTGAATAATACGAAAAAGGAAGAGAATAGGGAAGTGAGGGTTGAGATTTTGGGTGGGGTTTTTCTGAAACTTTCTGGAACCTGGACGGAAGATGAAAATGGGAGAGGGGCGAATGAGGTGGCGTAAAGTGATTGGAGGAGAAAATAGAGAATCGTTTTAGGGTTTCATTATGGAATATTCTGAAGAACGAACGATGGATAACAGATTGTGAGGGCATTCATTTGTGGCTGAGGTGGCCACGGTTGGGGATTTTGTCCAAATTGTATTGGCGGACACCAAATTTTCCTCATAACACTTTTTATTTTTAAAATATTACAATTCTTTTTCTTTATTATTATTTTCAGAATTTTTGTGTATAAAAATAAATTATTCCATTACTCCACGTTGTTCTTCTACACTGTACTCTACCCAATTCTTTTTTTTAATATTTATAAAAAAAACAGGTTGGTGAACTGATAATGTGATTTGATTTTTGGAGTGAAAAAGTTTTCTAGTTGTTTCATTAATATTTTATAGTATTAATTTGAATGTACTAAGAATATGAACTAAATTTTCCTCTCAGCATCGATGAAGCTTCGTACAATAATCATACTAATCTCTTAACAAATCGATTAAGAAAATTCTAATCAAATAGTTGATTCTCCTGTCCTCTTACAAATTTATTGTTTTACAAGACAAATAACTCTCTTTGTATTTATTCATTTCTATATTTATTTAGGGAAAAAACTGTATATGAACTTCGGGTTTGGTGATTAGGAATTTGTTATGTTCATTTTGCTTATAGGCTGAATTATTGTTACTTTATAAAAGGTAATAATAATGTTTAGGATTAAAAAATGACAAAAGTAAGTATAATTATAAAAAGTCGAAATAAAAATTAATTTTTAAACAAATGACACGGTTAAATTATTGTTTTTATAATTAACATTTTTTAAGCTATAACATATGTAATCTGTGACGTGTTAAAAAAAACAAAAAGTCTACTATTCAAGTCAAATATAAATCTTAAAAACGTATTAACAAATAACAAATGTCTCAATGCACCATATCACCAATTTCCACACGTGGAACCTATTGTAGAATGATATCGCATTCTTCAAAATATGTTCAGTTGAATACGAAGAAAAACCTCCAGTTCTACAGTCTCAAAATATAAATGTGTATATATATTGATCTGCAGACATAAAATCCGGTATGTTTGAATAAAATTACATTTCTGGTTAGATATCCCGAAGAAAACTAATATACTCAAAAAAAAAAAAAAAAAAGGGTTCTTGCTACAGCTTCAAAAATAATGCTACCTCTGCTCCAAGTCATCTCGTTCCCATCAACGGTTTGTTTAGACAAGCAGAACAGCATTTATACAACCGTCGTTCTCCGGATTATTGGTCACTTGAGCATACTTCCCTGAATAAACCATAGAAACAAAATAATTTCAATCAACTTCATCCTAAATGGAACTTGATGAAGATTCATTAATTGAACTTTCCAAAACTATAAAATAAGGAATGAAAAATCTTTACCCCATACTACTTTCCCAGCTGGTGTGACCAAACCTAGTTCACTGACATTCACCTAATTAAAAGGAAAAGAAGTGACAAATCAGAAACAGAATTGATCGAAGGACTTTATGCACAGTGAAGAGGTTGAGCGTATGAGGAGTATACCTCAATAATAGCTCCCTTAGTTATGACACCAAGAGAGGTATACATTGGACCATTCGGATTTTTCTTCACCCCGATGATCTCGAGATTGAAAGTGCATTTAAGTTCAGGATGTGTTACATGTGCTTTTGTAAATCGAAGACCTGATGGGCGGATAAACCGCTCATACTTGGGAGGTTTTCTTGTAAAACCTGCCCCAACAAATGTAGCTTTTGTGACCATCCTCTTCCATTGCTTTGCTGTAAAATTGGCATGGATTAATGAGTGGGCTTTCATAGTTCATAGACAACAACTGAAGATTCTTGACAATAGATACAGATTGTATTACAGAAGAAAAAAAACAATCTTAACGGATAAGGATACTTACTTTTTCTTTTACCAGTTCTTATCACTTTAAACATTTCATCCTCGGCAACGGGTCTGACCTAAACAAGAAAGCAAGTCCAATTTACGCATCATTGATAGAGTGAGACATATGAAAAAATGATACTCTTAAACAAAACCACAAACAAGCCTTACCTTGGGCAGGGGAACTTCCCATTTTCCAGCTTTTTCTTTCCTCTTTTGCTTAACGGTGTTGCTGAGAATCTATTTCACAGTAGACAGTCAGATACCCAGATAGGAATTCAAAAAAATTACATGGCTGAAATTAGAAGAATGTTCCAATAGTGCATACTTTGGCCCGAGCTGTATTTTCACGATCCAATAGGTATGCAGGAAGAGCACCTTCTTGAACATCATCATCAACCTTGCGTCTACTTGAAGACTCCTCGTGCATTGCCAATCTATCGAAACAAGCATACAGCAATTACCAATCTAACTCTCGATTCATTTTGTTGAAAATGCAATAATGTAATTTGATTTCCAGACGCCCTAATCAAGTGTGTGACACTTCATTTTTTGAAACTACTCTACTACAACTCTAATTCCGCTATACCAAAAGCAAATACCAGATGCACAATAAAGAATTGAACAATAAACAATTATCGAGCCTATTAAAGCTCTAATCTACTATAGAAAATACCAAATTCAGAATAAAGTATTAACATGAGGATAAAATACGACCCCGAAATAACCACTGAAGTACAAAATCAGCGGCACCGGAGGAACTTCAATAGAAACGAACAAAAATACTCACGTTTTCTTCATCAGAGCCTTCTCCGCGTAGCGTTTCTTCGCGAACATCTTACCCTTGATACCCAGGGCCTGCAACATTCAAAGTTCGATCAGAAAGGGAACGGCAATAACTCAACAGAGTTGAAAATTACAAATAAACGTAAATTTTGCCAGCAAGAACCAAAATCAACCTTCTGGGCCGTAGCAGATCGTTTGTGCACTTCACGAGCCTCCTTCTTGCGTTTCCGCTCAAAGTGATCATGGCGGTAGCCATGTCGCTTCCTGTGAAGCTCAATATAATCTCCCTGCGGCTGTTAACCAACAAAATAATACAGAATCAATTACTGAAATGAAAATGACGAGGAAAACGTAAAGGTTGAGTATTGTATGTGAAGTAGCAAACCATAGCAAAAGTCTACAATCGCAGGCCGGATTGTCTGAAGAAGATAAACCCTAGATGACGAAAACGAGAGCACCGATCAAAGAGCGCTGGTTGGAAAGAAGTCGGTTTGCCCAAGTTTTAGGGTTTTAATTGATAATTTTGGGCTTCAACCCATAGTCCGGCCCATGATATATGCCCAGGCCCACTTTTTTTTCTCATCGTCCATCCTTTTTTCCCTTGTACTTCATATGGTTGCTCATTGCTAAATAATGTTCTTAGAGATATTGATAGAGAAGATAATGGAAAAAAATAAATATAAAAATAAAATCTATGGAACTCATAGTATGACTAAGAAATATAAAATGAAGAACAGTGAGAAATCTTATAACAAAAATAATTGAAATGAAAGTAAAAATATTGTTCGTTTTTTTTACTATGTATGGATGAGGATTAAGCTTGTATCTCAATGTTGGTAGCATAAGTTAAAAACAATTACGCTATAATAGCTTTATTTCAATACAAAAAATATTTAAACATAATTTGATCATTTGCTAACTTTAAAAAGTATATATTTGTATGGATTATGTCTCTAAACCAATCATTAATGAGATGAGTACCACGTATATCATACCAATATGTTTCTCAAGATGATGTCTCTTTTGAGTTCGTTAATCTTGATCGTATCTCAATTTATTTTTATTGAATTGAATACTCGTTCAAATTTTATAGGTTTCATACCATATTTGATAGTATGATATTTTATTTTAAAATCAGTTGACAATGAGAGTGTTAATTAGCATGTTCAACGTATCAATAACTTCATGTGGAGTTATTTGGAGGGTGGAATTAGAACTTTTGGCTTGAATATCATACATTGTGCCTTTTTTATATATGTTTAAACTTGTTTGTGGATATTGTCATTGACGTGTGGTATACAATGCGTAAGACATTTGCAATAATATCCAGTTGCAATTTTATGCAATAAAAGGATTAGGATTAACGAGTAAGACCTTGACAAGAATATTCACTTGTCGTTGAATTGAGAATAAACGGTAACGTTTTGTTCAACTTTAAAGTAATTACAATGATGGGTCTTGGTTGTATAATATTGATTAGTTTATAGATATAAGGTTTAATAACAATAAAAATGAGAATAGATTAGTTGAACGTATTGTAGTATCAATATCAAAATCAAATGTTTAATCACTTATTAACTGTAAAAAGATGTACGAAAATAGAAACAAAATATGATAGTTTCTATTCCAATCGAGTAACACGTAAAACGAGTTATTGCCAACTAATAAAACGTAAATGTTTTTTCTTTTTGTTTCAATAATTTCGTTGTATTCGTCTTAGGAAAAACGATAAGAATTGGGTTTTTATTTATAAATATGAAAGGAAAAGCATTTATTTTAGTTCACTTAATAAGGAAGGAAAATGGATTTGTTATTTATATATAACAATATGTTTCTCACTCACTAATCAACAAATCAGAGTGGCGCAGCGGAAGCGTGGTGGGCCCATAACCCACAGGTCCCAGGATCGAAACCTGGCTCTGATAGAGAAAGGCTTCCAATACCACTTTTTTATTTTTCAATTTATACATACTAAACGACGTCGCATTTATGGACGACGGCCCACATTTTTCAGCCCAATTTGTGAGACAATAGCCCATACCATGGGCCCGCATCGTCCATTGGTTTTGCGGAAAATGTTTAGTTTTTTTTACAAATGTTTTTGTTGATTTTAATTCGTTAAAAAAATTATAAACCAATATGAACAAATTAAATTGTTTTATTATAAAATTTCAATTTTTACTGAATTTAAATAGTAAAAAGAATCTTATAAAATCAAATGACAGAAATATAAGTTATGATTATTTTCAAAAATATAGTAAAATACCAATGTTATTCATTATAGACCATCGAGATATACTATTACCTATACATATGTTGACATCTACATATAGATAATAGTTTACTGTAATCTATTATTTATAGTTTGTGATATTTTAGAATATTTTTAGAATGATGTGTAATTACACTTTTGATTTTTTGTCTTTTCTTTGTTGTCATGTCTCTTTAAAATAAATAACTTGTTAAAAATACGAAAATAAATGAAATAAATATTCTTTCACCCTTTTAGTATGGGTTCTATAAATGTAGATACAATACTTGAAAAAGAAATCAATGCTATAAAGGATAGTTACTTCAATAACACATTACCAACCATTTTTGTATGCTCTAAATACTCTTACTTCAATATCACTTCCTCCTACACTTTTGTTGGTTGAAGCTAACTACTTTTTTAGAGTCGACAAATAGTTCTACCTCGTACAATAATCACAACATTGATTAGCGTCCATTTTGATAAAATTACGATTTATATGCTACTTGAGAATTCGACTAAAAAACAAGCATAACACTTAATATACCTCCAATAGAGATCTAGCTACCAATCATGTTCAATATTTAATACCTTGTTTCTTAAAAAAAAGTATTGAATACCTTATTTAAGCGATATAGAAACTTAACTTTCAAATGATCTTGTATTTTTATTTATTTATTTTGAAATAACAAATGTTATGATTTTCATATTATGTAAAATAACATTGTTTTAAAACGAGATATAATGTAAGAAACATACGAAATATGAGATCCCATTTCATGTTTTCATGTTCAAGAATTGTGTCAAGCTGAGACGATAACTATCCATCAAAGTACAAGAGTAAGTAGAAAAGAACACAAATCTAGTCAATTTGTTGGCAACACCGTTACATGTATCATTGGAACATAATGAAAACCAACAATTTCCAGCCCTTTTCGTAATTGAAGAGATTCAACATAAATAACTCCAAGAGGAGAGAAAGAAAAAGGTTGACACACACCTGAATCTTCTTCAACATTGTCTCAACATCCATCTCCACACGCAATTTGTATAAACCCCAACGCCTCGGCAAGAAAACCTTTGAGAAGAGTGCACAATTCCTCTGCCTCGGTACTCAACAAAAACCCATCACACACCAACGCTTGAGCCACCACGATGGAATCATGATTGTCTTGGATCACTGCCCCCTAGGCCATTGAAAAAGACAACAACATCACTGTTAAATCAAAACAACTTTTATAGTTATAAAAAATTGACATCGAATGACTAGAAAATAAACAAGAAGTTAACAAATGAAGGCATAAGATCGAGAGTGGTGCATGTAACTTATTTACAAAGTACTAGATGATTAAGATGAAATATAACAAATGTTTTTGTACGAAGGACGACCAACCAAAAATATGTAAAAGTGAATATTTAACATAATTTTCTTTAAATATAAGTTTTTTTCTATTTAACATTTTAGTAGCTCTTCTCAATAAAGTAAAAGCGAGAGCAAGATGAAAAATATTGAGCAAAAGTAAATGATAACACAAAGAAGGTGAGGTCCAAGCTTTTGTCCAACAAGTAGGACAAAATCATCGATCTTGAAATGGTAATTTGTGCTTTTATCCACTTAAACAACGATGATTGAATAAAAAATATAATACACAATTGTTCTATTTTGCATTCACATGGAAAGTTTCTTTGTTTTTATTATTATTTTTTGTAATACTTAGTTTCTTAAACTTATTAAAAAAAATATTACAATATTCGAACACTTCGTAGAAAATATATTCTCAATACTAAAACATCAAATACGAAAAACATTAACAAAAAAAAGCTTAGTTATTGTATTCTCAATAATTAACAACTCATAATCCTCCTACTTAAAAAACTAGCATTAATGACGACATTTAAGATTTATTGAAAATAGCGTGATTAAATACATTAACTAGATGTATTGAACTAAAATCGAATAAATATTACGATAGTTTAAAAATTACCTCTTTGTACTAAAATAATATATATTGTTTTTTAAAACTCTTTGGAAAAAAAACCGATTCTTAATTTTATTAAAGAAAAAGAAGAAAGAGAAGAAAAAAAACCGATTTTGGCCGAATAAATTTCGCGGGTTTAACCGGGCCCACTTACGGTGAACCGTAGGTATATAAAGAGGGTCCATGTTCTGACAACGAATAGCTTGTTCGTAACAAACTTCATTTCTAATTCCTCTTTGCATTTCGACGGGAGACCTGAAAAAGGCAATAGAAGCTTCCCGTGGCTGAATAAATTCTGTTTATCAATCGCCTTCTTCTCCATCAAGCTCTTCTCTCCCCAACCACCATACCACATTGGGTCCGAAAATAAACATTCCATCTCCAATGGGAGTTCCACAGGCCATGGAAATTCTCACCGAGAGAGCCGCACTTGTTCGAGAGTCGCTTCAGAAGAGCCAGAATGTCACCGAGAACATGGTCTCCATTCTCGGCTCCTTCGACTACCGTCTCTCCGCCCTCGAAACCGCAATGCGCCCTACTCAGGTGCTTTGCTTTCTATAATTTCCAAAATGCAATTCATTAGACTTCGTTTTATTTGTTCTCATAATTTCTTTGTGTGATTCGTACTGTTTGTGAATTTCTATTGTTGACATGATCATGCTATGTATTTGACGTTATTTGTAAGATCTGCTTTACGATGTGTTGATACGTTTTGATTGATTTCGAGGAAAGCGGACAATTGGTGTTTTATTTATTTTTTTATTAATTTATATAATTGTTTGTATTTTCGTTTTTACTGTTGAATTATTGTTTTTGATGCGATAGATAAGAACTCATTCAATTCGGAGGGCGCATGAGAATATTGACAAGACATTGAAGGCTGCAGAAAGTATGCTGGCTCAGTTTGATCTTACACGCAAGGTTGATAGCTATTACCTTCTTGTTTGTTGATTATTTTGTGGAAATAAGAGGCACGGTTTCTGATTTACTGCTTCTTGTTTATATTATATGTGTTTTATTCAGTGGCAATTGTAGTAAGTTGAAATAAAATGTATCATCTCCAAGCGGTGTTCGTAATTCATGCCTTGCTACTAATTGCATTCGAATTGACTATAAGTTTTCTGCTGAATTGGTTTTTATTTTATTCAGTGGATTATTGCGTATTGAAAATTTACGTGAAATTGGTGGTGTTATAGTAGTAGCATTTCAGGGCAGCTTCACGTCTCAGATTGATTGTTTGGGTACTTTGATAGACTGACGAGTGATGAAATCTTAAAAGTTTCCATTTGCATCATCTGGACATTTTTCTTCGCTCTACCACTCTTGAATTCTGTTTCACTACGTTTACAACTTGGAAGCACAAGTCATATCTGTTACATAATAATAATAAAAAAATAATCACCTGCCACCTTGAATACAAAACATTGCCAACATGCATGAGCCATGAGGCACGTTTTGGATAAAAATAGTTGGGACTTCTTTTGGTCTTTATTGTTAACATGGTGGGACACAAAAAGTGTAATTGAAACCCTTGTGCATTCTTCTCTGGTTCAAACTGAGCGACACATTTGCCTTTGTCTCGGATTGTAGTATGTTTCTCACGCTTTATTTCTCTCTAATCATACTAAAAAGGGTTGGCATCAAGTGGTAGCTGACAGAGAAAAAAGTAGCTGCAAATTGGGCAGTTCATTGCCTTTTATAGTTGTTAAAACCTGATGTTCACCTGGTTTTTTCGCTATTTATGACTAGAACTTATCCCAGATCATTAAAAACCAAATGAGTTAAGCTAAACTTACCTATTTCATATGTGTCTACAAATGTTTCTGTGAAAAACATATATTCACTGCATTCTATAGTATTGCTAAATTTAAAATTAGGCAGTAGAACTATGCTAAATTGCATGTCATATATGTTATAAGCATGTCTCTGTTCCATTATTTGAACCATTTGGACGACTTTTTTGTTGCAATGCCCCTCTTGTGACATGATTGTGCTTCTTTATGGTATTTTGTTACGAAAGAAAGACTGTTAACAGTTGGTGGTTTTGGTAGTTTGACCAGGGAATTTATAATGTTAGAATTTCGGTCAGTAAGTGGCACAGACTTCCTATTTCTTTAGTTTCATATTTTTCTTTGAAAACTATTATCGTCACTTTTTTCAGTTTATGCAACATGACTCTCTGTCTCTAAACGATAACATTACTTCAATTGAAAACTGCAGGCCGAGGCTAAAATACTCAGGGGACCACATGAGGACTTAGAGATGTACTTGGAAGCAATTGATCAATTACGAAGCACAAATCGCTACTTTACTGGGAACAAAAATTTCAAAAGTAACGAAGCTATTCTTATCCACACAAGCAACTTGCTTGTTAAAGCCATTTCAAAGCTAGAAGATGAGTTCAGACAGCTTTTAACAAATTACAGGTTTGTTTTTTTATTTTTTAATGTTTTTTAAGAATAAGAGTGCTATGTAGCTGTTGTAACAACTTCTTTTTTTTAAAGAAATAAAACAATCTTTTGCATCTTTTATTTTCAAGTAATCACCAATTTGAATAGATGTGTAATTAGATTCCTCTTAAACATTTTTCAGATTTTAATAAAAGGAATAAAGATTTCAGTTCTTTTGTTTGAACTTCTCCAAGACTTCATCAATAGACTTCCTCTTTTATTTTCTTAGAGCAATTCTTGTTCCGTTTAAGGTTTGAAAAGCTCATCTGTGACAAAAAAGTTATAAACGTCCTTGTTTCCGAATTAAATCAATAATCATCTTGCCAACTTATGCTTGGTTAACATTTTTCATAACTACTTTATTTTTCTTGTATGTGGTTTCATAGAATTGTTTGTTTTTGCAATTTCTATTAGAATAAAGATATGAGGCCTTCTATTGTAAATGCATATGAGAGGAAGGACGAAAAAGGGAATTAATCCCTAACGCTTAGTCATGAGACATGTTGTTGGGGGTTTCATGGCATTAAATTAATGTAGACCCGAGAATGTTGCTAGAGGTGTGGAATTTCTGGCAAGTTAGATTACTAGGAGAGGTTACCAAGCTTCATAAAATCAACTACTTGTTTTGAGTCAAACTCGAGTCCAGGAAGGGAGCCTTTGATAAATGAACAAAGGACTCATTGCTATGGTCACCTTGGTCAATCCTACATTCTAAAATGTTATTCCATCTTTAGGCTGTTATATTGAGCTTACAAAAGTTTGTTATTCAGATCTGCTGCCGTCCTATCATAATTAGATTTGTAGAAAAGCTAGGCAGTTTTTAATTGAATGTAAGATTTTTTTACCACGCTGTACTATTACTTGATATACAAGCACAATGAACGTGGACTTTTCACAATTGCAGTAAGCCAGTGGAACCTGATCGTCTATTTGATTGCCTCCCCAACAATTTGCGTCCATCGTCAGCATCTGCACACCATGGTGATAGTGGTAGCAAAATTAACTCTGACCAACACAACAAAAGCTTAGAAGCTGCCGTCTTCATTCCACCAACTCTAATCCCACCCAGGGTTCTTCCATTGTTGCATGACTTGGCTCAACAAATGATTCAGGCTGGTCATCAGCAGCAGCTGTTTAGAATATATAGGTATCATCTCTGATGGTGTTTGACTAGCCAACATTCTGAATGCTAGTTTGCTCAATATGAGGGTTGTTTCTCCTATAACTTTCCTTTTTAAAAAAGACTTTCCTTTTCCTTTGTGTTATATACAAGTTGTAGGTTCATAGATTTCTACGAGAATATGTTATTTTACGTGGTCTTTTTGATGATGCTAAGTTGCTGAGTCGCTGACTACCAACTTGAAATTCTGTATTTTACATGTTCACGTTTCTAGATAAAGTAATGATATTTGTGTACCGGTTGAGAATGGATGGGCCAATAGCTGTTCAAGGAATGATAAAATGTTAAAAGATCGTTTGCTTAAAATATGATGCGTCTTACTTGGCTTATACTGTTAATTTCTGTTGAGCTGAGCCCTTCAAAACATGGATCGATGTAATAAAGTATTTCTTTTGTATCAGGGATACTCGCGCTTCAGTTTTAGAACAGAGTCTTAGGAAATTAGGTGTTGAGAGGCTTACCAAGGATGATGTCCAGAAAATGCAGTGGGAGGCTCTTGAAGCTAAGATTGGGAACTGGATACATTACATGCGCATTGCTGTAAGGATGTGTCATATTTGGTTGTGGTTATTTAATCAATCTATTCTCAGTCCTATTTTAATTGTTTTCCCAACTTTTTACACTGCTTGAAAAAGGTCAAATTGCTGTTTGCTGGGGAAAGGAAAATCTGTGATCAAATTTTTGACGGTGCAGACTCTCTCCAAGATCAATGCTTCGCTGATGTGACTTCAAACAGTGTGTCAGTGCTACTAAGTTTTGGAGAGGCCATTGCCAGAAGCAAGAGATCTCCAGAAAAATTGTTTGTTCTTTTAGACATGTATGAAATAATGCGAGAACTGCAGTCTGAGGTACAACTTTATCCTTCTTTTTCTTCCTCTTTTTTGTCAAGTTTAATTTGTAAGACAAGATTATTGGTGATACAGCTTACAAGGTAGTTTATCCTAGGTGTTCAAATAAAAAGACTGCAAAGCAACAAGTTCCCGTCTATTTACTTTTATTCTACTTGTTTTTCCGACCACTAGAAATCCATTTCTTCGTTCCCTCTTTATGTTTACATTTTACATTTTTCCTCTCATTTGGTTTGTTTAGTTCAGACTGTATATACATGTATGTAAGTATATGTGTATATATGTATGTATGTATGTATATGTATGCATGCATGCATGTATGTATATCTATGTATGTGTTTATATATCTATGTATATAATAGTTGGGAGTAAAACTGTAGAATGCAATGAATATTAGGGTCCAATCTTTATCTTTAGTTGTGGGAACTCTTAACTTAGTGATATAAGGATCACCTGTTAGTTAATGATGTGCATGATGATTTATTTTACTCCGTTTTTTTTGTATGTCTACTACACTTCTAACTGCCGATTCACTTTTGAGCATGCTGTATTACGTATTTTTATGGGTTTGGCAACTTAAAGTTAAAATGAACTATTGAATCTGAATGTACCCCACTTATTAAATACTGGGTTTGCTACAGCCAATTGATGTCATTCGGTAGCTTCTTATTCTTTTGTTTGTGAGAAAACCAAAAACATGTTTCCAAAAGTGCAACTTGCAAACGCTAATATCTACTCTTTTACATTTCATTTTTCTTTTTGTTGGCGTGCAAAGAGCAGATTGAAACACTTTTTGGAAGTAAAGCATGTATTGAAATGCGGGATTCTGCATTGAGCTTAACCACACGCCTTGCCGAGACAGCTCAAGAGACCTTTGTTGATTTTGAAGAAGCCGTAGAAAAAGATGCCACAAAAACGGCAGTTCTTGATGGGACTGTTCATCCCTTGACTAGTTATGTGATAAATTACGTCAAGTTTCTGTTTGAGTAAGTTATACTTTCTGTTGCTTCCACTTTAACATTTTTTGTCATATTTCCCTCCCGCCCCTAAAACTATGGCCCACATCCTACATACCATGCAACAACACCTGCATTATACATTTTCCAATTTGCTTGAAGCGCATGCTCTTTCTCAATCATCTTTACAATTGATGTCATTACCTCAAAGGCTCAAACTATTACCTATTTTTCTGCTCTGAAACATTTTGTTTTAGTTCGTAGATGGTCTCCAAAGGAGCTTCTCTGGCTCTCTTTTTCTTTTTTCTTCACCCTCCTTGTTGTTGGGTCCTTCGAACATGAGAAATGGTTTTTGATACATGTTATAGTTTATAAATCCTTCATTATCTCTGATTGGCACCTTTTCACATGATCTCCTGGCAATTACGTGTCTGTTGTTTTTATCTCTATTTTATACCCTATAGCTACAAAATTTTCTCATAAACAACATAAATGTACAGCTACCAATCTACTTTGAAGCAGCTATTCCAAGATTTTGACGCTAGTGATCCAGATGCTCAGATAGCAGTGGTAACTACAAGAATCATGCAGGCCCTTCAGACTAATCTTGATGGGAAATCTAAACAATATAGGGATCCTGCACTAACTCAATTATTTCTTATGAACAATATTCACTATATAGTGAGATCCGTTCGAAGGTTTGTGGTGTATTTGGCTTGTACATCTAAAGATTAAGATTTATTTTATTATTATTGGTAATGGTTTTTTCTACTGAGTTCTCAGATCGGAGGCAAAGGATTTGCTGGGTGATGACTGGGTGCAGATACATCGACGGGTTGTGCAGCAGCATGCAAATCAATACAAGCGGATTTCTTGGGCAAAGGTTTGGTTCACTCAATTCTTTCTAAGAGAACTCTCTCTCAATCTTTTGATTATTGAATCTATTTCAGCACTCAAATTGCTGCCCCAAAGTTCAAATAGTCAGAGAAATCTATGTTCAATGGTGTATTGAACATAACTATTATACCCTGTTGCCTAAATAAATCTGCTTGTGAAATTCATTTTACTTTCAATCCTTTACATTTGCTTTTCACTTCTAATGCTGGCAATAGATCATTCTAAGGGTAAACGTTAGAGAAAGTCCTAGCCATATTGGAACTTTGTCTCTGAAGTGTATGATATGATCCTTTTTGTGTCAAGGATGACATCAAGAACTTGGAACCAATTTGGTGAAAAAGTTGGTTTATTTTTCTTGTTTAAGGACTTACTGGCTATTCTATCATGCCTTTTCGTTTACTTAATAAAAAGTCTTGGTATCCTTATTAATAAAAAAACGACTTATTGGTTACTCTATCATAACTTTTAAGTGATCCGTGCATCAGGCTCCTGATGTCTCTGTTTGCTCCCATCCGCCAACGCTTCTCTACATTCTTCATTTTCCTTTGGAATGCCAACTGGAGCCAGCGCATAAATATGATGTCTCATTCTCTTATTTACACTAGGATGGGCACTAATATGATGTCTCATTGTCTCTTATTTACACTAGGTTGGGTGAAATAACGATCACAGCTCAGATTTGTCATTGTACAATGTCTAGTTTAACAAGGTCCAGAGGGAACCTAAAATGCCAATTATTACACTTTTTCTAGGGAATGTGAAGATCAGGGATAATATATTAGCTTTTTCTCGGTATTTTCTATCTAAGTTCCAAGAAAACCAAGAACTTCTATGTAAGCTTAGCATACTTAGGTTTTTGTTTCTTGTTTGCAGATTTTGCAGTGCCTCACAGTTCAGGCCTCAGGTAGTGGTGGTGGTTCGGGAGATGCTAGCAGTGGACTTTCAAGAGCTATGGTGAAAGATAGGTTCAAGACTTTTAACATCCAATTTGAAGAGCTTCATCAACGGCAATCTCAGTGGACAGTTCCTGACAGTGAGTTGCGGGAGTCATTAAGGTTGGCAGTTGCTGAAGTTTTATTGCCTGCCTACCGATCCTTCATCAAGCGTTTCGGGCATGTTTCTCATTATTTCACTTTACAATAATCTAACTTTAACCTATAAAATTGTGTGTATTTATGTGTAAACTACATGTGCAGCAGGCCTATGATTGAGAATGGGAAAAATCCTCAAAAATACATCAGATATTCACCCGAGGATCTCGAGCGTATGCTAAATGAATTTTTTGAGGGCAAGACATTCAGTGAGCAAAAGCGTTAGTAGCTTCTCGCAATGCTCTGTACATTGACAAAGTTAGAGCAGGTACTTCTCCCCTCCCCCCTTGTTCTTTTTTTCTCTACAAATTGTATCATTAGAATCTGTCTTCCGCTTGCGGATGTTTTCCACATTCATGCTCATAGTGCAGTTTCCGGGAGTATGATTAGTCCCTTCCTGTTGCAGGCACTCGGCTTTTTTCGTAATGGTCTTGTTGTGTATATGTTATGTCTATTTGCTCTCTCGATCCTACCTTTAACTTATAGTACATAGAAGTACATAGGAAAATACTCAAAGTAGTGTTTATTAATTGTATCTCTAGAATTTTTCAGACCCATATATTAATCCATGTCAATGTAGAAGAAAAATTCTAATCGCTTGAGCTTAGCCACACTTTCTTCATATTTCTTTAGGTCCCATTGGCTTGGACTAAAGGTAAAAGAAAGTTAACAAAAAATATACTATGGTTCAAGGAAATGAAAGAGTTGTATCATCAAACTAAATTGGATGCTGCGAGGCATCTCCCTCTTTGCTATGTAGAACAGGCAGCTGACTTTCAGTGGCTCCTAGTCCTTGATTTGGTAGTATATGATGATGCTCTCCTTTACACTACCCAGTAAAGACAAACTTTCCAAATTTCCACCAAAGCCTTTCCTTTCCATATTTTTCCTTCATTAACACCTGAGTTCTTAGCACAATTTTAACATCTATTTGGTTAAAAAGAACCTCTCTTTGGAATGGATTAAGAGAAGCCTGTGCGTGATTTAAATTTTTTTTCTCCTCGTCGTTGTGTTTGCCAAAAAAAAAAAACCATTAAAATCACATGATTTGAAGCTATATAAGGCTTCTTCCCTACCTTGACAAATAACAGGGTGTTTGGGGCTCCAAATATAATAGCAATGTTTATCATTATTTATATAACCAACCATTATTTACAGTAATATTATTTAAAATTCCATTTTGTTATAGTGTTTCGGTTCGATCCACACTCGAATAATATGCCCCCAAAACACAATATAATAAACCATGCTAAAATAGTCTACATTTCAAACATCAACTATTATAACCTACTAACTATAATAATCAACTCATCAAAGATACACATAAAGATTTGCCTTTTCAGTTGCCTTTTCAGTTGTTCATATGGATTGTTTGTTGTCCTTCAAAGATTAAAAGTACATGAAGGAAAATTGATGCACCTTCAACTTGTTGGAGGAGGTAATGAAGGAAGTAATTGTCTGTTATCAATCAAAGAAAATGTTGACTATATTTGTTGATTTTATTTCATAGACTTCAACTTTACAACCGTGGCCCCCAATCAGTACACTTTATCTTAGAAGTTGATCGGAGAAACTCGACCATTTTGAAAAAATCTTAGTTAGCATAAGCGTACTAAAACATATTTAAAGCAAGGAGTGAAGTTGTGAACTCTAATAGCACAAGTGAGAATTAATAAGATATTTTTTAATTGTGCATGAGTGGAAAGTTGAGGACGCACCTCGATGTTGTGTTTACAGCAGAGCCTCAAACCAAATTCTTGTTTTCTTATTCCATTTCTTTTTCTAATTTTAAAAGGGAGTTTCTTACCGTCTAAAATCATCATACTTACTTTTCTTCTTAAACTTGGAATCTTTTACTTACTTTTCTTCGTGAACTTAGAATCTTATCTATATTTTATTCCATAAATTTAGAAGTTTACATTCTACTTAGCTTTAAAAAACACTGGTTAATAATAACAATAATACAATATCAGTGCCTTTGTGGGTACATGATGTAACAAGCAAAAGCAAATTTAACCTTTCATTTCAGTTGCCCGATGGCCTTAGAGCTTTTAGTTAACATTACAATAAAATTACAAAGGGAAGAGAAAGGGTATTGAATATAAAGCCAAAACTATGATATTTGATGCTCTAAAATTTTCTCTTATTCGTGGAGGTGCCCTACTCATTTCTTTGTTTCTTATTAGAAATGTGGTCCTATGGCAATTGTAATGGCAACAAGAAAAAGGAAATGTTAAGAAAATGAAGGTGGAGCCCATAATTGTTGAACATGTACAATCAATATATAATTTAGCAAATTTATTAATTTTGATGGTATGTATGTATGTTTGTATACAAAGAAATCAAGATTCTATTCCTCCGTTTGAAAATGTCTTTAATATGGTCAAAATAAAATGGTTGTAAAATATTGTTGGTTAACCATTTGCCAAAACTTTTTTAATTCTAAATAATGGAACAAAAATTATATGTGTTTTAAATTTTGTTTCAATATCGATGTAAACATATATCACATATAATAATTTAACAATAAAATAATTAATAGAATTAGATCTTTATCGAAATTATTTAGTTAAATAATCCTTTTTCAAATAGAAAATACAGTTACTACTCTTTTGTTGTTCAAAGTAATTATTGAAAAACAATTCTAAATATATAAAACTTATTTTTTAAAAGTTTGAAACATAAATTTAATTGTTGTACCCATCTCTTTTTCTAAAATTACTACTTCAATTATCTCATTCTATATAATTTCATAATTACTAAAAAGACAATTGAATGAGTTTAAAAGAACCCGGATGACTTCAATAAATAATTATGATTTTCGTTTGAGATAACGGCGAAGAGAATAGCTTTTCATAAACCAAATCATTGTTTTGTAGAACAAATGGCTGACCCTTTTGGTGAATATAAATTCTTAAAAACCCATATTTCAAAGTGACAAAATTATCTTTTACGGAAATTACTTTTTCAAGCCTAAAAAATTTGAAAGATGAATGCATCTTATTTTTTGTTTTCAAACCAAAACTATTATTTTAAACAATTACATGATTCTTTGAATTAAACAAATAAGGTGATATTTAATAACTATTTAATTTTTTGTTTTCTAAAATTAAGTTTCTTTTCTCTTAGCTTCTTACCATTTTATTACAACTTTCTTAAATAAAAGAGAATCATTGAATTCTTAAGTTAAATTTCTAAAATCTACCCTTATTTTTTATAGTTTTCAAAATTGTCTCCTACCAAAAGTAAGGAAATTACAAGTAAAAAAGTTTTTAAAAAATAATAATATTTGGGGAGAAGATATAATTTAATGTCAAAACCTTTTAGTCAAGAAAATTATAGATTAAATTACCTAAAATTTTATTATATATTTATAAATATTTTTGTTCCTTATACCATATCTAAAAGTCTTCTTTTTACTTTATTTATTTGGCCATTTTGTTACTTGGAATTATCCCATTTGAGAATTTGCAAACTTATATATAGACAATTTATTTGTTGTATAATCTAACCTTCTGGAAGCGCGTGAGCAATAAGGGAAACGTTTTGAATGGTCCGTGCTTTACACGCATCCAAATAACACATTCCTCTTTTTTAATTTGTATGAAATTTGTGGTTAATTAAAACAAGTTTGATTAAGTAAAGTTCGAGATTAACATTAAAATCATAATGTCAACCTAATAGTTATATAATTATTAAATTAAACAAAATTATATAGTGTATTTATATTTAATTTGAAAATTTTCTTGTGAGATCGACTTTTTTTTTTTATTTAAATTGTAATTTATAAATTTTAAGCTTACTTTAGAAATTTATATAGTATTATTAAAAGTTTAGATTTACTCTACTTTCAGTACCCATGAATGCTTGTTTTTTTCTTCTTCTTGAATTTTAAATGCTTCATGAAACTTATAATGTTTAATATCACCAAGTTACTCGATGCAAATATTTAATAAGAAAACAATTCCGAAATTTAAGAATTAAAACAAACAAAATAAAATAATTAACCTTGAAAAATCACTCAAAAGGTAGACTAAACCCAACAACATAGTTATAAGTATTTTCTAATTTTATGTTACTTTAGATTTCTTTTTCTTTTCTTTTTTAAAAAGGTTTATAAAGAATCAAATGATACAATAAAGGTATTTTTTTAAAAATTCTATATTTTATAAATAATTTTTTAATGCTGTTCTATTTATACATAAAAAAAAAAAAAGGAGTAGTACATTTTTTATAAGATTAAAGTATATAGTGGAGTAAAATATTATATGCATTAAAAAAAAAGGGAGAAAAAAAAAAAAGGAATAATATTGTGTTATGTAATCGAGGAAAAGAGGAAAAGGAATTAATAAAACCAAAAAAATAAAAAAAAATTGGTAAACCTTACAATCCTTCCTTCCTATCTTCATATCCCAATAATAATTCTATTGGTCCATTTCCCACATGCATTGCCCTTTCTAACTTATCAATATTCATAACATCTCTTTTCTCCACCTCATTTCTTCTCTTTTTAAGAAAACCACATATATAAATATGTTATATTATAATCAAAATTACATTCCAATTGTCTTATTATTATATTAGAATCTGCCTTGGGAAAGACAAAAAGAGAGATAGATGATCATTTACGTAGTATTGATATGAGTGATTTTGAATTGTATAACATAATCAACGTAAGTTGAGGAAAGAAGGTTTGCTTGAGTCAAGGCTTATAAGTTAATGTTCTTTACCTCGACCATAGTTGAGGTCGAGCTAAAAAAAGTTAGGCATCAAAGAACATTTGAAAAATTATGTGACCTTCATGCATTCCTCCATGCCTCGATAAATTATTATTCTAGTTATGAAACTCTATGGAGAATAACTTAGATCATTTGTTCCTCCTATAAATACATTATTGTTATTGTAGCTTAAAGAAAGTAAGTTAACTCTCACACTTAAGTCTTGAAACTCTTTTAACTTTTTTACTTAACTATAAGAGTGTTGTACCAAGTAGCACAATAACATACAAATTTTTATTTACAAGTAAAAGTCATGCAATCATTTTCTCTTTTTTAGATTTTGACATTGATGCCTATTGTTTAGATACACACCTCAATTTAATATGAACTAACACTATATTTAATGTAAAATTTCAAATTAAAAAACCATGGGTCAACCGTTGTTTCCATTTTGATTAATCAAATCGCATTGCTATTTGTTGGTTTTTTTTTTTTTTTTTCTTTGTGATGAGTCTGTTTTTTTTTTTACCTTTGTTGAGTTATAGTTAGTGATGGTTAAGAGAGCCTTTTAGGCATAATTAAACTCGTCTAATGTGTTAATTGTATAATCTTTGTCAATATTTTCTTCACATGTTAAGAGTTTAGTTTTTAAAACAATTCATCTAATTAATTGAAATTGCTCTCTCCAACAAATTTAAACACACACAAACCTTTAATTTTACGGTTATCAAAGAATTGATAATTTGGTACTTCAAAAGAGAATAAGAGAGAGTTTTGAGAAGAGTTAATCACAAATAAATAAAATAAAAGTGAATTGAAAACTCTTTGGAAGCAGACAACATATACCATTACAATGAGAGATCAAACATATACATTAAACTAATATCATTACCATGCATATTGGTATTAATTTAAACAATTAATTACACAACACCTACCTAGCCCATATGAAAATGATGGATGCAACAAAAGAGCCCATATCTACATCTTATACCTAATTTCTTCTTAGCTAACAAAATTTGGATTTTTCCCTTTAAATTACTAATATACTATACATTATGATAAAATATATTAATTAATTAGGGGTAGACCCATAAGTCCCTTGTGTTGCTAACCCTAATTTACTTAACCTTTTCTATCACACTATCTCTATTTGTCATATATATACTAAACTACTTGAAGAGTAATGTGTGAAAGATATGGACACCTACCCCTTTCAATAAACTATAATAATACAAATAACATTTCTTCGAAATATAGACCACCTAACCTAAATTTTTCTCACAAGATAGCGATATAAAGACAATGAAGAATGTAAAAAATTAACATTTACAATATAAAATATAAAGGTATTTAATATATGTGTACAAGATTATATACTTATCGTGACATTCTTAAAGAATGAGACGAAATATCAATTTCTATTCTTAAACTAATTTGAAGTTGTAGGTCAATTGCAACCTTATCCTAATGATTGTTTCGATTTTAAATCTTGAACTTCTTAAATGATATAAGTTTTTCTTCACAATATTGTGTGAAACTTGTGATTTGAGTTGGTTAAACTCTAAAATTTTTGCACCCAATCAATTTTAATTACCTTAATTAATTACAATATATTATACTAATTGAACATCATTCCTAATTTAGTGATTTTCAAACATGTTTGCATTTTTTCAAAAATTGACTTACAAAAGTAAATGCATAGACAATTCTAGGAGAAAAACGGACTAAAATAAATGCATAGATGATTCACACAAGTGTTTTTTTTTTTTTTGAATAAAAGGTAATGGAGAGTGTAAGTTTTACGTTTTTGAAAATTAAGCTTGTAAACACTACTTTTACGTTTTTAAACCATAGATAGAAATGTAGATAACAAAAGAAAAAAATTGGAACGTAAAAGTAGTGTTTACAAGCTTAATTTTCAAAAACAAAAAGATTATCAAATGGAGCCTAAATTGTCATTTAGTTTAGTTTTGGTTTCATTCTTTTCTACTTAAAGTCTTTTAATTTGATTATCATGACTAACGAACGAACACTTAGTTTAAGTTTTGTTCTTATAATTCTAGAAGATATATATATATATATATATATATTCCTTACATAAAACATAATTTTAAGTTAAAACTAATTTTACATACTTTCTTTATGAAATTTAAGATTTTTGCACATTTAGTTAGTTATGTTATATTATATTGGTGAGATCATCCAAACGGTATCTCTACCATTCTCAATATCCTCTCCCCTTAAAACACAAACTCACAAACTCATTGCAATGATATTCTCTTAAAGAGCGGAAAAGAACTCAGAACACTAAACTAATTTGATATGTTAGGTAAAGAAGATGATGATTATTTTCTTTTACCCAACTATCTCATAAGAAAATCACATAATAATTAATCAAATTGAAGTAACTTAAAATTTGTAAAGGAATAAAATTCTTTAAAAAAAACTCGAAGTTGAAATAATGTTTCTTAGTTCTTACATTTATTTGGTCGGCTTTTTGGCAGGTTGTGGCGGTTTGAATATTCTCTCTATTATTATCACTCAATTGGAAAACGAAAAAGCGATTTTGAAATTAAGCTTCCAACCTTCTTTTCCACGTTAACTCCTTAACCACTTTCTCTTTCTTTCCCTTTATAATTTTTACTTTTTGCTATCCTATTTGTTTAAAGTACGTAATAGATATATATATGTTTGATATTCATATTTAATCTTTGAGTTTTATGAATTTTTAGTTATTAATGTATTTAAGTATGTTAAGTCAAATAAAAAACTTATACTAAAAAATGAAAGGAAAATATGTAATTCAATAATCCAACCCAACTCATTTGGATCATTGGGTTGTCTCACTCGACAAAAATTTAGGATATTTCATTAGAATTTTTTTTTAGAAAAATGAACTTTATATATAATATATAAATCATGATCAAGAATTTATTTATCACTGTCAATTAGAATGTATAATTAAAGAAGTATTAAGTGTACATCCACTTTTTAATTTAATTTTGAAGTCTTAACCAAAGCTAAAAGTGAGTACGTAGATGAGTAATTGGTTAATTAGTTGATACCCAATCATATATTAGTCTATGAAAATGATATCTATTATAAATTGATGTAATAACACATTAAGCTATATATAAACATACACATGTCTCTTTTAAGTCGAGTGTTTTTCTTTATTATAAATTAAGATTTATAATATTATTAGTAACCCAAGCGACATGCATTCTTCTCCATTTAATATTACTAAGACCTTTTTATCTAAACATAAATGTAACATCCCGAGAACTTTTATATTGTACGAAGTATTGCTTTGCTAACCGTTTTTCTTTTTAAATCTTATTCAAATTAACTCTCATCAACTTAATTAACAAATCTCTAAACACGTTCTTTAAAATAATCATATAAATAATTAACTACCATACATAATTGAAAATAATTATTTTGTAAACAAAAAAAAAAAGAGAGATACCCATGAATGTAATTGTAATTTTTATATTTGTTATTGATAACACATATACTCTAAAGACCCAACAAATAATGAAAGGCTTTTGGAATTGGAATAATATATATACTTTCATTTTCTTTTATTAACTATGATCTAATTTTTAATGGTTAACATTACTATAATCATAGATCGGATACGTTTTATATTATTGATATGTATTACGAAATTGTTTTCGGTTTTCAAGTTAGTTAAGTTTTAAAAAGTAAACAAAGTAATTTTCCTATTTTTTAGCTTTTAAAATTTACGTATCTATCACATGTTTGTTTTAAAAAATAAGCAAAATTTTGAAAGGAAACTTTAAGATAACACACAAAAGTAGTTGAAAGTGAAGATGGAAAAGGAAGAATTTTAGTGTTGAAAGAAAAGAAAAGAAAAGTGAGTCATCCCACACCAATAAAAGCACCAAAACAGGAAGAAGAAAGAAGGAGAAGAAAGTTCAATAATTAAGAATTGGTTGGAGAGATGTGTTTTGTTGACACTTCTCCCCTTCTCTTCTCATCTCATCTCAACTCACCTTTTTGCCTTTTCTTCTCTTCACAATTTAATTATTACTAAGTGAAAGTGTAAATAATTTAATTAAATTATATCACTTTAATTTCTAACTACTACTACTACCACCACCACCACCTTCCTATTCCTTTTCAATTATTATTTCATTTGGTTGCTTTTCTAAGTTTTTGTACTTTTGTCATTATTTTCACATAATACATAAACATAATATTAACTTTCAATTAATTGGTCAACATTCTCATATACATTCCATCTTAATATGAAACACAAAAAAACAATATGTGTTTGACAACTAGACAATCACATAACTACTATAGTTTAGATTTTTTTAACTACGAATGATTATTAAAACTATTTACAAAATATATTAAAATTTTACCATTCGTATATATGTGTGACGATGGACTAGGATAGACTAATAGTTTATGGTATTTTATTATATTTATAAAAAAAAGTTGTCTTAACGTTGAGTTGAGTTATAAAAAAAAAGAGTGAAATAAATATGGAATATAGATATAAAAAGTGTAATTTAAAGAAGAATAATAATAATAAATGTATTTATAGAATACAAATTATTATGAACCAAAGAAATTAGAGTTTATGATCCATAAATAACACTCCCAATCATCATTCTCTACTACTTAACAGAGAGAGAGAGAGAGAGAGAGATAGTGGAAAAGAAAAGAAAAGAAAGAAAACCATCAACGATTTCAAGACCCACACCTTCTCTCTCACCCTCACCAACATGTCAAAGGAATGCGCTCACCACAGCAAGAAACGCCCAAAGCTAATCCGCCGAATCTACGCCGGAATCCTCATTTTTCTCTTCCTCGTCCTCCTCACAATCCTCCTTATTTGGGCCATTCTTCAACCCACAAAGCCCAAATTCATCATCCAAGACGCCACCCTCTACGTCTTCAATCTCACCGCCGCTAACTTTATCTCCTCCAGTATCCAAGTCACCGTCTTGTCCCGTAACCCTAACGACAAGATCGGAGTCTATTACGACCGCCTCGACGTCTACGCCGTTTACCGTAACCAACAGATCACTCTCCGTACCGGCATTCAACCTACCTACCAAGGCCACAACGATCTCAACATCTGGTCTCCCTTCCTCTTCGGTAACAACGTTCCCATCTCTCCCAACAACGGCGCCGCCCTCAATCAAGATCAGGCCGTTGGTACCGTCCAGCTGTCCATTAAACTCGACGGCCGCGTCCGATTCAAAGTCGGTACCTTCATCTCCGGCCGCTACCATCTCAACGTCGACTGTCCGGCGACTATCATGTTCGGAAATCCAACCGCCGGTGTTATCGTCGGTAATAACGCCGTTAAATATCAGTTGGTGCGGCCCTGCAGCGTTAGCGTATAAGCTCCGTTATTGCCGTCAGAATTCTTGCTCTCCGTTCTCTCTCTTAACGCTGTTAGTTTTCTACTTTTCTCCATTTTCTTCTCTCTTTTTCTTTAATATAAATAATTTAGACAAATACGTGTTGGGATAAAAGAGTCAGTGAAAATTGTAAATTTTTCCAAAAGAATAAAAATGAAAAAAAAAAAATTATTATTATAGTAATTAAAATTGTCAAATGTGAATTTGTATAAAGAGAGCAAAAATTTAAAGGTCGGTGGCAAATTGTGTAATTTTGTATTTAATCTGTTGATTAATGGAAAAATTTTACTATAATGTTTTAAAGATTATTGTGTATATCTTATCCTCTCTTTCCAATTTTACCCCTCCTTCCTTTTTTTTTTTTTAATTAAATTATTATTGACTATTATAATGTTTTTTTTTTCTAACAATATGTAGATAGTTATTATTAAATTAAATTTAAGAATAATCTCAATAAAGTTGTATTTACTAACTATGGGTTGAAATGATGCTTAAATATTAGTTTAAATAGATTAGTTTTAGAATCGACATTATTGATCAACATATCCCAACAAGAAGAAAATAAAAGAAAATTAAGATTTGATTCTCTACTCAATTTTTATTTGGTGAAAAATTGATTATTATTCTCCACTTGTAATATAATTAAAATCATAGATAATAAAGAAGATAAGATATTTGAGTTTGATTATGTGACATCAATAACTTTAATTTGCTTTTTTATTCATTGAAACCCATATAGTTGTGATGATAAGACACATTTTTTTTTTATACTTACATTTCCTTAAAAACACCTATATAATTACTTTTTTCTCTCTCTCTTTTATAGATTAAATATGCTTGAATCATAAAAATTCCATAGGAAAGATGAAAAATCCTTTTGGAAGTTTGTGCAAAACCCAATCCAAATACAAAGTACCACTTCTTTTATTTTTGTAAATGGAAAAAGAAAGAAAGCCAAAATTGAAAAAATTGAATGGAAAGTTTTAGGTGGGGGTGGGGGATGCACATGGCATTAGGGCAAATGGGAAATGGGAAATGGGAGTCCTTTTCCCAATCTCACAATCAACAATAACAACTCTCATACCTAACAATAATTGCATAAATAAAAATCACTTTCTTTTTTGTTTGCTTTTATCTTTCTTTCCATTTAATCATTTATACTTTTTTTATTAATTTTGTCAAGAAATAATAAAAATTAAAAAAAAAAAGAATTATATATGTAATGAACTAGTAATTGAGTCCACACCCCAAAACTTCCACATGCCCTTCTCACCAACCTTACCTTACCTTCCCATTTGAGTCTTTGGAATTTGTCCATTTTCTCAAACTTATAAATAAATAATAATATTATTCCTTTATTTTTGTACCATTTTTTGTTTTATATTATGCCCACTAAGCTAAGCTAAGCTACCACATGTGGGTTCTTCTCTAAGTTCTAAGTCTAACCAACTAATTTAACATTTTTATAATAATTTTTCTATTAATAAGTTAAATTAAACTAATGATGTGATATGTTTATATTAAATAAGTTTTTTTTTTTCTTTTTGGATTGGTGTGACATTGTAATTGAATAGTTTAATAAGTTAGACTTGAGTTTTGTATTTCTTTTGTCTATTTTCTTAGAAGTGAATACAATAATGGTTTCTAAATGAAGAATGAATGTATAAGTTCGAACTCTAATTTCAATAGTTATAATACTGTGAAAAAAATGAATATAAAGATAGAAAAATTGAAGCAAAAAATGGTAGAAATATTAGTTTGGTTTAGTAAGTCAAAAATGTTTTTTTTTTAAAAAAGGTGATGGTTGTTAAATGTAACGTGTGTTACTCTTATATCTTATAAAGCTTTTCTTCTTCTTTTTGTTACATAGTAATAGTAACAAAAATAAAATTCAATTTTAAAAAAAAGATTACCATAAAACAAACTTTTATTGGATAATTGAATTGGCTACACAAATAAACACTAACTATGGCCTAAATAAAGAAGAAGAAAAAACTATTGTCTAAATATTTTTGTTTGGAAAATAAAAGTAAAAAATTTAATTAGTGAGAGGTGAGAGATGAAACATTATTTTATTTGATTTTTGACTATGATTGAAAAGAAACAAAGGCTATGCCTTTCTGAGTTTAGTCAGAGGAATGTACCAAACAAACCCATTCTTTTTCATTTGCAATTAAAAAAAAAATCTCATTCTCTCAATTTTTATATTGTTTTTTTTTTTCTCAACTAAATTAAATTACTTTC
Source organism: Cucumis hystrix (assembly GCA_025688845.1). Classification (NCBI taxonomy): domain Eukaryota; kingdom Viridiplantae; phylum Streptophyta; class Magnoliopsida; order Cucurbitales; family Cucurbitaceae; genus Cucumis; species Cucumis hystrix. The sequence continues at coordinate 17,012,554 of CM046890.1, read as the reverse complement.
ATTTTTGCTTTTTTAATTAAAGTCTACGAAAAATAATACAATAGTGAGATTCAAAACTACAAACAGCAGAATTGTTAACACATCTATAAATGATTAAGTTATTTGATAATGATTTACAAGCTGGCAAAGGCTAACAATTTCATATGATCATTAATTACTTTTAAATGTTTCTAAGCTCATTTTAACGATCTAAAGAACATCAACTTTTTTTTATACATTTTTTTCATCGTTGCACTTGCACAATATGAATCTATTGATTGGATAGTCAAGAACGCACCTATTACATAAAATATGGTACTGAATTTTGACAACTATATCCTTTTCGATAATATGTTTTTTTTTAATATTATGAAACAGTTCTTTATACTAGCACAATTTTCGAATCATATTTTCTCTCTCAAACCATGCCCGACGGTTTTTGTTGAGCACAACCAACAACAAAAAAAGAAGTTCTTCATAAATGTTAGAGTGTCTCGAGTCATTATAATTAGGTCTTATAACATATGATCTACTTATGGGATACATGGGTACGTTGTCACTAATATAAATGTAATATGAAAATAACAATTGAAATTAAACCTAGGTTATAGATGGTAATGTTTATTTATTAAGTTTGGCGAGGGTTGCCAAGACAAGACCCAAGCCCAAAACATCTTAAACGTACACCATGAAAAGTTCAAAGTATTGAATGATGGATTAACTATACCAAATTTAATCCACAACATCAATGGATAATTATTAAACAACGTGCTGATAGGTGTAGTCCATCAGCACGTTGTTGATACTACATACATGTGTGTAAAACAAATGATGATAAGATCTATAGTTAGTCCATTTCCAACCACTAAGAAATAAGCCCAACACTCAATGAACTATAAGCAATTCATGTATTAACTTAGACATTAAAATATATTCAAGTGTCAATATGGACAGTTGTCTAGTAATTAAGTAAAAAAAAGACCCATTCCTCAAGCTCCAAGACCGTGATAAGAGCTATGTACATTTTAATTTTATCAAAAATAATTTTATACCTTATAAAGTTTGAGATAGATTAAAGTATATTTGGTCACTAAAGTGGTTATTCATTCTTGATTCTTGGTCGGTTATAGAAAAAGTTAAAAAGATTAGACAAATGTTAATTAAAAGTAGGTAGTGACACACAATTTAATTCATGAAGTAGGTTATAGTTATAGTTTTAGTTTTTACCCCCACAGTGCTTTTACTTTGTTATTTTTTTACCACATTATATTTTTCATAAACAGTAAAACACAATCTCAATTCTCACGTGCATTTCTGCTTACGAAATCCGATTCGGTGCTTTGCCAAATCATACTCCACCAAAACATTCTGCTGCTGAAACGCCCCCAATATAATCGCCGGCCCTCCGCCCAAGACGGCTTCATCCGTCATCATCGTCAAGCACACCACGCCCTCATCCGTCACCATCGCCAAGTAATTCTCTGGCGGTAAACTCAGCTTCCCTCCACCTTTAAACTTCAAAACCACTTCCGGAAACTCCGCCGATTCCTCCCCCTTGGGAATGTTAAAGCATGGCCTCAAACCCGACTGCGCTTCAACGTCCTTAGCTCGAGGATATTTCACCAGCTGCTTCTCCAATTCTCCCGCTATGGCTTCGAAAATCGGCTTATCTAGAAACGTAAACGTCGAACCGGAATCGATTATCGCGCCTCCGTTTCCGGTGGAATCCGGCACGAGATACTTGTACGGGAACTTCACCGGCTTTCCACCGATGAGTATTCTCCGAAGACTAAGGTAATAGTACTCTCGAAATGCGGCGTTGGATGCTGATGGATTCTCTCGGAAGGGTGCGTAAATGAAACTCTTAGTTTTCGATTCGTCGGTTTCCGAACCGGAGTCCAGTACTAGAGGACTACTCACTGGCGAGTCGTCGAACCCGCGAGAAACGAGGCAATGGGAGAATCGTTTGAGTCGCATTTGGGACGGCAACGATTCAGGACCGCGGCCAAATCCGGCAATGCCGGCTGGTTGATGAACAGACATAACGGAACAACCAACGAGAAAATCCGGCACTCGTTTATTCTGTAAATCGAGGGTTTCAGAGAGGAGAATTCCAGCGGTTGCGCCAGAGCCGTACTGAAGTCCATAACCAGGACAAGAATCGGAACATTTTCGAGATTTGGAGTTACAATTTCTACATCTGGACTTCAAACTAGGGCCAAAAATCCAAGCACATTTAGGATTTCGACAACCAACAACCTTCACAGAGGAAGATAACTTAGGGACAAATTTCGAAATGGTTGCAGGATCCACATACGGAAACGAACAACGGGAACAAAGATAACCAGCGGTGCAGGGGAACCAGACGAGACTACTTCCAGTATCGAAGATAAACGATAAGTTCTGCGGTGGAGTTCCGAAGGCGAGGGAAACTGAGTAAGCTCCGTAGCTACGAGGGAAGAGAGAGACATTGTCGACGGAAGTGTTGGACTTTGATTGTGGGGTTTTGAGATGTTGAGCTCTGTTGAGTGAAGCAGAGAGAAGAAGGTTGATGGTTTTGAATGGATCTGTAAATGAAACTGAAGGAAAAGTAGTGAGTGGTAGTACTGCGATGGAGGAAGAAGATGAAGTGGGAAGAAGGAGAAAGATGGAAAAGAGAAATGAAATGGGTAAAAACTCCATGGAATTTAGAAGATGAAGATCAACAAAGGGTTTGCTTTGCACAATTAGGCTTTTGGGTTTAGTATTAGTGGTTATATGGAAGAAGAGGGAAGTAGACAAGTTTCATTCCCACCGTATTGACACTTGAAGCCACGTTATATACCTAAATGAATGACATCTATGTTTCAATTATTTTTTCTTCCAAAAACCCATTTTAAAATTGTTAAAATCACTTTACACTAAATCAATTATCATGCAACGTTTAGGGACTCTTAAGTGAGTGGGAGAATAAAGGTGTGGATTCAATTACTATTTTAATCCATTTTGATTTTGGTCAGTACAGGTTTTAATGTTTGGTCTGCTCTGTTAAAGTTTAGGGACTCTTTAACTTTGATTGCAATAAATCACATACATTTGAAAGAGTATTTGCTTTTAGAATATAGGAAAATTATAGCAAATACTACTCTTTAGGAAATATTCTAAAAATATAGTACAATAATTAAATATTCGATAGCAAAAATTTCAAATCGTAAGTTCAAATTATTGGAAAGAAGAACTCATAACGATGGTAAATAAAAAGTTTTAAGCGATAGCTGGTCTCACTAGTACTTGTTATTACTATTATAAATTTATATTTGTTATAAAGTTTACCGTTTTCACATTCATTCTATCTTTTCTTCATTATATCCTTTACTGAGAAAACACAAACTATTACAACCAATTGAACTCCCAAAACGAGGTGAATACTTTTATTTACTTTTGCCGTTTTTTGAAAAATTCATTTTTGCTAAACTCTTTTTCATGAAAATTGTTTAAAATACATTCAAAAAACTATTTTGAATGACTTTCAAACACTCTGATATTTTTCAAAATAACTTATCTTTTGAATTAAACACTTGAAAATGTAATCCAAACACATCATTAGTGTCCTTGCTAATGATGTGTTACATATTATTCTTTCTAACAAAGAAAAAAAAATACAAGTGAGGCCATAATTCAATTAGTTTGGTTTGATAAAAAATATTTAAAAAAAAATGAAGGTTAAGAAAAGAGGAAGATATGGTTTGTTGATTTGTTGTTTACTTTGTTTTTAGTCCAAACCGTACAAAAGAGATCAAATTTATTGTTCTTCTTGTTTTACGAAAATCCTTTTGGTTTAGGGTAAATGTAAGCAATGGAGTGGGCTTTGTGACCCTCTTATCACATGCTACGGCTTAGCCTTGTATGCCAAATTGAAAAGTGAGAAAATCAATCTCACATTTTTCTTATCACAAAACTATATTCTCTCTTTTTTCCATTTATATTCATGCCATGGGGTTTTTCTTTCCTTTCACAAACGTCTTTCAATTCATTCATGATTTTTCTTGTCATTTTGGTCCATTCAAAATTTTCAAATTATCCTTTTTAAAACTTCATGGTAAATGAGTGCAACTGGTTTATTATCTAATGATAGAGAAAGCACAAAGTGTTACGCCTAATTAATTTATCATAGTAGGTTTGTGAATTTTTAAGAAAAAAAAGAGGAATGATTGATGTGAATATATGGAAATTGAACATTGTCCAAGATTTGCACTAGGATTCGTGTTATTATCATTGTTAACTTGAAAGCAACTAGTAAGTAAGACATGTTCTCAATCAATCAATAGCTAGAAGTTCAAATTCTCAAAATTATTTAACATATATGTGCTAAGTGTAGTTGTATAGATTAAGAGAGTTTGGTTCACCTAACTCATTTCATTGTTTAAGGATCACATATCATCTCAATTTAATTGTAAATCTGCATATATTCAATCATCCCTAATCTTTCAAGTCTTTATCAATGTGGGTTTTACATTGAATTTATTAAAAAATTCTCAAATAAGTCAACCATTACAAAAGATTTATTAAAATTAGTGAATATAATTTTGATTTTGGAAAAATTAGGTTGTTGATTTGTTAATATATTTAGACAGCGTTGATATTTGACAACTTCTTTGTAAGATAATCATTTTGCTTATTTAAATTAAATTGATTACAAATCATACTTAAATTTCAAATAAACAAAATAATTTTAGAAATAATAAACCCAACCAATTAAATAACGAGAATTTTTAAAAATGGTAGATTTTACAAAATATTTATAACCTATAGCAAATTCTATCACTCATACTCATTGATATGCTATAGTGATAGAAGACTATAAGTGATAGAAACCAAAATTTTACTATAGCTTCTAAATATTTTAATTTATTTTACTATTTTAAAAAATGTCTCATTAAATAATATATTTTACTATATTTAATCTAATTGCTACATATACAAAAGTCTTATAATATAAAGCAACAATAGATTTTGTAGATATTTGTAACTGTTATAATATAGAGCATCAATAGACTTCTATTTAGAGGTATAAGTCCAACCCGAATAATCCTAAACTCGGATTATCAACTCATACTATATGTGTTGGGTTGGATTGAAAACTTAATTTTTTTTTTTTAAGTTGGGGTTTAAAAATTCGTTCAACCTAACTAAATACATATTATTTATTTAATAAAAGTAAAGTCAAGAGTATTTTGTTAAACATCGCGTAAGAGGGTAAATGATCATGATTGTGTAGGAGATTGTAGAGTAAACGATTGTATGGAAAGTTAGCCGATCGTATAAGAAGTAAACGATCGTTTGAAGGTTGAAAGCTAAACAATTGTTTAACGATCACATAAGATGGTAAACGATCATTTAGAAAGCTAAACGATCGTATAAGAGGTTGAACGGATCAAAAAGTTAAATGATTGTATAAGAGGTTGAACGGATCAAACAATCGTGTAGGAGGTTGTACAATTAATTTGAGTCATTTGAATTACCAACCCAACTAACGTGAAGAATATGGATTAGAAGAATGTGTTCCAACCGATTGCGATTACACTCCTACTTCTGTTTCTATTAATTGTTGATTAGATTCACATAAAATTTGTTATATATAAAATTATTTTAAAAAAGATTTAAATTATTAGCACATATATATAGTAACGATTTGAATCTAATGGCTACATTACAATATAATATAAAGCCGTTTCACTTAATTCCGTTGAAGTGCAAAATAACAATCAAACAAATAAAATAAAATCATTATATATATATATATATAAAAAAAAAAAAAAAAGGGTAAATTGAATTCAAAATTTCAAAACCAAATTCCGTGTCATGGTGGGACCCATTTACCGCCATGGTCCACTAACAAATCGCGTAGCGGACAATGAAATTTTGCGGTTTTTGGAAAACTAAATTTATTTTCAATTTTCAATTTCAAATCAAAACCAACAACAATGATGAATTTCAACATTCGATCAAAGAAAAAATTGAATCCTTCAGATTTTACTAACAACAGATACGAATCGAAAAATCAATAATCACAGCAGATACATCCTGAAAGGAAAAAAAAGGAGAAAAAAGCAAAGAAGAAGATGATAGAAAATTCAGATCTAAGACTAAAACGATTACAAATCATAGCTGCACTTGGTGGTTTCAAACACACCATTTGAAGAAGTACTGTTAGATCTCAACGGAACCTTCAATGGACATCTGATCTTCGGTTTATAATGTCCTAATTTCACTAAACCGAACTTGAATCTAACCCGCAAGTTGATTTTCACATCGATACTGAAAATCCCCGAGCTCTTCTCAGAATTATACGACGAAATTCCATCCGTACCAAGCAGAACGATATTCTGTCCAACGAACGACGGACTTAGTACACTGGTGTTCTTATGCCCTTGATAAAACTGGCCCAAATTCACCGTACTGAACCGCTGATCTTCGTAGAGCGCATTAACCTCAATAACGTCGTAGTAGATCCCGATTCTCCGATTCGGATTTCTGACGGTGATATTCAGAGCGAGGTTGTAATGGAGGTTGTTATTGTTAGGAGAGGTGAAATTGAACTGCGTGAGAGAGGCGTCGGTGGCGTGGAACTGGAGGAGATTTGGACGGAAGATGAGCCACAAGAGAAAGACGACAATGCCTAGGAGGATGACGAGGGTGATGATGATTTGACAGATGAGGTTGAGGATACAGCCGCAGCAGCAGTTGCAGAGGCAGCCGAGACAGCCGCAGCCGCTGTCGCCACGGCCAGGGCGGTGGTAGGACTTGGAGGAGGGAGGAGGAATTGAAGGGCCGTAGTAAGCTCCGTTGAGATGAGAGGCCATTGTTGAAGAAGAGAGTGAAGAGGGAAAAGGGGAATTTTGGGAATATTTATGAATTTAGGGTTTGAAGCAAATGAAAGGAAGGTTGGTTGTAAGAAGGAAGAGATTTGAAAGCGCGGAAAAGAAGATGTGTTTATTAGTCAAATTATTAGACGCGGATTGTACACATAATTCATACTCTCACCCTGTAATAATAATTATTTAAACTCTTTTACATTCAAATTTTTATTGTCATTTCAAAGGATTATTTCCCAAAATATTGTTATTTTAAAAACTATTTACCAAAAGAAATTATAATTTGTTATTTATTTAAAAAACATTTTTATTGTTTATATATTTATATATATTATAATTTAATCAAGTGATTATTGACTGTGGAATTAGAGAATCAAATCTATAACTTTTTCGATGTCAAACACTAGATGAGCTATGCTTATTTGGCAACATTAGAAGTTGATGTTTCAATTACATTTTATGTGTTTAAGAGACCTAACTTTTGGAATTATAACTAAAAATTTAGTCCTTCGAGTTTTTATGTACTTGGTTAAACTTGTCTAGTATAGGTCTAAGCTTTCAATTTTTGTATCTAACTTTTTATTAAAAAAAATTAATAGACTCTTCAACTTTTGTTTCTATACTTTTAAGTCTTTGAGTTTTTAATTTTGGATCTAAAGGTATAAATTAAACATATGATTTGCATTTTTCAAGTCAATCAAAACTATAAAAATAGTTATAGTTGACCTTGTGAGTCTTGAATTTGTCTAATTATGCCTTAAAATAAGAATTTGTGCAAGCCTTTTCTAGTGATGAACTTAATTCTTAACCGAAATTGAAATTTTGTAGGTTATAAGTGAATCTTGTTAGGCGCTTTCTAGTCCAAACTTTATACACTTTTATTATTTAGTTAGTCACGTAATTTGATTATGGATATCTAACCTAACCAAACACATTATATACTAATAATGTTAGGGTTGTTGGATGACTACATTAAGCTATTGGATTAGGTGTATATCGATTTTCCTAACTTAACGAAATATACTCTAGATTTTTCTATATAGTGTAATCGTATTTGATGTTTATCACTAAATTGATCTACGAGTCGAAGGATAATAGTTTTAAGGTCAAATTAAAAGTTTGGCTCCTCTAGTTTGGTAAAAATTAAAATTTAACTATGATGGTTTATGATTAAAATGTAATCCATCCTGTTCGTAAAATTCTTCCTAATGGTCCTACGGTAGGAGGACTCTTTATGAGGAACGTTTATCAAACAAAAAGGAATTTTTATGTGACTCTTTGGATGGGTTATTCGTTTCATTGTAATAAGATGATTGTTTGATTGATCATTTTGTGTGCTTTCTTATGGATGATATGGAACGAGTACAATAATCATCTCGTTATGTCTACTAGTTTGTATGCGTACAAAACATGGTACCCTCTTGAGAATTTTAATCTTTTTTATTTAGTTTTCAATTGAAAATCTCTCTTTTGTGATTCCTATAGGTGCCCAGGTCTCTCGTTATTTTATTTTCTCAACGAAATGTTGCCTCTAAAAGAAAAATCATAAAAATGCTAATTTTGAATTGAACTTAATTTAGGTTAAAAACTATCCTTTCGAAATCAAATGGTCAATCTCCTTGGTGCATAAGAAACCAATTATCATTGTCGTCTAAGTTGTTAGTAATAATGACACAACAACAGAAAAAAGTTACTTTTATGAACAAAATCATAGTTCTTCAAATCCTTCTTCATCTCCTTCGTTTTCAATCCTCTCGAATTCCTTCCTCCACGTTTCCATCTGAGAGTGATCATTATTTCATATAATCCATCACTAAAGATGAAAATAAAGTGAATTTATCTATCAAAGATAAATATCAAAGTATTGACAACCAAATGAGGTTATAAAGACTATATTTCATAGCATTAATCCAAAGAGAATAGCGTCACAATGAAACTAGAAAATAGGCAGCATGGACAAATTATATTACCTCATAATCCGAAAATCGTAATTGTTCAGCAACAAATGGAATATTCTTATAGGGTTCCAATGTCAACTCCTTGCCTAATCTCCTTGCAAGTTCCGCAATGGCAATCGTTTCAACCCGAAAACCGTTGCCCATAAAAAGTTTGTCCATCCACTTAATTGTACTTGTACTAGACTGTAATAGGAATCATACAAATGGTAGTATATTTAGAGAGGCAATGAAGTAATTAATTGAAAGACAAAACATATTCCTCAATGCAAATAAAGCAAGCTAACCTTGGACTTAATCTCAGTTTCAGCCAACCAAGAAGGTAATTCACCCAAGAAATAACTTCCTTTGGTAGCCAAGCTACTAACAAGGAACAGAACATCTTCAAAATCTACCAAAGTCTTAATAGGAAGTCCCTGAAATACAATGAGAAAACAAAAACTAAGCACTTCACTATTTATCCCCATATATTGCTAATGCTACTATACTCAAAGCTTAATGTCTTTCATCCATTGAACAAGAGTGTTCATCACCTGCATCACCCATATACTTGGTTGGTCTCCTCGAAAACCTCTACTACAAATTTCTAATTGTACATGTGGGGACTCCAATGGTACATGACAGAAAAAGTTGCCTCTTGAAATCTTAGCCCCACTACCTAACCATTTTCAAGAACATCAAATCATATTCTATAATGGATCTTATAAACCTTACAGCTACAACGAATTTCATGAACATTTGCTTGCCCAATCGATTTCATGAAATTGCATCTTGTTAGTGAATTCACAGCTTAAAGCTAAGTTATGATCACAGCAGATATACTTGGTCATGTGTTTCAATTTCAACTTTGACAACTAAGATAGTTAAATGTTGAACAAATTGCAAGGCTAAAGTTAGCACATCTGTCCATAAAAGAACTTGGGGAGAACAAACCTAGCAAATCTTGAGCTGCTCTTTTAAAGACATTGTCAGGGGATATGTCGAAAATTATTGTCGACATTGGCCAACCGATCCGATATGGTCTAGTATCCATTCCATCTGTTAGCAACACAACCTACAAATATTAGAGATGTTAGAAAACTTGGGGTTATTGGTTTTGAAGCAAATTTAGACATTTTTATAATAATTATTTGCTAATACCTGCTTAACTCCGTTTACATTATTGACTTTTTGAATCAAATTATCGTCTAAGAATTTAGTTACAACACAATAATGGTGAGAGTTTGTGTTGATTTGAGGATTAGGAGTAGCCCAACAGCCGGCATATTCATCAAAGAAAAGGGGATCTGCATACAAACAATTATAGAAAATTGAGTTCTAAGCATGTTAAAACGATTTCTAACTTATTTCATATACTCTGTTACACAAAACACTCATCTGATTGTAGTGCACACCAACTGTTCGATGAAGTGTCGGACCGAAATAATTAATGAGAATTTAACATACCCGGTTGTTGGGACTCCATGAATCGGAGAGAGGCAGCTTCTTTGGCACTGAGGAATAAAGGGTCATCGTCTTCACGGAGATGTGCTCTGAGGCCCCCAATTCGGATCTTGGTCTGCAGTGATGGCGAGCGAAGTACAGCAGTTCGTGGGGTGAGCATGTTTGCACTGGAAAACCTCCCAGTGAAAGCCATGGATGAACGTGAAAAGTGAACAAGTGATTAAACACTATTTCTCAAGTAAGAAGTAGTTGAAAAAAACCCAAATGGATTGGAGGGGAGGATGGAGAATAAAAAAAATATAAACTCGGCTAAGCCCCAAGCTGTTCGAAGTTCATCGAAACTGCTTTTGCAGCTGCAAATTTCTTCATTTGCTATCAGTTTTTTCAGTTCTGAATTGCTCTTGGAGGATTCGATAGATTGACATTCCTTAACAAAATTGGGTCACCAAGGAAAACACGCATGAGAAGAAGGAAACAAAGGTTGGAGCCTGTTGGGTATGAGATTGTTGAACCCATAGTATATGGGCCTGGGCTGGGCCTAGTTAGATCCATTTGTGATGGTGTGTGTCTATTTTAACATTATTCTGGATTTTGTTGAAGATAGCACTTATCCTCTTCAATTCTCTTCCTCAACCACTTCCTGGATTTCCCTCTGTTAAACCCCACAAAGCTCTCCATTAACCATGCAATGGCGGATTCGTCTCTTCACCTCCTCTCCAATGGCGGATTCATCCACCATTCTTCTCCTTCCCCTCTTTTCCCCTCTCTTCCCCGCTCCAGAACCCTCCATTTCCCCGTACTTTCCAATTCCAGAACCTCCTTCATCTTCCCTTCCAAACTCCCTCCTCGCAACCCCGCCATTCCTCCCCTCTCCCCTCCGCTCCCTCCATCTCCCCCTCACACCGACCATCACTCCGACTTTCAGGAGAAAATGCTCTTCCTCGACTCCATTGGCATCGACTTCCTCTCCGTCATCAAAGACCACCCTCCCGTCGCCTCCGCTTCCCTCCCCGACCTCAGATCAGCCGTCGATTTCATGACCTCCATGAATTTCACCACCCTCGAACTCCGTCGAATCGTCGGTATGTGCCCTGAGATTCTCACCTCTCGCGCTTCCGTTCTCATCCCTATCTTCACCTTCCTCCTCCGCGAAGCTCGAGTCGACGGTTCCGACGTCAAACGCGTTATCAATCGACGCCCTAGATTGTTAGCCTGTAGCGTGAAAGATCAGCTCCGTCCAACTCTCTACTTCCTGCAAAGCATCGGCATATCCGAGGTACATAAACACACATCCTTACTCTCATGTAGCGTTGAAGAGAAACTGATTCCGAGAATCGAGTTCTTCGAGAACTTAGGGTTTTGCCGACGGGATGTTTTGATAATGTTCCGGCGATTCCCGCAGCTGTTTTGCTACAGCATAAAGGAGAATCTGGAACCGAAATTGAATTACTTTGTGGTGGAAATGGGGAGAGAATTGAAAGAATTGAAGGAATTTCCTCACTATTTCTCGTTTAGTTTAGAGAACAGGATCAAGCCAAGACATCAAAGCTGTGTGGAGAAGGGAGTCTGTTTTCCATTGCCGGAGTTGTTGAAAAGCAGTGAGATGAAATTCCGGGAGAAATTGGAGGTATGTTGTGATTCTTCAATACCCTTTAGAACTTCTCCTTTGTGGTGTACAAAATTGTGATAAATTCAAATTTCTTTAATCCAAAGAATAGAATTCTTCTTCATAGCTCTCTGTTTCTATCTTCATTTCAATTCTGGTCTGATTATGTCTTTGGGTTCTTACACTTAATTTAATTAGAGGTTTAGCATAAGATTTGGCCTCTTAATTCCATTGAGTAGAACAGCACAATATTTTAGGTAGTTTAAGTTCTTCAGTTTAACCAATATGTGCATAATATTAAAGGGGAAAATAATCATCGTTTTGGTTTCGGTAGATTTTAATATTTTAGATTTCCGTTCTTAATTTTTAGTATATTATATTTTTACTCTTCAATTTTAAACAGTACCTTAGTGGGCATATTTTGGATAAGAAATAGGTTATTACAGGTGGGTTGGAATAATTTGTGTTGAAAACTTTTAAATAGCATTTAATGTGGTTCTTAAGTCCTACATAGCGATTGCTCCAAAAAATTGAAGTACATAGATCAAAATAATATTTAAACTTTATTGAAAAGATTGCGGTCATTCTACGAGTGATTCTTTTGCATTAAAACGTGGGTTTTTGAAATAGTCGTGTTTGTTTTCATTGAGCAGCAATGGGTGTGGGAGTGAGTAGAGTAGTGGTATGAGAATTGCACCATAATTAAATGAGAAAAAAACAAAAAAGATAGATCAAGCTTTGGCTCAAGAAATATTTAGCATCTTGCATTGGAACAAGCAGAGGCCTGCAATTTTCTTACGATATGTGTTAGCTCACTCACTCCCTTCTCTATTAGAATTTTGTTTATGTAATCCTCTTGAGATTGGAAGTTTAAATCTTCATATTTCTACTTGTTGTACTAAAAGCACAGTAAACATATAAAAAGGATTTAGACCACGTTGTTCAATGACTTTTAGATACAAATCCTACAACATGTAGCTTGTTTGCAAAAGCTCAAATGAAATTGCGATGTTTGTTGTGGGTAAACTTCTCTGTTCCTTATGTACAAATGTTCGTAATGAGATGTTTTGTATCTTGTTTTGATCCTTAGAGATGACTAAGAGAGAATCCCTTTTTTCTTGTTTTGAAAAAAACTTTATCACTTATTGAGGTGTGAGCTAACTCTTAAGATTAATTGCAAGAGTGAAACAAGTCACCCTGTATTGCCAAGTGTGTACAAGACAATAATAAGCTAACAAAGCAAAGGTTAAACCTTATTACATTTTTTCGTCAACAAATTCTAATAAAACTTTTAATGGTTTGTGCCATTTCATATCAGACTTGTCTTAAATGAGATATCTAGTCTTCGATGACAGTTTACTTTTCTTCTTTGTTTTAGTTTTGTGAGTTCAAGTTCAAGTTGTGGCCTGTAATGGCAGGACAACAAACGAGTTTCTATAATAAATAAAAAAAAAATTTAGAGACTGAATTACAACTTACCAATATTATATGATGCAACTAACAACTAGATCAAATTCTAACTCCCAATAATTCTCTCTAAGTATCTTCATTTATCAAGTATAGTGAAATGATGAAAATGCGACATAGATTATAATTCTAAAATTTATGAAAAATTGATTAATTTTCGTATCCGAAAAAGGCAAGTACATTATATATACATTTTGAATTTATGACAAATTAAGAATTATTTGTTAATTTATTTGTCACAATTGTTCAAAATAGTCGGTTGTAGAATGTGTAATAAAGTTCCATTAACACAAACGTTCCACACATTTTCATGAGTCCGGCTTTGGTCAATTTATATAACTAATAAAAAAATATGAATAGCAATCAAATGTATGTTGTTCGAATCCACGCATACTAAAAAAAGATATAAATAGTACAATTTTTTTTGGCTAGTTTAAATATTTTCTAAAAAAGAAAATTACAGAGAATGTGTAATTAGCAATTTAAATATTTTTGTCTTAACCAAGCTTTAACTAATATGTCAGTTCAGATAAAATTTGTCACATGAAATTTCAACGAAAATAAATTGTTAACCTCTGATTTTTTTTAAAAGAGAAAATTAATTAAAATATTAAAATCTATTATTAGAGATAGATAATATATGTCTATAACGAATGGATAAACATTGATATTTTATTATATTTGGAAACTTAAAAGCATGAATAGAATTTCTTATATAAGATAATTTAGGACTAATATTGTTGGATTACAAGTTAGAAAGTAAAATCATAGTCCTAAATAAATAATAATAATAATAATAAGTAAAAATGGGGGTCTTTATGCAAATTGGAAAAAGTTTGATGGAGCAAAATGCAAATAGTCAAAACATAATTTTGTTCCACTTGTGTTCCCTCCACATCCATCTAAACAAATTTCCCTCCTCCCATCTAAAAGCTACCGAAATGCGATTCCTCAATCTTCACCTTTTACTTCTTCAACTTTGATCTCTCAACCCTATTCCCTCTTCTTCTTCTTCCTTCTCACCTTCTCAATCTTCATCCCATTTCCCTATTTCTTCTTCCTAATTACCTCCCAATTCCACTCTTTTTCAATTCCTATTGCCCTTTTGATCCTCCATGCGCGGTGCTTCTCGAGCTCCGAAGCCATCGGAGCCACTGCCTCTGCCTCACTCCCATACGGCCCAGATCCTACCACCTCTCAACCGTCACCTCGCTTTTGACTCTCATAACCCGCCCTTTGTTCCACCCGGTCATTATTACCATTTCGCCGGCGACGGTTCTTCCAATGCTATTGATAAACCCGATACCATTGTTGTTAAACCTCTCCTTAGTAGTGCTGTAATTTCTCTATCTATTTCTGCATTGTTGCTTATTTTGCTATTGGTCGATTTCTGATTTGTTGTACCTTGGGTAACTGGGTTTGTCTGCTTGTATGGGTTTAATTTTATTTTATGATGATTTTTCTAGGTGGGTTAATTCTTGTATTGGTTTTAGTCTAAGCCGATCGAAGGATCGCGTGTTTTGGGGGGGATTGATTCAATGGTAGTTACTACTCGGCGAACTGTGATTGTTTGTTTGTTTGTCTCTTGAAGGATGGAGGCTTGATATAGGGTACAGGAAATTTTAGTAAATGCAATAGTTATCTCCTTGCTAAATGCCTTTAGAGATTGCAGGGTTGGAACAGTTTTTTTTTTTTTTTTTTTTTTGTGTGTATTGCCTCTTGAAGGAAACAATAGCATCGACAAGGACAAGCATTTAAGAACGTTATATGTTGCTTTGAGAGTTTAGTTTATTCATAAACTTTGAACAATAGCTATCCTATAAAAGGCTGAAGTTTTTTGGTTTATACCGTGAGGCCCACTTTTGAGAGTTCAGTTTATCCTGGAAGGATGCCCCTAATGACCTTTTACCTGTCGAGTTACTGACTGAACTGATCTCTTAGTTCCTATTTCAATTGCATATACCGTTCTGTGCTTTCTCTTTTATTATTCTTTCTTTATGTACATTTCTGTCCATTTGAATTCTGACATTTGTTTTTGTAGTGCATATTGTTATGGTTGTAGTATTTCAAATAAGCAAAGGATTCTTATTTTCCTGCTTTCCAATTAATTATATACATGAGAAATAGTGTGCATATGGAGGTTATGACTTATGATGATCTTAAAAGTTAATTTCATTGGTAGACTTATCCCGTCGTATATATAAAATGAATTAGACCATAGATGTAATCCAATTATTTCTGTAGAAAACTAACCGTCAACAACAATGAAGATAGTTCATATGATTTGAAAGATTATGAAGATCACGGTAATTGGTTTGCTTAATTTGAGGACTCAACCTCAATAATAATTTCTGTAATTTAGTTGAAGTTCAATGATCATGCAAATTGTATTAGTTACTTGTTTTCTTACACTTTGACGATTCCTCTATACTTTATTTGGAAATTATCTTCTAATTTTCTATTTGCTTCTAAATTCTATTATTGTCGACCCCTTGATGTTTTTTTCAGAAATCAAAGCAGAAGGGTGTCATGTATAACAATTTGGTTAAATCGAATGATTACATTCATGATGAGGGATCTTCAAAAGATGCTCTTAGTTGTGTTCAGACACCTGTGTCTGCAAAAGGAGGAAGGGTAAACAATAGGTCAAAGACTTCAAGGAAAACTTCATCTGGGCCTCAAACACCTATCTCAGACACTAGTAAGAAAATTTATATGCTTTTAATACGTTTAGGTTGATAGCCATAACTTGTAGCTGCTCTTTTTTTGCTGTTGGAAATTCGTTGCTGAACGTTGTTAATATTTTTAATCCTGTTTTTCTTTGTGGAATGTTATGTAGTGCCTTTTGTTCCCTCAACTATCTGTAAACGAATTTTTGAATGAGGATTGCAGCAGCACGAATATTATTAATTAGTTTTTTAATGGCAGGCACTTATTCTCCCCTTACTCCTGCCGGAAATTGTCGATATGACAGTTCTTTAGGTAAATCTGCAATTATTGACAATTTAGTATTATTCATTCTGTCCAAGCTACATGAACGCATAGCTTCTTGTTAAATGTATGGTGTCTGAAAGTATTCTGTAACTTTTAGGTCTTCTGACAAAAAAATTCATCAATTTAATTAAGCAAGCAAGGGATGGCATTCTTGACTTGAACAAAGCTGCAGAAACTTTGCAGGTAAAAGTTATAAATACATTAAACTTTGATTTTCGGTCTAGTGATGACTAATATGAGATATTCATGACACAGGTGCAGAAAAGGAGGATATATGACATAACAAATGTTTTGGAAGGCATAGGTCTCATAGAAAAGAAGCTGAAAAACATAATATATTGGAAGTAAGTTTATCAATTGATGCGTTGGTCCAATATTTTTCATTTAGTTTGTTCATTACAAATTTTGATAAGAACTTGAAGCAAATGATTTGCTTAGAATCTATTCAATATTTGTACAGAGGATTTAATCAACAAATTCCAGGAAATGTGGATAGTGATGCTTCTATGTTGCAGGTTTGTTGCTTTGATTACTATCTTTGGGCTTTAAAACCCTCACATTTTTGTATTTAAGAATTATTTGTACAATTATTTTCTGGAATATCTAATAATGACTCTATCTAGAACCTATCCTGGATAACAGTCATAATTTGAGAGTTGGACCTTGTATCCTGCAGGTGGATGTTGAAAACCTTTCGTTTGAAGAGCGTAGATTAGATGATAAGATAAGGTGTATGTTTAATTAGTTATTAATTTATATATTTTGAATCACAAATGATAAACTCATAGTTTCATAATTATGTTTGCAGAGCAATGCAGGAAAGACTGAGGAATTTGAGTGAAGATGATAATATCCAGAAGTAAAAGTTCTTTTCTCCTCCATTATGTTCTATTTTCCACTTGGTGCTATATGAGTTAAATAACAATATAGCGTATGTTTCCAATTATGGTAGGTGGCTCTTTGTAACAGAAGACGACATTAAAAACTTGCCTTGCTTTCAGGTAAATTTGTCATAAATACTTCTAATTATAACACTTATTTGTATGGTCACATGGTTTTGAGTATTGAATGTGTATGTTTCAGGATTCAAATCAAAATGCACCAGCTATACCCTAACTAGGACAACGCCTCACTTCACCAAAAAAGAAAATGAAAGAAATTAACGGAAGAGATGTAAACTAAGACAACAATGCAACTTGAAAGACAAAATTCCAAGCGGAATCTTTTTTTTTTCCTTAAATTTAAAAAAATAATTTAAAAAACTAAAAAAGAAAAAGAAATGTAACTTTCACTGAAATAAGATAAAAGAATATGAAAGCCTGCACAAAACAACTCAAAAAGGATAGCCCACTAGAGGCCAAACTACTAAGTGCTAAAGATACATAAAAGGCCTCCAGTTTAAAATAGTAAGACCAAGTAGGTAATTACAAAATCTTTTGTAACTAAAGTCTAAATATAAGCGTTCAACTACACCTTCTAAGCTCTCTTGATCCCCAGACATTTTATTATTCCTCTCAATCAAAGTATCCGACTATGATTTATGGAGTAGATGTGCAACTCATATATGTAGACCTCTATGATTTGGCATAATATGGTTAAATGATCGATGGTGGGCAGTTTATGGAAACATATTTGATGTGATCTCCAATCTCTTGAAATAACTCAGTTTGTCCTTCTAACATTCATCATCTGAAGGGATGGCGTCAATTCGCCCATCCCTATTGATGTTTTTCCAATCTTTACAAGTTCATAACTATACTGCTGCCTCGTAAAATGCTTGCTTGTATATCCCTAGAAAGGATTTGGCATATGATAGACCCCCTATCATATTGCAGTACAGCAGAAGAGGAAAGAAAAATGTAGCATGTGTGAAAGGAGATGAGAGTTCTAAAGTGGTGGTTAATTAGTTAATGTGTCTGTTTTAGTGAGAGTATAAATAGTCCTTTCATTGTGGAGGGAAAGTTAGTTAGAATTTGATAAAGAAGTTCAGTCCTCTCTTTCATCCTTGAAAGATAGGATAGCAGTAGGTTAGCCCTAGAGATCGAATTGAGATTCTCTCGATTCGATTTTACATTGCTTTCTACATTGTACTGAGAATTCATCCTCAAAGAATTATCAATAAAGTTCATTGTTGAAATTCAATTACCGGATCCCCTCAGCATATAACATTCTCTTCTGTACAGAAGAACATCTTTTACTAATTCATTTTCTACACTTGTTTGTTGACTAAGACATTGTTTGGGTGAGAAAGATCTGAAAAGAGAGAGCTTCAGAAATCAGATTAGCCCATGGGAGAGTGGTAAGCAATAATGTTTTGGGGTGGATGGGACTAAGTGACTAACTAAATGTCAGATTGATGTATATAGCTGAGGCTAAAGTACTCTGTGAGGTAGGCAGATTTTGGAAGCTTTCTGGGAGACAAGAGGTCTCCTTCAAGTTTAGTGTTCGGTGACGAAATAGTCCTCAATCAAATTAATGTTTCTTAATATAATGATTATGATGGAATGAAATTTTAGTTGTGATATCAGATAGGGATTTAAAATAGAACAATAAAAATACCGTAGAGTCGTATTTACTCATAATTAATGCATCTGATGCATTCTTTTACATGAGACAGTACTCGTTTAGTTCATAAGTTGACAATCTTGCTAAAAGTTGTACTTAACCAGCTCTTCTTTTGGGCAGAATGAAACGCTGATAGCAATTAAAGCTCCTCATGGAACCACATTGGAAGTTCCTGATCCTGATGAAGTAACGAGCTTAAGCTATTCTTTACACTCAATATCCTTTTTAATCCTCTCCTGACAGCTGAAAGAACGTTCTTATTTTCATCATGCTAGGCTGTTGATTATCCACAGAGAAGATATAGGATAGTTCTTAGGAGTACAATGGGTCCTATTGATGTATATCTTGTCAGGTATCCTTTTCTCTACATCATTGAGTTTTTCTCTTTAAAGGCAGGTTTTAATAATAGACTACATTGATCTAAGAATTAATTAAATGATAGTTCATATAGTCATTTCTCGCCTTTTCAGTTTCTCTTATTTTGTAATGTAACCTTTACTAGGCAAACAAGAATTTAATTGTTTTTTCGTATTAAATTTTGTTTTTTCTTAGTCAATTTGAGGAAAAATTTGAGGAGATGAATGTGGTCCAGCCACCTAGTAGCTTCCTACATGCTTCCAGTTCAGGATCAAATGAACATCTAGCAACAGAAGCAATCATTGGGGAGAGTAGTAGAAACGAAATTGAACCTCAAGCTCATCTGTCCCAACACAGCAGCAGCTGTGATGTGAATGGTTCAAATGAGTTTCCTGGTGGAATGATGAAGATTCTTCCTTCAGAAGTTGATGTAAGCATCTCATTCTTATATAACGTATTCATAATCAGAAAAAATGTGGACAAAAGAAGCATAGTCAAATGTGCAAGTATGTCACACGTTTTTGAGAAAAAAGAAGGAAGAAAAGAGTAGATATGGATAGATGTCCAAAAACACACTTCGCTCATCTTTACTTATTTTATTTCATTTTACTACAACGAATTATATGTGCTTGCTTATACGATCTATGTAAATGAATTTGGTCAATCAATTATTCATGGTTGATTGCTTTTTATAGTTCTATCATTTTATTGCAGAATGATGCAGATTACTGGCTGTTATCAGATGCTGAAGTTAGCATTACAGATATGTGGAGAACAGATTGTATCCTTATTTTAAATTGTCTTACTTTTACCATTGTGTTATCCATATATATTTGTTATAATAATTCTTAAAAATACTGGAAAAAAACCATAGAAAGATCTTATTATAGAGTCGAATTCTTTCACTTTAGCTACAGCAGATATTGCATGGGATCAATCAGATATGGTTCCTCATGACTTCTTAATATCTGATGTCAATACTCAAAGGCCAAGACTAGGAAGCCCACACTCAGAGACAGCTGAAGCACCATCTGATGTTAACTTAAGACAGAGGTGACAAAGGAACAGATATGACTTTAATTCATTAGTGATCTGTTCCCATCCTCATTAATCCTCAAGATGTTGATTTGTAGCCAAACAGACAGTTGAATTTGACTGGAACTCACGCTCAACTGTACAGTGTAATTTTTATAACCCAAGTAATATATTGGGAAAATTTTCCAAGCATGGTATAGAATACAATTGTCAGAGCTAGTCGGGCAGGGAGTGATGAGGTCAGTATTTGCATATGCTATAACCGAGGTTAGT
Source organism: Cucumis hystrix (assembly GCA_025688845.1). Lineage (NCBI taxonomy): Eukaryota > Viridiplantae > Streptophyta > Magnoliopsida > Cucurbitales > Cucurbitaceae > Cucumis > Cucumis hystrix. The sequence goes on along the minus strand of CM046890.1, from coordinate 16,992,026 downwards.
ATTTGCATATGCTATAACCGAGGTTAGTATTTGCATATGCTGTAGCTTTGATTTCTTCGTTCTCTTTCCTGTTTGATTGTTGATGAAGTTGGATCATTTCAGGAAATGGGAAACAAACTTTTGTAAGGTTGCAGATAGGCAGAAAGAAGCACGTAAGATAGGTTTCCAGACATTATCAGAGCGGCAAAAGCTTCAAATGCATTGGTAAAACTTTTCATCTTCGGTTTCAAATCCATTTAACAATTAAAGGGTTTGAGATACCTATCTGATATGAGGAAGAAATAGCTTGATTTAATTGAAATTTTGTGACAATGGCTTGGAATTTTTCTTCGAGTTAACCAAGGATTATGGAAATCATAGATTACTAGAAACCTCCTCATATGTTTGTCATATTTAAAGTCACTCTAAGACATGTTTTTAGTCATTCAAAATCAATACATGTTTCAAAGTGATTCTTAACATGATGGAAAGTGATCTCTAACACTTCCGAAATACTCCTAAACACGTGAAAAGTAACAGATAACTATGAGTTTGATTGGTGAAAACTAGGTATAGTTGAGTGTAGATTAATTTGGTCAAATTTGGTTGGTTTGATTTAGTCTGACCTCAAGAACTGAACCCACTTGCTCACACCTAAACTTCAACTATATTGCAATGAAAATTTATAAGGGATCTCTCAACTTTATGTCATTTAAATCTTTTAGTATATGGTCTTTGTTGAAGACCTCATTCCAATTGGTCAAAATGTTTGTGATTGGACTAAGGTGGGTTCGGCTTTGGACCACCATTAACTATTCATTTCCTTTTTAAAAAAAATTAGTCGTTAAGCTTTTTTTCTTTAAATTTTTATTTCTTGGAAATTTTAATACTTTTTCACCGTTTATTATCTATTTTCCCTAAACATTTATTATATCTTAATTTCATTTTCTTTTCAATATGTTTACTTACAATGACACCCTAAATATAGAGGACACATGATATAAAATTTTAATACCCAATTGTTATGTATACTAATCTTCTAGCTTTTCAAAAGCTTGTTTGATGTATTAATTTGGCCTTTGGCCTTTGGCCTTTGGCTTTACATTTACTTATCACCATAAGTCCCATTCAAAGTCAATATATTTCTTTGGTCAATTTCTTTTTTCTAGTTTTGTATGATTTTAGTCTTGCATGTATATTTAAATTTAGTTAATGTATTTTAAATAAAAAAATTAAAATACTCTTTTGTATTCCATTTATTATTATTTTTATTTTTAAAAAAAAGTAGCACATAGACTAAGTTTGAGATTTATTCAAAAGAAAAGGGAATCAATATTATAAGAACTAAGATGGGATAGAATTCAAAGTAAAGAGACTTAGAATGATATTGTAACCTATGTAATTACATAATTTTGAATTAGTGGTATGTATGTGTATATATATTCCCTCATTTTTAGAACAATTGGAAAATTGATTGTTAGTCAAGCTTTTTCCCTTTTATGATTAAGCCAATAGCTATGAAAATGAAGTCAATTTAAAGTAGATAAGTGTTGCCTGTCCCATCTTCTAATTTTGTTAAATCCCAAAATTTTCCCTTTTAAATTTTCATGATAATAAATACTCTTTCCATAATTAGACCAAAATGTACTTGTTGGCCCAATACTTTAAGCATAAACCAAAATGTACTTGAAGACTTAATTAACTCTAAAACATCATAATCTTATTAATCTTTAAAGCAAAATATGTATCCTCAAAAACTTCTCTTAATTCTTGCTTCAAGTCTTAACTTCAATTCCATTAAAAGATCTATGAACACATGCGAATTTAGTATAACCATATAAGTAGCCATGCAATTGCAGTTTTTGCTATCTGAATTAAAAAGTTAGCCCACTATATAACCATATAAGTTATTATTAAAAAAAAAAAACACACACAAATTAAAGAATTGAGATATATCTTAGTTCTCCAAAATCATATGGAACCCACAAATGAAGAAATAATCATTTAAAAAAAAAAAGTAATTTGGAAAATATTTTATCAATTTTACTCCCCATCTACTAAATACCAACAAACTTAACTTTAAAAAAAATGAAGTAGAACCCACAAATCAGATATGAGAAATGAGTAGGAAGAACACAAAGTTCCTAATAGTTTTGCAAATTCTTTGTCTACTCTCTAGAGAATAGAGATAAGTATTGCAACAAATTTGAAATATATAAAATTAAAGAATATCATCATTAACCTCATTATTTTATAACATCCATTGATTATACATAGTGGGAAGCAAGTCACCTTGTTTAGACAAACCCAAACCAACATTATATTAATTATAAAATGTTCTTTTTTCAATCAAATAAAACACGCCATAAAGACTTTGTAGCTTATAAACACGATTCTCCATTAGTTTTTTTAATCTATTTATATAAGAAGTTTCATTAAATTATAACTTTAATAACTCATTACAAGATATTATTTTGGTTCTCCACTTTCATGTCTATTTTTGTAAGAGCTCTACACAAAATTTGGACTTTAGAAAATATAATAATCAAATGGATTGAAAATCTAAAATATATAGACTAAAGTAGTATTTTTATAAAATCCACGAAAGTGATTTTAATCTAAATATTTAAAACATTTTTTTGCCTTTATATATATAAAAATAAATTAGATGCATAAATGTTTAATAAATAATTTGTTGGATGACAAAATATTTTAAAATATAGCGAAACGTTGATAAATAGTAATAAAGAAAGAAAGAGAGTTAGAGAGAAATATTGTTATATTTGTAAATTATATTTAAAATTTTTCATGTAAAACAAAATTTCAATTTTTTAAAAGAATTTTGAAAAGAAAAAAGATGAAGAGGAAAACACGTAAGAAAGAGAGAAAGGGTTTAGCAAATAATTGGAAACAGAATTGAAGCCGCCGTGTTTAGTTTTGCCTCAACGTTTCTCTTTTCTCTTTTCCCTTTCCACTTTCTCTCTCTCTCTCTCTCTTTTTAAGCCTTTTCGTAAATTCCATGGCCAAATCCTCCACCCAATTAACCTATCCACCGCCGTCCCCATCACTCCGCCGCACAACCTTCCTTCCCTCCTCCCCCATGCCTCCGCCAAACGCACCCGTTTCCCCTCCAACGGCGCCATCTCCCATTAACTTAGCTCTCCTCTCCTTCAAATCCTCTTCTCAATCCTACACTTCTCTCAAGGACATCCTTCCCTCGGCCTCTGCCTCTGCTGCCGCCGTCAACTCTCCCACCGCAGCTTCCCCCGCTAACTCCCCCTACGAAATCTCCATCCGCAATCGCCTCGTTAAGCAGGCCGCTTGGGCTTATCTCCAGCCTATGTCCGCTTCTTCCTATTCCGCCGGCCCCAATTTCTTCCACCGTTTCTGCCTCCGTTTCTCTACTGGAAATCCGATCTATAGTTGTTTTGGGTTCATCAGAAGCAGTATCGTTCCGGCTATAATCCGTGCTTTTCGGTTCTGCATTTGCTTTTGACGCAGTCGTTTTCTCGGATTTTGGACTCGCGTATTGACGACGACGACGACGACGACAACTTCTTCAGCCGCTGTAATTGACCTAGATCGATTTTGATTCCGCTGTATAAATCGCTTATTATTCCCAATTTCACACACAAGTTTGCAATTCAATCCCTAAGGAGAAATGATTTTCCAAATACATTCATAGAAACAGATTCAATTTCAACATTCCAATAATTTCCCATCAAACAATTCCAATTCCAATTTCAATTTCCCTCTGGATTCCATCGATTTTCATTTTTCTTTTGTACAGCCTTTTTCTCACAATTACAAAGCTCTCTATGATTGTGGTTTAATTCGCCTTAATCGAGCTCGACCCGATGGAGGATAAGGAGATGCAGGTTTATCTTCTTCATTAACGAAACTCTCTGTTTCGCAGAAGTCCGAAGATTGACCATCGTCACCTTCCTCCGTCTCCGAATCGGCGCGGCTGATTCCGACGACAGACTGCGGCGCTGGAGAATCGTTCGTCTGATCAGCGACTCGATCGGAAAACGACGGCAATTTGTTCGGAGGCTGTGGCGTTACCGTCGGCGGTTGGTGTTGCTGCTCGGTTCTCTATAATTAGAGAAAATTTGAAGAATTAGTCAATGCCATTAATGGCAATGGTACTGAAACGAGTGAAGCTCTTTCAATAACGATGAATTGTAAATTCTGTTTAATTTGAACGCTTTACAAATTCAAAATAATAATAAATTGTAATTCGTAAATTATTTATCTATCGACCCCAAGTAATAAAATTAACCATTCATTTTCTGCCACGTGCTTGATTCCCTATATTTTGGCCCTATTGTTATTTGTAGTAACAAATATTTTATTTTACCATAAAGTTTTGTCATATGTATGCCAACATATAAAGTTTGTATTCCACATTGGGTTAGAATATGGCACTCTAAAATAATAATAAAAAAGAAGAACAATATCTCAATTTTATAAGCTAACAAAATATGATATTTTAACCTAAATATAATTTATAAACTTTATACCGGTTCAACTACTAAACTCATTTTTAACATATAACTCATGTTAATTTTTAAAATCTATCTCAAATTTTATTTTTAGTCCACACAAACGTATTTTAGAGAGTAAATAACAATAAAAGTCTAGGTTTAACGAGATAAAAAATAGTCAATAACATATTCTTAACATACTAAGAGGTGAAGAGATTTTTATCCTCACGAGAAAAAAAAAAACCCAACATATGTATGTTATAGTAGATTTGTAGGGGAATCTTCAAGTACAAGTCTATGCATGAAAATCTTATTTTAAAAAAAATGATATAGTGAATTTAATTCATTTAAAAAAAACCCCATTTAAAAGGATTAGTTTTTGAGTATAAGAAATCATGAACCATACAAATTGACAAGCATATGTATAAATTATCATTGTTAACAGAAGCATGTGACTAATGAATGATATTTTTTTAACACAAACTTGAAACCTTGATCCTTATGGGGTGGAGCAATTTATAGAAAGTAGAGAATTGAATTCTATTATAGTATGTAATCCTAATACAGCTAAGAATCATTTTCTTCAAAAATTCTAAACACAAATCTATTTTCTATAATAGGCATCATCACCACATTCACATAATCCAACCTCTAGAGCTATAAATAAATATAAATGGTAAATCAACAAATGTACTACCCATGGCCTAATAATTGTCAATCTGATCAATACATCAATTATCATTTTAAGACTCTTAGAATTTAATTAATTAGTAGATATTGATCAATTAACTTTCGTCATGGGGCCATGGGTCCATTTCCTCTTAAAGGTTTCAATCATTCAAATTTACATCTCCCCCCAACTCCATGTCATGATTTGTCAACTAATTAAGAAGGTTACATTTCAAGTACTCTATAGTTTTATTTAAGTTAAAACTGTGAATTTGGTTCTTAATTAATTAAAAGATCATTAGAGAAAGGGGAAGGATCATACCTGAAGTTGGAAGGGAGAGTTCTTGAACTTGGTGGATTGGAAATCAGCAGCACATTTGAGGACTTTGAGGAAGGAAGAATGAGCGATTTCAGAGAAATTAGTCCAACAAACAAAGCTCAAATCCCAAGCCCTCACTTTCATTTCCACCATCATTCTTTCTATTTCTGCTTCATTCTTCATCAAATATGGTTGCAACATTGTTCCATATATATGCCCACTTCCCTACATTCAAAAACAAACACACACAACAACACATCCTCCTCAGACAAATATATATATACAACCACTCCACCTACGACCATGTACAGATACCATGCAAACATGCATTTGCAAATTAAACTATGCATTATATCATATTCTTGATCGTCTGTTTAGTGACATATAAATATGCAACTTTTAATATTTATTCTTTTTCAGTCAACTTATACCTTACAAAAGGAGTAAATCAAAGTTTTAAATTAATTAATTACCTTGGTTTTGGGATGCCATAAGTAGACAAGAAAAACCAGCTTCATTTCACCATACAAAGGGAGCCTTTCACGAGAAAGAATGATTGAAAAAGCAAAAATCATTTCCTAAGAAAAAGCATTTAATATGCCATTAAAGAAGAATTAATCAAACCCAACAACATACCAAGCTATTAAAACATCAGCAAGTCTCTCAAAAAAAGTAAAAATAGCCACAAGAATCCTGCCAGAAAAAAAAGAAAAAAGAAAAAAAGAAAAAACCCCCCCACAAAATTATGAACTTGAATTAAATACAAGAATTGATTAAGAAAAATGAATGAAAAGAATTAATTACCAATATTTGCACCAAAAACGTAAAGATTCAACATCAAGACTTCGGCTACTCTTCTCCAATGTTTTGTAACATTCAAATGCTGGATATGCATACCCAAAAGCCATCCTTAACGTAAAATAACAAATTGAATTTCACTAATAATTAGTTATAGTTTTTTACAGAAAGTAAAAAGAAATTAAACCATTAATAATAATAATTAAGATGTACTTACAAGAGGCATCGAGTGATCAAATCTCCCAACATCTCCAACACAAAAATCAGAACCCCTTGAGAGAAATAAAAATCTCTCCCCCAAGAACGACTAAGAAAACACACCAACAGAAAAGAAAAGAAAAACGAAAACCAATTTTAATAATGGGATATTAACATTTAAAATGAAAAAAAGAAAAGAACAGAAAAGAAAAAAAGATAATGGGAAGGCACGAACGGAAGGGAAGGGAACGGAGTCGGTGGTTTCTCCCAAGGGGTGACCTGTGATGAATAAAGTTTTGGTCAAAGGACCAAAACTGTAAACAAAACAACAAATTATTTAGTTTAGTTTTAGTTTTGAGGGATGGGTTTGATCATTTGAAGAAGAAGAAAATGATGTAGTTTGGTTGTGAGGAAGATAAAATTGTTGGGATGTGCTTAATAATAGGATTTGCAGTTTTTGGTGGTTTTGATTATGGGTTTTGTAATTACTTTTGGCTTTAATGCTTAATTTAGGATTCCTAATTTTTTTATGCTATTTTTTCTTTTCACTTTTTATTGACAAAAATGATTGTTTTGTTATTTACAATAGTGCTTTAAATATCATGTCAAGTTTTGAGTTGAAAATTAAGAAGAAAAAAAAAAAAAGTAAAGAGTCTTGGACTCCTAAATAATACTCAATGCAATGCAAAGGCAAAAATGTAATTTTTTTTTTTGTTTTATAGAATTATGTATTTAGTATAGCTCAAGATCATCAAGATGTATATTTTAAACTAAGAAGTCTTGTTTCATTCTGAACTAAAATCGGAGAAGAGAAAACAACTTTTGACCTTAAGTTTTGTAAGTCGATCCATTTAAAATCTAGATTTATCATTTGATTTTTTGTTTTTGTTTTTTTAAATCAAGTCAATAAATACTATTTTTATAAAATATTTTATCACTAATAATTTAGAAAATGAAACCAAAATTCAAAATGATTAGATATTTTACTTAAGAAAAAAAAATGGAAATGGAAGTGAATGTAAGTATGAATTTTTTAAAAACCAATATAAGAAACGAAATGGTTTATCATTGGGGGGAATCTTGATATTTAGTAGATCACTTTGGTGGAATCTTGATATTTTATTAAAAATCAACAGATGGATTCATTATGATCCATAATCGAAAGAGAACATGAATTGCGGGGATTTCGAGAGCCGTAGAAGAATCCATGTTCTTACCGCTTCCTTCACTCACCGTCCCACATACCCTTCTCATATCATATTCATACTCCAGGTATTTCATTTCCATTCTTCATAATTTCATTACTTTAATCTTAACTTTGTTTATTATATTCAATTCAACGTGCAGTGTAATGTCCTCAAGTTTTGCATCACAGTGATGCACAATAGTCAACACACTTCTCCATTTTACCGCCAATTCACTTGGAACATCCCACCCCATTTCATCCATTCTTTTGTTCCCATTTTCATCTTTCAGGTTGAAGAATTTCTCTAGGTGTTCGTTTCTCCATATGGGTCATCAAGTTCTGCAATCTTTTAGTAAAAGGCGTGTGGAGTTTCGTTTATGCAATGTATCGGGGTAATTGATTCATTCCCCTTTCTATTCACTGAAATTTCTCTTGGAATTGCGTTTTATTTGACTTTCCATTTCTGTGTTTTGTTAGTTTTACCAATGAATTACTGGAGATTCACTCGGATGATCCATCATTGCACGTATTGTTCATTCCTGGAAATCCAGGTGCGTTTGCGTTTTGGGGATGTGGGTTTTTTTTTTATTCTTCTGTTGATTTTCGTATAATTTCTGAACTTGGATTGTTTTGGGCTTTGTTTCCAAGACAGGGATTATTTCATTTTATAAAGATTTTCTCGAATCACTGTATCAGTTGCTTGGAGATCATGTGTCTATAACAGGCAAGATATGAGTTGTTGACATTATTCGTATCCTTCTCATTTTTTTTTTCTATATGAAATCGTTGAATCTTTTATATTTGGGCTGACATTTTTTCTTGTTCTGTTTTTTCTTCTTTGGCCCTCCTTCTGTCGACTGTCAGCTATTGGGCATATATGTCAAACGAAGAAGGTACTTGGTCATGGGTCATATAAAGTTTATATCTGCTAGTTATGTTTAATTTTAATGCTTCAGAAAGCAAATTAGTTGATATTGGTCTTGTTCATATGGATAAATTGTAGTTTGTTATGTAAATTTCCCTGAAGCTTTTGTGGAATGTATATATATGACGTTTCTTCTCTTTTAGGACTGGGAAGGTGGAAGGTTATTTTCATTACAAGAACAAATTGATCATAAGGTAACTGGCTGTTTTCTCCGTTGATTTGATTCAATGGTTGATGAGTTTAAAGTAGCTACGGTCCATGGAAAATTTAAATTTTGAAGTTGCTTTATAAGCTAGTGGACTTCAGTTTTCACGTCCAAGATAGGTATGCAATCGGAGATAGCAAAGCGGAACTTCGAAATTAACATCTCTTGCTCAAGATTACTGTTCTTTTCATTATTATCTGTTTTTTGCATGCCCCTTTCTCTATCGTATTTCACAGAATTCTATACGGGGCTGAACAATATTCATCTTTCTTTTGCAGGTTGAATTTGTTAGACAGGAGTTACAGAATAAAGACATCCCATTACTACTGGTAATGATACTCTTATGATTGCAACTGATGCTATGTTTTAAACAACAGTCATAAAAGAGTTGCACATTGCAAAATTTTCATTTGTATTATTTTGATATTATCTGAGTACACGTCAGATATTGTCTGAGAATTTTCAATTTATAAAATTTGATTGTAGTTTAAGGCATACGCATACGTAATGGTTCGTTGTGGTGCTTGTATTATTGTTACTTGTTTGAAAAAGAAAAAAACAGTCCACGTTATTGTTTGTATTGTACATTATATGCATCTCAGATATAATTAATTGGAAATTGATATGAGATAAGTACAGGCCTTGAAAATAAGAATGAAGTTGTTACATTATTGTTTGTTATAACTGTTCTTTTCCACTTGTGGTAACTGACTTCTCGGTTGTCTTTAAAGGTTGGACATTCTGTTGGATCGTATATCTCCATTGAGTTGTTCCGCAGGTTCCAGGATCGGGTATTGCCATAAGCTCTTTGTCCTTCTTATGTCTTTACAACTTCCAGGAGATGGTTTATTGACAATTCTTCTTGATCCTGAATAGGCGGTGTATTGCATTGGATTGCATCCATTTATGATGGTGAACAGAGAATCACGTCAGCAATTTTTTATCGAGAAACTTGCAAGGTATGCATGTTACTTTTTCTGATAACATGAATTATATATGGCTTCCTGAATCTATATTTCAGATTTTTTAGCAGTGATTTTGTTGCATATCATGATTTTCAGAGTCTCCCATTTCACTTATATGTTGGTACCAATGGAGTGCTGTGTCAGTGGCAACCATTTTCAATGAGTTCAAAGTTTCAAACTCTGCCTAAGGGAGCTTTTCAGTTTTTGCGACTTTGAACCTCAAAAATGTTTCTGCCTCGAACAGTTACACTCCGCACAATGTGATGTAGCTTCGTTGGATTTTTCAAAGAACTAGAATCCTCTCAGACCACAAACTGGTGTAATTTGGGAATCTTCAGATTTCTGTTGGCTGTGTTTTTGTGGGGAGTATTTGCATTGTCCAGTGGGTATGCACTTGGGTTGAACCAATTTGGAGTCACTTAGACTAATGGATATCAGGATATGTGCTTGGTCTATAACCAGTTAAGTGTGCCGAATACTGTGTTTAAGGTCTGGTTGAGTTTCATGGCTTCGTGACCTTGTTAACTATTTAAACCACCTTTTGGTGGCTGCTTTGTAATTGGACCTTAATGGTTAATAAAATTGGACCATGTAGAAGTCCTTCGTACATTGTCCACAAACTGGACCTTAATCCTTTAAGCCTTCACTACTATGGCCGATATTACTTTGGTCCATGGCTGATTACAAACTAACAGATGAGGCCATTTTTAAGCTTTGGTATTCAAGAATGTCTTTGATGATGTTGTTTTCTTCTACCAAATATTATTGTTACTTTGTAAGGATTCACCTGAAATTTTTTTGTCGCAGGTCTCCACTGCTATCAACTTTGTTTTCTTCTTTTGCTGCGTTGTTGGGTACATTACCAATTCAAGCTTCAAGTTTTGTTGTGAGAAAAACTATTGGGAAGTCATGGTCCAGAACTGCTAGTGAGGCTGCTTGCTCTCATTTGCTAAAGGTGAAATGAAGTCTAATTTACTTGTGTAGATGTGCTCTTATAGTATCGACTCGTAACTGCTACAGATTTTGGTTTGACTGTTTTTTCTGATATTTGGAATGTTGTCTTTGTTTCCTACAGTACCATAGCATGCGAAATGTGCTATATATGGCAATGACAGAGTTTGATAAGGTATACACTATAAAAAAATTACTTTAGTTTGGTAAACATGTTTCGGACATGTTGGATACCATAACACCTGCTGCCCATGTATCAAAACTTTGCTTCACTGTACTATAATCTTTGATTTATTTAAATTGAGAACTTTTGATAAAAAAGAACCATAAAAGAGAATTAATAAATATTTTAGAGCAAAAGACTTCCAACTTGCTGTCCAAGCATATGATTGTACAAACCATACTTAATTGTATAATACATTATTGTTATAAGCTTTGAGCTTGTTATAGTACAGTAGTCCAAGCATAAAGGGTTTAACTTAATTGTATAAGCTTTGAGCCATTGCATTATTGTTATAGTACAGTAGTCCAAATATAGAAGCCTGGCCACAAAATGTAAATTTGATGACGTTCAGTATCAATATGTGAGTAAATGAAACTTGTCAATCAGAATATCGTTCTCAGTGTTTTCTTAATAGATTTTTGTACATGGTCGTCACTTCTCAAAATTATGCATTACAGAGCCTAATATCATTAACAATCAAATTTTCACATCTGATTGTACATGGACATTGTTTAGTTTTCAGAAACACCAGATTGGGCATTTATGAAGAAAGTGAGTCAGAAATTATCATTTTTGTTCTGTATGGATGACCATTGGGCTCCAATGTATGTGTACGAGGAGGTAAGATATAAACTACTTTCCATTTTGTCTATCAACTCTCTTGTATGATTTTAGGTTGTCCAAATACTGTGCCTGAAGGGATTATAGTTATAATATTGTTTATAATGGATTTGAGAGTACATTTTATTGGCTCGGAATCCTTTACTTTGTAATATAGTCAATAGCATCATAGCAGCTGGAGAACCATCATGAATTAGTCTAGTGGTAAATAACGGACTAAAAGAGAATGAGTTCAATCCATGCTAATGTTTAATTCCTCTGAGTTTCCTTCGCATGTCTGACAGGTTGTTCTATAAAATCAGTTAGTGTAAGTAAGTTGGTCCCACAGTCGCCGATATATGAAAAAGTTTCAAAATAGCAGGATTGAAAGACTACAGATTGTATTTTCAAGAAGAAAAAAAAGGAGGGGCAAAAGAGCTCAAAATTATGACACACTGCAATGGTGATTTCAAGTTATACTTTGTTAGTTTGTGCTCTCTTTTCTCCACAGATTTCCAAGCAGGTCCCTGAAATTGATCTATCAGTTGAAAGGGAGGGTTATTCACATGCCTTCTGCTGCTCTGAAGCTGCCTCAATGTATATTGCTCAATATGTGGCTAGCTTGGTCAAGAAACATCTCTCAGATTAAAGGTCAGATTCATTTCTTCTTACTCCATTAGAGATTTCCTTTGCGTTTTCTATGGGACTTTCTTAATCTTTTATACCATTTTGCATGTTTTTCAACAGTTTCTCTCTGTGCTTTTATCCTTATATAAAGAACTCCTGTTGTTGACAAAATAGATGAAAAGGAATAATAAAAGCACCTTCTGATGTTGAGCATAACGAGTTGAGGCACCATATGTTGTGGTATTGAGAATCAAATTATGGGTTGTATTTTTTTGAACAAGAAATAAATGTCATCGAATCAAATTATTAGTTGTTTTTAAAGAAGGTGATTCGTGTAGTGTATAAGGCTTAACGAAACAGATCGTACTCTTTAGCCTCCACTAGTAAAAAAAACAAAGGAGAAATAGTTTAAGATAATGATTTTAATTAATGTTAGTCACCTACTAGTTAATTTTCTAGAGTTATCTTGACAGGGTAAGATGAATTGTCCGATGAGATTTAGGCCTTTAAATTTTTTTTATAAAAAAGGTACATATAAGTTAAACAAGGTTCTTAAACTTTAAAAATGTTTAATAAGCTTTTAAATTTTTGATGTTGTGTTTGATAGATCTCTTGAATATTTAACTTTATCATTTACTTTTATATACTATATGAATCTAAAACATATTTGGTGTGATTTCTTTCATATTCTAAAAGAAAAAAAAAAATCATCTACGAAAGAAATTCACAATTGAGAATTTGAGGTTGTCTAACTTAAATTTAATATTTAATTTTCAGTTTGATTTTTTTTAGAACAATTTTAAGTTGACTTAAACAAAATAAAGTGAAGGTAAGTTTTAATTCTGCCAATAGACAATGGAAATTTTTTTTTTTTACTTAGATTTTGGAATCTTTTTACAAGATATATATTTGAACTTTTACAATGTTCCAAAAAGAATTGATTCCCTCACAATAAAGATTAAAACTTGATTGTTAGAAGAAAAAAAGGGTAAAACTTAGAAGACATGATGATTTATACCTATATATATATATAAGATTAAAAGGATTGTTGCCATTTATTTTATTTATATATAAAAGGTATTTCAAATCTTAATTTTTATTGAATTGAAATTTACATTTTTATAGAATTAGTTAATTATTTAATAAGTAAAATCAAATATAAACATTACTTTATAACCAAATCCACACTAAAACACAGTAAAAGCAAAAATGTGTAGATTCGAGAGAAATAGGTTCTCAATAAAAGCAGCGAAAATGTGTAGATTTAGCCATCTCAAACCACAAACTAATATTGACTTGAATGTAATTAAATGTAATTCTTAAATTTGTATTCTTGACCTTATCAAAGTTGGATTTTTTTATTCTACTACTTATGGTAAAAAAGAAAAAGAAAAACTTATATTCTACTTTTTAGCCTAAAAAATAAAATGAAACAAACATATACTTAATATAATATAAAAGTGGTAAAATATTTAATTTCTTTACTAATAGTAAAATATATGAATTAAATTTACTCTTATGATAACCATTTCAATCTTCATTTCTTAAATTAAACATTTACAAATGTTTTAAAAACTTTATTTTATTTTTAAAATTTTATTGAAAAATTCAATCGTTGTAATAAAAGAAATCGAAGGAAATAAATTTAATTTCTAAAAGCTAAAAACATTTGATGAGAAAGTAAGTAAATGGTTTTAAGTTATTACAAAATATGAAGAATTGTTTATAATAATAGAGAGTGCGAAAGTGTTTTTTAGCTTTAAAGAATCCTTTATGATTTTAAATGTGAATTTTTTTTTTTTTTGAAATATTTCTTTGAAATAAATAATAATAATAATAATAATAATAAAAAAAAAGGGTTTAGAAATTCCCAAAAAATCCGAAGGACAGCGACTGTCCAAATATAAATTCCGCAAACGGTTTTCTAAAACTCATTCCCCAAATTCCAACTCTCTCTTCAAACCCAAATCCACACAACACACGCTCTCTCCAACTTCAACAACAATGGCGGCTCCCCGGCGAAATCACCAACTTACTTCCCTCTCCGTCGATCTAAACATTTGCAGACCTAAGCTCCTCTCTCACCTCTTCCACCACCTCAAACCAAAGCCCTCCGCCAAATCCCCCAACCATCATCATCATCGCTTCTCCTCCGCTTCCTCCGACTCCGAATCCCCTCCCTTCTCCGACTCCGACTCCGAGACCAGAACCTCGATCACGTTCCGAGGGTTCGGTCGGAGCGGGGGGGAGAGTGTTGCGGTGGAGAAGGATTCGGACGATCCGTACCTGGATTTCCGACACTCGATGGTTCAAATGATTCTGGAGAACGAGATATACTCGAAGGAAGATTTGAGAGGGCTTCTTCGGTGTTTCTTGCAATTGAATTCTCCTTCTCACCATGGAATTATAGTTAGGGCTTTTTCTGAGATTTGGGACTCTGTTTTTTCATCCACTTCCCCCATTTTACGCTTTTGATTATTGATCTTAACATCATCTCCTCCTCCTCCTCCTTCTCTTTTGATCTTTTGGTTGAAAAGAGTTTTATTATTATTATTATTATTATTCTTTTTCTTCTTCTTTTTCAAATGTATGTATAAATCTCTACCACTTTTTTTCTGTTTTTATTTTATATCAACTCTCTACTCATCAAGTGCTTCATCTCTTCCACTTTCACATCTTCCATTCTTCTTTTTTTTTTTGTTTAGTATATCAAAATATAAATATAACTTATGATAAAAGTAATGTATGAATATTCCTTTTGTTTTTCTTTATTATTATTTTAAAGTATTTTGAAATCAAGCACTCTAAGTAAGTCATTCCATCTCCATTTCTTATAGTCATCCTAAACAAAACAAACAATACAAGAGAATGAGAAAGCTTATACATTATAACTTAAACCATTCGTTACGTCGTAAAAAGAAAACATAGTTTCAATAAATCACTAATAGATTAGTTTAAATGCACATAAGTTGATCTCAACGTTCATAAATGTACATATAAACAAAATTACCATCTAAATATTTCCATTTATAATATTGTGATTTTTTTTTACGTTGTCCTCGTCGTCCTTATTTGTTACAATAATAAAAAATATAAGATATTTGAATTTGAATTTTAGAACAAGAAGCAAACTTCAATGAGAATTTAATACAAAATTTAATTAACTACATATATATTGGTAAAGAATCTCACAATACAAATGAAAATCATAATAAATAACAAAGAAAGAAAAAGAGTAAATAGTACATAGAATTGTCGGTAAAGATAAGAGCTTGTGATATTCTTAACTATAAAGAAAAATATATATTATATAAATAATGACTTTTGCTTTGAAGTATGAAATATGAATGAGAAATATCTTTTTTAAAAGTAGAGTAAATATTTGAACTTTTTATTTATTTATTATTATTAACAAACAAAACAAAAATCTCCTCCCAACTTATGATTTTATTTGAGAATATCAATGCATAGGTTTTTTGTTATATATAAAAGAATTGTTAAAAATAAAATATTTATATTTTTTTGTGTGAAGAAAATAAAATATTTCTATTGTGTATTGATTATTGTACGGTATATGAATTAAAAATAAAAATAAAATCAATATGAAATTGATCAAATTGGGCCTATTGCTATTTGTTTTTTTTTTTTTAAAAAAAAGAATGAATATATAGGTGGGATGAACAATAATAGCGTTACCATTAATATGTTTGATTGTTTTCCAAATTTTTATTGTGGTCAGAAAAAGATACCATAATATATAAATGGATCAAATCCTTAAAATAAATAAATAGATAAGTAGTTGGATCAAAATATATATTATTCTTACATTTTCAAATCTAATAATACACAAATGGTTTACATTAATTGATTCCTTTTTTCCTATTATTTCTTACAAAAGTACTTTATGAGAATCAAAATCAAGTTGTAGTGTGGGAGAAAATTCAATAATTGAAAGAGGATCAAAATTTTAGTTGAACCATGGCATGAGGGAGATGAAATTATTAACTTTTCAAATGATACTTAGTATCATTATACTCGAGTTTTCGAACTGATTATATTTGTTTAAAGGTTATTTGACGGTTGATGTTATAAAAGTTTTTTTTTCTAGTTGTTTCACGAATTATCTCACAAATGTCTCTCATAATGCTAAACCTACAGATTGTTATTTAATTTCCTTATTTGAAATATCATCTAAATTTCATTCTTTTGGATGTTTTTTTAATTTATGTTTGCATATTTTGAATGAGATTTTTTTCGTGCTTATTTAAAGAGCAAGTTGTTGTCTTACTAATATTGTCGCTTTTGAGCAATTTTTTTTTTCTTTGTTGAAGCTCTTTTTCGATTTGTATAGTGGCCAACGGTTGAAAGTCAATATGTACAATTGGGATTCAAATTCATTATAAATATTGAGGGTGATTTCTAAATTGTTATTGAATTTCGTTTTGTGAGAAGATAATTCATGTCTTGATCTTAGGGAGAGCTTAAGACATTGTTACTTAAAGAAAAGATTCTCAAATTTTAGGAGAGCCTAAGTTTATCAAGTGAAAGTATTATTCACTAGAAGGTGGAAGGATTACAGTTGAGAAAAAGTCTCACGCTTAGAGAGAGCTGAAGTGATTGCTTACCGATACACTCATATATACTTGGGGAGCCTAAGTAATCATTCACTGAGTCGAGTTATCTAAGTGTCATTGTATATTCTATTTATTTATAGATTAGTATGTTGTTGTTGCCTTTCATATTAATAAAATTAAAGTATCTTTCATGAGGCAACACAGATATAGGTGGTATATCACCTAACTGAGTTATAAAATCTAGTGTTTTGTCTTTGAAAGTTTATTTCTTTAATTTTTTGTTCTTTCTTGCAATAATATAATTGATGTCGTATATTGTGTAACATTATTAGACCGAAATGTATTACTAAAGAAGATATCAACATTTCGACAAAAATTTAATAGGAATAGCTACAAATATAGAAATTAGATTCAAAATATTAGCATACATAGCAACATTTTTAAAAAATTACATATAAATCAAAATCTGTCAAAGTTTATCACTGCTAGACCACATTGCAAATATAGGGAAAGCAATCTATCACCGATAGATTTTACTATATTTATAATGTTTTAAAAAAATATTGATATATACTCCATTATTATTCCTAAAATTGTTATCCATTATAATTATTCAATTTAATACCATAAAAAAACATATATTCAACCTATCGAAACACATACCATTATTTTAATTTTTAAATTGTATTGTCAATGTTTCGTCCATTTAATAATCAAAAGTTCAATTGTACCAACAAAAAAACTCAACTCGCACTCATATGTACTTAAGGACAGAAGGTTCGAGTTCTATTCCCTCACCGTCCATTTGTAAATTTGATTTTTTTTTAAAGAGAAGTAAATTAATTTTTAATTATCATTCCACTAAGTCTCAACACAAATTTATTCTAGTAGTAGTGGAAAAGTCCTAAAAGAATTCAAACAATTAATAAAAAATTTAATTCAGTTTGAATTTTCTAAATTTTCTTTTTCTTCTATCACTTTCTTTTAATAAATATTTCCACTATTTACTTTCAAGTGTTAGTTTATTTGTTTTTTTTATTTCTTTTAATTATTATTTTAAAATAATATTCAACCATTATCAACTTTTTTTTCTTGCTTTCTCTGCAAAGTACATATTCTAAAATTTTAATTTCTTATTTTATTTGAAGACAAAAACAATATCAAAAGTTTAAATAATGTTGAAAAAGAAAACGTAAAGAAAAAAGATTGGAGAAAAAAAATGTATGAAACTTAAAAAGTAGTGATTTTTTAGATACTCAATAACATAGTGGAAAATTTTAAAAAATAAATCTTATGTTTTCAGCATGAAATTTAAAATCATATAAAAAATATTCATAAAGGTAATTCATCCCATCTAAGTTTCTTAAACCATTAATATTTCATTATATTCTCAATAGATTTCCAAAGTTGAGATCAACTATGTATATTCTTAAAAGTTTTTACCAAATTGTTTAAAAAGTTGATAATAAATATAAAAAGAAAATTTAATTATTTCAATAGTTACTTAATGTTAAATATTTTATTATGTATTGCAATAATCCCCGATCAAAAAAAAAAAAAAAAAAACTTAGATCTCATTTTCATAATCAATTTGTTTTTATTTTCTTTTTAATAATAGTTGAATTAGATTTAAAAAAAAAACAAAAATAAGTTTTTTAAAGCTATGTTTTTTAGTTTTTTAAATTTTAATTAGCTTGACTACTTTTTAAAACATTGGGTGAAAGCAATGTCTATATACTTAACTTTAAAAAACAAAGACTTAAAAGATCAAATTGTACGTTACCTAACAAGACCTAAGTAATTCGACAATATAAAGGACTATTGTTATATGAAAAAGTATAACCCAACCAAACTAATTAAAGAAAAACAAACGAAAACGACTATTAAAAAACAGTTAACCAAGTTTTGATTTAGAAGTATTACAAAAAAACATACAGATCAATATGTTTTGGATCAAAACTTTCAAAACATAACCATATCTTTTGATTAGAAATTAAAAGGGGATGATGAAATGAAAGACATGGTGTAGTTTTAAAGAGTTAGTCAAATCCAAAGGGAAATGAAATTATAATCTTAAGAGATAATGGAAAACATAAAGGGCCCTCTGATCTCTTCCAAACCATTATCTCTTAAAAACTACTCCACAATGTGTGTTTTGAAACCCTGAAAAAGCTTTTGATTTCAACACTAATATATATCCAAAAAAATACATTCATAAATAAAAAGGCTGCAAACTCTTTTTATATATCATTTTCTTTTCTATTTTTTGTTGCTATCATTGGTTTGTAATATATGGGTTTTAGTGGGTGACATCTTTAGTGTGCTTTTGTTTGCCATTTTAATTCAAAAGACTATATTTTCATGATGATAATGATATTAGAGTTCTCTACTCTTCTTCTAGTTAGCTTTAAATTTCAATTCTTTTAGTGGGGTTTTTTTTTTTTTTGGCTTTCTAGCTAAATGGGTAGTCAAAAACATCTCAAGCACTTGTTATCATTGTTATTTTTAGAATTCATTGAATGTTTTCCATAAAAATAAAGTATTTGTCATAATCTATGTATATATATAAATAATAATAATTATAATAATGATTTTTGACAAAATGTTACCCAACACACCACATGACATAAACTCAACTCCCATTAATTCATTCAAGTTTGGTTTCAATTGGTTTGTATAGTTTTTAGAATTATTGTTGGTTATTATGTTTAATCTGTAAAAAATTATCCCTAGAGCATGAAAATAAATCAATGTCGAATTTAAAATTTAAACGGATAAGAGTAAGTAATTGTCGTAATTTTGAATAAATAATGTGAAATTTTCGTGATCAAAATAGACCCACTATCAAAATTTATATAATTTTCAGTTAAGATTTTTAGGTAACCACCTAACACTTTTCTAAATAATCCTAAGTAAATTCAAGTAGTGTTAGCTTGAAAATTGAGTTATTTAGGACCTAATCTAAATCAATTAAATCAACACATATTTATGATTAGACTCCACTATATATCTTCTAACACAATGATGTCTCCCTCATTGCCAACTTTTCAATATTCATCGCAAACAATCTTATCAAGAACACTATTTTTATAAATGACAAACCCAAAAAGTACACTAAACAAAGGAATGGATGATATATCATGTAAGTACAATTAAAACTCCCTTAACAAAGTTTTATCCAATAATGATAAAAATGTGATTAGCTTTAGAGTTTAGAAGAGATTGAAAGGCCATGAGATTTTGTCAAGTAGTTGTTGAACAAAGAGTAGACATTGATAGAAAGCTCAAAAAAGGTCAATAAATATATATATATATATATTATTTGTGAAGGAAAATTTAGGGTTTTATTAGACCAATGAGGTCTCTTGGTCTCTGTCTTCTTTTTCATCAAAACAATAATGGATATTGACAAATCATGAGAAATAAATAAATATAAAATATTAATTATATTAACAATTAATAGCAAGCAAATTGATTTTTGATTTGAAGTTTCAAATTTTTTTAGACTCTCAAATCTACCATAGTTATGCAACCCCAACATTAGACGTGTAGGGTACCCATCAAATGAAAGCTTTAAGTTGAAATCATCATTCCCTCATATCCTTCAGCCACACACTTTCTTATTTTATTTCCCAAAACCTTTGTCTCTAAATTTTATCATTTCAACTAAGCTTTTTTGTATATTTCTTTTCTTCTTGCATTGTAGAACGGTATAACTCATTAAATCGGCCGTTTGTTAAATTAGTATTACTTTTGTATGATTATGGTTGATATTTCTACATGCAAAACTTGAGCAACACGTTGTACATAATGTCAAGCATAATATTCTTGTGACAGAAAAACTTTGGTATATTCTATTTTTTTTTATCTATTGATATGTGTTGTTGGTTTTCTTTCTTTTTTCTATCGATAATATTTTTCCTCTTCCTTAAAGATCTTCTTAAGACGTACTCATATATGATATTTTTTTTCCTTTTGATATGTGCATTGAGATGAGAGTTTTGAGTTTAAGATTGTCTACATGTCAACCTTCGTGCATGGATGATTAAAAATTAATTTGTATTTCTTTGTTGAGAGAGTGTTCCATCCATCAATTAGACTTGGTTGAATTATCGTGAATGTAGAAATCACTTAAGGAGTAATTGAGCACTTAGAATATATATTTTTTATGTTGTATTTTGAAGGAAAAAAGCTCAATCAAAACTTAGGGAAAAAACTTGGTTATGAAGGTGATGAGAGCTTAAAATTAGGGAGCGTAAATTGAAACTAACGTGAGTGCTAAAAAAAAGAGTATATCAAATAAGTACTTTTCGTCATAATTGATAAATTCTTTATATAATGAAATTTCTTTCCACCAATAGTATCCATAACTCCTTGATGTAATAGGTGATCAACATTACACTAATTAGGGTTACCAATCTTAGTACTTTTCTATTTTTGTGTATCTGAGCATACATTCATATCATCCACATTGTTACAACATTATGTTTGTGTCGTATATTAACTTCATCTATTTCCGAAATTACAAAACAACAAATTAAATCACTCAGACACGAAAGTAGTAAAAACCACTCAAGGTAGGGAATGTGATCAAGATCGAAAGCCAAACTTTGGCCCTCTCTGAAGCTTTGTGAGCAAGGGTGTGAGCCAAATGATTATGGCACGATGGGTATGAGTACTGAAGAAACCACTCTAAAGTCTTGGGCTATAGATTTAACTTCATCAACAAAGAAAGCCATCTAGGCTATAAGTTTAGGTCTATCAAAATTGTTGTTAATTAAAACAAAATATTTACCACTACCTAGGGAAAAGTTTGATATATGAACCCTCAAGTTTTTTTTTTAATAATAAGCCCTTAATGAGAATGAAAATAAATAATTCCCCCCCCTAAAAAAATAGCTTTTAAAAGGGATCAATTGATGAGTTATACTTTAAGAAAGAAAAAAAAGGTGGATTTAAGTATGAATAATGTGTGCAAACTTAAAAAGAAATGCAGGGTTTTTAAGGAACATAGAAAATGGGGTTCTTGTGGATGAGCCAAAAAGATGGTGTCATTGAAAGAATATACAAATAAACATTTAGCTTTTGGTGGTTTTAAGTACTTGTAAAGCCTACATACTCATAGACCTAATTTTTGTTTTCTTTAATACTTAGTGTTTGGAATATGTCACTTTTTTATTACTCATTTTTCTATTTCTTCAGACATCCCTTTTCAAGTGGGTTTATTCATGTTTTCTAACAAAATTAATTAAACTTCCACCCTTCAATTTGTGATCATATATATTAAATTTTTTCCCTAGTGGAAAACAATATTACAGAAATGAAAAAAAAAAATTAATGAAGTTATTCAATAAATTTGTACAAACTTGAATAGAGTTAAATGTTTGAGAATATTGATTTAATACGAGTCAAACACATTTTCGATAACTTTACAAAGTTATTTTCTTTCTCGTTTTATGTTTTTTAATATATTGGATTTGTTTGTTTTAGTTTAATTTCAACTTTTCTATAAATGGAGTTTTGAATTGTAAGTGAAAGTCGAACAAAAATAAATAAAGAAAATAATAAAAATTATTTTTAAGTTTGGAAATCTTATGAGATTTGTATTTTGAAAGCAATATAACAAAATAAATAAACTGATGGGTAGAAACATTAATTGTAAGCTCACAAATTTTAATTTAAATCAAATGTTTTTTTTAAAAAATCTTACCTTCTTTCTTTTTAATTATTTGTCCTTAGATAAATGAAAAATTGGATCAAAGAGAGAGGCTTTTCCAAGTTTCAAATAAACTCACAAAGCATATAATTAAACATTAATAATCCTACCATGCTAAAATATTTCCCCAAAAAAGTTTGAAGAAAAACTTGAAAAGAATTTAGCTAAAGAAACCTTCAAAATAAAAACATGAATTTTGTTTATGTATGTATACATTTATGATCATAGACTATATATATATATATATATATATTATAGGGCCTATATGATCTTTATCCTAATCAGTCTCATAGTGATAGGTTCATTTTTGTTTAAAAAAGCCCAACTCTATACTTGAAGCCCAATATATTAAAAACTGTAGAGAAAATTTGAATTTAATAAATAAAAATATGAAACAAGTCCAAACAAATATTAAATTTATGCCTAAGTTGAAATGGTTGATGTGTGAATCATATCTAGTCATTACCACAAATGGAAATTAGATCAGACTAGGATGACATACAAAATATACATACATGAGGTACGAAATATTTTTAAAAATTTGTAAATATAACAAAGTACATAAGTGATAGATTATATAGTTGATGATTGGTTGATACACTGTATAAGATAAAAGTTATTATAGATAGATTTTACTATATTTGCAATTTTTTGTTACATGTTTGGTTATTATTATCCCTAGATTACAATTTTCTAAAATAGAATACTTAGCATCAATCACGTACTTTCGACTTTTTTAAAAAAATACAACATAAACTGAATATTTATATTTTAAGTTTAAGTATTTCTACCGAGATGCATCGAGAAGATTCTAAACAATCGATGAGTTAGAAAAAAAATCAGATTTCGGTGGTCGATATCTCGAGATATATCAAGTAAAATTGTTTGAATGAGTTTTAAAAAACGAATAAAAAATGTGATATAAAAAGTTACATTTAGAATAATTAAAAAAAATAATAATAATAATGAGAGGTGAGTTATTAGAAAATTGAAGTTAGGCATTAAATGTTTCCTCGTTTGGCTTTCACCCAAAGACAAATTATATATATATATATATAATTCACTTTTATGCACTTCTCTCTCCTCTTTCTCACTCATCCAATAATACAGAAAATTTACATTTTCTTTTTCAAATTTAACATTATATAATGTCCATTTTTCTTATTCTCTTCTTTTTTATTATCTATTTATTAACCACAAATAAAACAACAGTATCATTTAACATGATAATCATTATTGTACAGTAATATGAATTAACAAAAGTTTATTTAGGTAAGTTAAGTTTAGTTCAACTACCATGTATCAAGAATCAAAAAATTTAATGTTCAAATATTATCACCTTCAACTTATAAACACAACTATTACTTATTAACTTTTATGTTTTGTTGTCCGTTTTTAAAATCAAAGCTGAAATTTGAAAATTAGAATAAGTAGTTTTTTTCAACAAAATTTGTTTTTATATATTTTGGAAATTAGCTAAAAGTTTAAATGTTGATTATTTAATGTGAGAACTATAATTAAGAAATTGTGAAGAAAAAAAAAAAAAAATTAAAAAAATATAAACTAACAAAAAAAAAAAAAAAAAAAGAGAGAAAACATCAAATTTTATAGATTTAATCCCTAATTTACGAACAAAACCCCCCCACAACATAAACTTTACAAAAACAGGAATGAAATTACAAAAGAGATATTGCAAAAATAGTAACAAATTTGAAAAAGAAAATGATTTTTTTTATTAAAAGAAAAAAAGAAGAAGAAGAATGAAAACAATTTGAACGTTGAAAAATAATATTGATGAATTATTTTTTATTTGTTTAATTTTTATGGAAATACGATAAATATAAACTTCTCCAATTGCTGCAGTGTAAGGCTAAAGAAAAAGAATATATATAAATAATAATAATAATAACTTACAAAACTAAATTAATCGTAGGGTTCGACAATGCCAAATTTCTGCGCTGGGCTCTCTATTGTTTCTGTCTTTTGATAATGACTTCACCATTTTCTTTTTTCAAATTCCATCCCCTCCCCTTCCTTCTTCCATTGCCTTAATTACATCCTTTCCTTTCCACTTCCACCCCCGATCTCCCTCATCTACATCGAGATATGTCAAACTGAGGTTAGCTTAATGGTACCTAACATTTTCTAACTCTAGGACTTGGAGTTTCTATCTTGTTCTTAGCTCAACGAGTAATTGGTGTATTTTTTATTTTTCAACGTGAGATTTGCTTTTGTTTTGTTTTATGATTTACATAACAAACAAAAACACAATTATCTTAATTGTGTTAAAGTCTATATATATCAAAGACACATAGGCCTTGGTAGTTCATGTGATTTTTGTCCTTTCATTTCTACATATTTATTATCTTTTTAATAATTATTGGAAAATTTAGAAAAAAAGAAAAAAAGAAAAATATGTTTGAAAACGATTTTGAAATTATTAAAATTGATTTTGCTTGTTTTTTATAATCACACCAAACCAACATGGTCAATTATTATTAATGAATTGTGTTTTTTTGTTTTATAATATTAAATTTAAATTTAAATAAATAAATTGATTCTAATTTATGTGTTAAAGAAAATTCTTTTACACAATCAACATATAACATTTAACAGATATGAGGTTTTGGTCACCAAAACCACTTCTAACTTAAACAGTTATATTTCCTAACTAATTTGCATTCTATATGTGATATTGATATATAAATAGATATGAATTTTATAGAAAGGACAACACCCTTAAATTCATACTATAGAGAGGGACAATCTCGTAGTTTATTATGCGAGATAGCTGGAAAGTTTACATATGTATATACACAAACACGTACACGTATGTACACATACATGATTCAAAACCTACAACTTTTTAAGAAAAATAAACATAACTTAACTAACAAAAAAAACTATACTCATATTTGATATAGTTGCAACTGAACAAAGAAGTTAGACATTATTTTACTTTGATCGAAAAGAAACAAAAATAAATTAACGAATTCAGAAGAAGATTATAAGAAGATATATATAGTAAATTCTCAATTTATATATCTGAAAAGAAAAAAAAAACAAAAAACAAATACTAAATGGCATCCAAAAATGGATTATCAATATTATCATTGATGCAGTTAATTAAACTAATTAAAAACCTTCTTCAATATCCTCTTCCTCATCGTTTTCAAACAAAGAAGAAAGACAAGGAGGAGCCACACGAATGGACGAAGAAAAACAACTACACTCTAACTCCACAATTTCCTCCGCTGTTTCTACGGAGTTGGACGATATTATAGAATTAGGAGCTCTAAAAGAAGAACAAGAAGAACACGAAGAAGAATTTGGAAATGTAGAAGTAGAAGAACACAAAAGAGAGGAAGTAGTTGAAGAAGAAGAAGAAGAAGAAGAAGAAGAAGAAGGAGAAGAAGAAGGAGAAGAAGAAGAATTATTAGAGAAATTAGAAGAAGCTGAAAAGGCAAGATCAACCAATAAATCCACAAAAGCACCAATGATAAACTCATGATTTGCCTTCCCATTAGCTTTTAAATACCAACTCAAAAGTCTTTCCATCCCTTTCCAATTCTTCAATTCATGAGCTTCCACCATCTCTTCCATTGACTTCTTGAAATCCAAATATGGATCTTTAGATTCCATTGCCATTGCCACACTCTCCTTAAATGGAACTTGGTAGTTTCCCCCCACCACTGTTGCCACCGCCACCGTCGTCGTCGCCGTCATTATGGAATTTGTCTCATCAAGCTCCAAAAATAGCCTCTTCCCTTGCCTTACCCTTAACCCTCTCACTAAGGCCTCAATTTGGTCTTCATCATTTGACATGTCGTCTCCTTCAGTTTCTTCTTCGTCGTCTTCGTCTTCGTCGTAGTAATCCTGATCTTCTTCGTCGTCGTAGGCAGAATTGATGGTTCGAAAGATGTCGTTAGGGTGACGAAAAGAGAGGGTTCTTGATTGAGTGCAAGATCTCCATAGCCATGGGGATTTGTTAAGAAAATTGGGAAGTTTTTTCAATTTGTTGGCCATTTACAAAGGAGGAAGAAAATTATAAAGATGGGATGTTTTTCTTTTTCGTTTTTTTTTGGGGGGGATCAAATAATAATAGGGGGAAAGATGAATTCTTTGTTTGGCATTAATGGAGGGAGTCAGAAAGGGTTGTGGAGAGGAGACATCTTACATACAGACTGGTCAGAGACTAAGGGAAAAACAAAAATCATAAAAATAAAAATTATATTCTTCTTCTTATTATTATTACTAACCTACAACTCTTTTATAATGTCATTTTACTTTACAATTCAAATTAATGTTTGTATTTTCTATTGAAATGCCCAATAAAAAAATATTGGGGGGGAGTTTCACTTATGGGTTAAATTAATAACTTCGAAAATCATGTGGTCTATGTGTTAAAAGAAGTCGAGAGTCTATATTTGATATATAGGTTTGTTATGTGATTTTTAAATTGATTAGAGAAAAAATCGTTTTTTGTTTATTTTAAATTTTGGAAGCGTGTTTTCGAAAACTATTTTTGTGGTTGTCAAATATAAGTAAAAAAATTATTTATTTATTTTTAAAATTAGACACATCAAAAGTTTATTGAGCACAACTTCTAAGCCTATAAATTTTGCTCCCATTTATGATTTTTTAACAAAATAAAAATGTTGTCTACCTTATACAAATATTTTTAGAATTTTCTTTCCATAAAAAATTAAGCAAAATAGTTTTGAATTTTTTTTCCTTATAATTACAATGAGTAATAATTTTAGGAATAATAATTAAATAGAGCAATATTTTATTTAAAAAATTGCAAATATAGTAAATTGACACTATAAACTCATGATCTATAAATGATAGATCAATATTTGCAACATAGTCTACTAGTGAAAGACTTTTGAGATAATAAATCCAACCAAATATCAAATGGTTATCAATACACGGTTTATTTCTTTCTCTTCTATAACAAAAGTTTGACTGACTAACTAATTTTTTAAATAAATATTAATTGCAACTATGACCTTTTGATTAGGGTACACTGTGAATTTATATGTATATATACACAATTCATTAGAACAAATATTCATTGAACTATAGAACAAATTAAATCTATCGCAATATTAAACATTTCAATGACGAAAAAAATTCACAAGACACGTCACTTAAGCTAAGTCAAAAAACATATTTAATGATGTTTTTTCGCAAATATGTGATGTCCCGTTGAAAACACCGATAGTTTGTGACATACAATTTTTGGTTCTAACAAATGCATGTTATATGAAGATGATTCAACCTTCTTTAGACGAAAATGAAATCTCCAATTGCTTATAGCCTTTTAACAAGGAAGGATTGCTTTGAAAAAAGAAAAAGAAAAAAAGCTTTAGTAGGTGTTAGTTAAGGTTTTCGACTTCATAATGTAATAGCAAATGTAACTCGATTATATCATGAGTTAGCTTTCCGTGACAATGTATGAAACTTAGTTCAAAGATCACCTAAAATGGATGGCTACTATTTTAGGTTATAAATGGATTTTTTTAGTGTATATTTCAATTAATTATTTCTCTCATTTTAATTGTATTTTCCATAATATTGTAACTAAGCTGTATATATTAAATATTAATTAAAGTTGTAGTTATTTTGTAGTAATTATGGATTGATTTAAAACTACTTTGTTGATGATGAATTATACGTATTACCTAACTTACCAAACATCAACTTAATTTCTTGTTTAATTTTCATTGTTGAAAAATAAAATGATTAGCTGATGAAAAAAGAAAATTAGTTGAACGAAATTTATTAAGCTGATTTGACATAGATTTATAATCATTGATAATGAAGTTTGGATATTGTAATAAAATCAGCTAAATCATTGGCACAAGGATTTTACAACTTTTTTCGCACTAAAATTTGAGGCTGAATTAAATTTATAGAAATTTTTTTACCATTTTTTGTTTGTGTTGAGTCAAATTGATTTTAAATTAATCAAGTTGAATCATTTATTTAGTTTGGAAAAGTTCCACAAATTTTGAAAAGAAATATATATATATATATATATATGAAATGAGTTGAGAAATCGCTTCCACGTAGTTAATTAATAATAGGGACGAGCATCGATCGAGGTGGTGTTAGTTTTCCTTGAACCGTTGTAATCAGTTTATAAATTTCAAAAACCACTCATTAAAAAATTATTTACCTAAATCGTCTAGTCGATTTCGGTTTGATTTGATTTGATCATTTCAGTTTAAATCGTTTTTTAGGTATGTTTTGAGTCTTTTGACTTTTAATTAAGTTTTTTTAAAAAAATATTAAAATGAAAAAGAAAAAGAAAATTAGAAGAAGTTAACAAGTTTTATTTTTTTTTAAAATATATATTTATTTAATAAAATATATTAATAATAATTATAAATGTATAATCGGTTGAAATCAGGTAGGTCGGTTCAAAATAAAGTTCGAGTCGGTTCATTTTAAATTGACCTTTTGAAAACCGACATGACCATTTTTTTTCTTCAAAAAAACCAACCACCAACCTTCTATTCGGCCAATTTCAATTGTTCAACTGGATTTTTCAACCATCCATGCTTACCCCTAATTAATAAATGCATAAACTGTCAATACAGATGTTGAGAGAAGTCAAATTTAATTTATTCAAGAATATTTCATAGCACATCAAAGGTGTAGAGTTAGAAAGTTTATATGCACTCTCTAACTTCTAGGATCAAAATCGTAAATAACATAAATATAAACAAAAAATGAAGAAATTTCCAACTAACATATTCAAGGCCTTCTAACAAAGTCCAAACTCATAATATATTATTTAAAACTCGTTAGGTAGCCATTTCAATTTCAAATTTTTGTTTATTAAAAACAAAGAACAAGATATATGTAGTTGATTTTGTTTTGTGTTTTCGAAAAACAAAATGTATTTTTTATTTTTTAGTGGACAAGAAAAAGGGAACATGAGAGTATATATATATACCTAATCTTTGCCCTTATTTTAATTGAAAAGGTAGAAGGAGTACAACAAATTTTATCTAATGCTTGATATATATATATATATATATATATATAGTTCAACTATATGTGTTTCTATATATATAATACATAATATTTTAAATTAACAAAAGAAAATGATGTATTATCAATCTTCTCTCTTCATTATATTGTCAAAAAAATTGTTTATATGTTCAATCAATAAACTTAATTAAATCAAAGGATATCTATAGAATTGATTATATATTTTTTAAAAAAATTATTAGGAGAGGTTTTCCCAACTATCTTATTTTCGTGGGCATCCAAAGTAATTTGATATCATATACATCAATGTCCTTCTAATTTAATACAAATTGCAATTAATTGCCATTAATAAATAGAATGTCATATCTCCAACGAAATTAGTTTTTAAATACATTAACCTATAGATATATTTTGTCAATTACAAACTTACAAATCCCATAAAAAATAAGCCTTTTAATAGAAAAAAAATTGCTCATAATTTTATTCCTACGGAATTAGCAATTTGGCCTAGGGTAAAATAATTGAAGGTTTATTGTTAGGTGAAAAAAAAAAGTTACCAAGATTTATTTAGGGTAAAAACGGTAATGGCAATATTTTTCTTTTCAAATATAATGGCAACGTCAACATATGTGACTCTACCATTATCACAATTTACTGTAGTATCATATTAAATGTCAGAATACCAATGTCGAAACTCTTAGACCCAAAGCTCGCTTTTGGTGTCCATTCCGAGTAATAGATTTCTCGTTTCTCTAAAAAAGATAATAATTTTAAAAATAAAAATAAAACATTTGAAGGGCTAAAGATTTTGGTTGTGTTTAGTTGAATTTAGGTTAAGGGTGGAAGTTAGGAGTGTGCTTGACGTTGACATGTGCAAGCTGGTCGTGGTCCAACTTCTATGTCATCTCTTCTATCTACTTTACTTATGAGAAGATAAACTTTTCGTTTTATATGGATCCCACACTTTCCGATATTAAAAAATATGTATGAAAAAAAAAGGGACAATCGAACTGTATCCGTTGAATTTGTGTCAATTTAAGCATAGCTGGGAGGATAAAATATCAAGTATCATTTTAAAGGTCAACGATTTCAATCTCTACCTTTATATGTAATATAGTTAAAGGTTATGTTACTATGTTTATATTGTTAACTTTTAACAATACATTTAATAGTCACTCGTCGTCTATGACAACGATTAAATTTATAAAGAAATGTCATCTAGCATGAAATTTGTAGGTACGTACGTGAAAAAGTAACAATATATAGATGAAGACTATATAGCTAGGTAGGGAGAGTGTTTACTTTTATTTCCTAACATTTAGATTGAGAGAGAGTATCTTAAAAAGAATGAAAAACATATAGATAGTCTAAGCCTAGGAAAAGGTCATACCTCTATACTCTCTCTACCTATCTCACCATAGCTATATATATATATATATATATATATATATATATATATATATATGTATGTATGTATGTATATATAGGAATTGTCCATCAACTCATGTTTTCGTCTCGTAACATTAGCCCCCATACATGAATCAAATGTTTCTTTAACATGAAAATTTTAGGGTTTTTACAAGATAAGTTCGATATTTGATACAATGAGTTTAATTAACCACTCAAAAAGGCGACTTAACCATAAATTCAAAACGTCTAATTTTACATGAATGATGCTAGCTCGCACACCAAGACATAGAGATGAAGTGTATTGGTCTCCCAAAAAACATGAATTAGATTTGTTTAAGTGATTTATGGTAATATTTATAAAAACTAGAATAATATATATATGTTATAGGAAAAACACATTTCTTAAAGTGGTTGTCCTTTTGAAGCAATTTTGTTATGAAAAAAAGTGTAATATTTATGAGGAAGAGTGGTCAAGATCTCAAAAGTGTTTTAATCTTTATTCTAAAATTTAAATAAATAAATAAATAAAATAGCTGTTTTTTTTTTCCTTTTTTCTAAATGAAGGTAAAAGTTGAAACTTGAAAGAGACTTATAATTTTTTTTAAAAAAATTGCATAAAAGTCTTAAGGTTGAGTTGACATTGTGGTGGCAAACTCATTCTCATCCACTACTCTTTTTGATCTCCTAATTAATAGTATATGAAAAACATTACTTCTCATTCTCATTTATGTGCTATATATTCCTATTTTATTTAATTTATACTTTTTGTCAAACTAATCTTAAATTTGAAGAAAAATCTATAATTACAATACACAAAAAAAAGTTAACCTCGAAGGTGGTAAATTAATTAGTATTGATTAAGCTTAATCATGTGGTATCTAGGGTAAGCTTCCAGCAACTATCTTGATCGACCACCAAAGTCACTTATGATAATAATAACTCCAATGGCCACCTCCAACCATAACAAGAATCAACTATAACGAATGTTGTTTAAAAAAAAAAATTCAAGTCCATAAAAATTAGATGGCCCTTTTTATTTAAACTAGAATGAAAAAATTTTCTCGAATTCATATTGTAAGGACGGAGAATGTATTCTCATATCTCGTTTCTCATACCCTTGTTTTCAGTGCATTTTCATTCTTAACATTCAATCCTTCATTTAGATTATAAATTAGATAATATTGAACATAAAACCTAAGCCTACGCTTCATGCTCGCTCTCTCATTACATATGCTATGATGCTAAAAAAATTTAAATTCAACTTTAAATAAAAATTGTCACGTGACACATCGTTATCGGAATTGTATGGATATATTGCACATAAGATGAGTCCACCTACTGCCCAGGTTGTACTCAATTTTTTTTCTTTTTCGGTTTTGAATACTAAAATTATTAAAATTAAAAGTATAGTTAATAAACAACCAATATTTATAATACTTTTTCAATAATCATTTAATATATTAATTAATATTGGTTGTGTAGATTCCATCTTTGTCTAGTTGTCCTCACTGTACCCTCACATCGTTTTCATCCCAACTCTCAACTTTTTTTTTTCTTAACAAAGATCTTCGAGTTGTATTTTAATTAATAATTGTATCAAATTTTAAATGTTATTGAACGATTAAAATATATTGACTAAAAGTAAACAAACTTCAAAGTATAGAGACCAAAACTATGATATTTTAACTATGAATAGATACTATATTGAACCCAAACTTCTCTTCTTATGATTTGATTCCAATGAGAATAGGTTATTCGTTCACAATGATTGAGAGATAAAACTATTACCATTTATCATAATCTATATATATATAACAAACAAGTTTGGTTAATAGTCTAAACTAAGTAGGTTGATTTGGATATTTTGAGTATCGAGATAATCCTTAAATATTTAATTAAGTTCAAGTCCTCCAAAATTTAAATATTTATGTTGTTTGGGAAAATTTGCTCATTATTATAGTAGGAATAACTTAAAAAAAAAAAAAAAAAAGTAAAAAAGCAATAAAATTGGGAACACATGAAAATTAATTAATATGGAAAAACACCAAACTAAAGAAAAAAAACAATAGACTAGAAAATGTGCATAATGTGAAAAACGATTATTTAATTCTAATGACACAAAAATCTCTCATCGACCTCAGTCACAAGAGCACTCGCTCGGAGCATTACACCACTCACGTGATCGATTGAAAACCAAAGGTATAAACTCTTTTTATTGTGCTTAAATTAGAATTCATCACTTTCTTAAACCTTTTAGAAGGTAGGCAATGGCAGTGTTAATATTTTGTTAAACTCCAACATATGTATAACTTAAAACTAGCTAGTTGTCGCTTGGATTGGAGCTATGTCCGAAGGTTAATAAGAGGCCACGCGAGAAGGAGTCGGGTCTCGGTGTCAAGTTAAGGAAGGAGAGGAGAAAAGAAAGAGAGGGAAAGTAGGGTTTAGGGGACCAAATAAAATTAGTGTAAGAGAGAGAGAGAGAGAGAGGGGATGAGAAAGGTGGTCCAAAGAAGCACATGGATGTTTTTAAGGTCACAAACTCCAATTGGCTATTTACTTTCCCATTTGCATAGCAACCAAACAAAACTTCACAGCATGGCTTCATGTCCCACTCTTTTTCCCTTTCATTTTCCACTTTTCTTTTTCTTTCTCTCTCTCTCTCTCTCTCTCTTTTTATAATTATTATTTTGGGCATTTTGAAACACACACATAAACAGATACTTACCATTATTCTTTTTTTAAAAAAATGGATATAATTAAAGATATCCTAATGTATAGGGTTTATGTTTATAGAGATTCTATTTTTCTACACTATTTTTTTTCCATAAATACACAAAACAAAAAAGAAAGTAGGTTCTTAAAAAAACAACTTTTTTCATGAATAAGGAGTTATTTGAGATAGATTTGGAGAGAAGGAGATCTTTATGAAACTGTTTTTAAAAATAATAGTAACAATTGAGATATAGCACTGAAAGATATTTAGCTGGAATATGTTATTGTGACTTGTGACACATAAATTTTTAATAAATGTAAAATTATACGTGATTAAAATGAAAACTAAATAATTGAAATAATTGAATTGTATAAATTCTGATAATTGCTCAAATATAGATTTTTTTAGGGTTCTCTGCTAATTATTGTAGGGAGGAGGAGGAGAGATACCAAAAATTAAAACGAGAGAGGCAGATAATATAATTGTGCTATTATTTAAGTACAAATAATCCTCCTTGCAATTTTTTCTTTTTCTCTTTTAGTGCCACAACCAATGAAACAGAGGTAGGAGAAGATCGTGTCAATTACTATTGAATTAAAAAACCAAAAGAAATGGGATTGGAGGAGATAATGCCAATTCCCATTGAACTAACCTCACAACTAGTACAATTATTTAAGTTTAAACACTTTATAATGGATAGACAAGTGGGATGATAAGATGAAGGGCACAACGTAACTACTAATAATTGATTAGTGATCATCATGTTCAAATTACAATTTAATATTTAAAAAAAATATATGTATAGATCTAAGCGTAAAACTTGACAATAAATCTCATTCTAAACATACTCGACTAATATCAAAGGAGGAGAGGAAGAGAGGAAGAGTCTAAACATTGTGTATAAAACACATTTCGATAACTACAAAAGTGAAACGGTAAGATTTTAAAAATTAAAATAAGAGAAAGAACAATATTTTCTCCAAATTATTACACAGCAAAAACTATAGTATATACTACCGTTTCACCGTTCATTCGAGTTTAAGATTAAGTTCAATTCATTAACACAAGGCACAAATTTTTTTAAGAAAAATCAAAATTAAGGAACCTGATCATGTCGTGTATGTGATGGATTAGAGCATAAGATAAATCATCTCAGTTGTATTTGTGATATATATATATATTTCCTAATAATGGAGGATTGAAGCAGTGAGAGCAATCAAAGAAACTAGGGTAGGACCAATAACAACTCACTTTATGCTTATCATGAAATGTAGGACCCGATACATAAGTGACACATTCATATCTGACCTTGTATTCATAACAAGAAACAACAAAATAATTTACTCTATATATGTATATAGAAAAATATTGGATTTATTTCTAATTGCACCATATCTTTGTGCAACCTACAACCACCAAATGTACAATTATAAGTTCATGCATGACAAAATTTCTTTTCAAATAATATACAATCTTTACTTCTTTTTTTCTTGTGACTAAAGGAGTTGCATTGATGGGTGTAGCTTGTATTTGCACCCTAAAATATACTCATAAATAAATGTGACATAAAATTTTAAATTAAAAAAAAAACCGTGACAAGTGTCCACCAGTTCTATGTAATTTATGCATTGAATTTTATATAACTATGGATTAAAACATATATACCTTCGGCTTCAACAAAGATGTAAGATTTTTTTTTTTCAATTACATGTAACTAAACTAACTGTTTTTTTCACATTACATATGGACATGCAGACCAATAACTTATAAAGAATGGTGTCATTCTCTTACCTTGGACTAGTATACCTGAATCACATTCATATTGCATAAAATATTGGCAAGAACTATGTATATGTATATGCAGTTTAACAAAGGTGGGAACATGGAAATTTGAACCTTTGACGTGAGGGAAAGAAATATATGTCAATTATGAGCACACTACGTTAAAGAGAACTGACTGACACAAAGGAAGGGACCTGTGAAATAACAATCATGATGAAGACAGAAACGCTCTAGAAAACAACACCATTCAATAATGATTATAAGGCACAATAAGCTTTAGAATGTCATAAAACACAATTGAACAGAAGGCTGGAACAATATTTAGGTAGCAGTAATGTACATAATTACCATCCACAATCCAAATATCAATTAGAGAACTGGGTGAATGTCTCTGGATATGAGACGAAAGATCACATTCTTTTCTTTCTATTAGATAAGAACTCTCTTGTTAAAAGAAGAGAGATATAAGAGAACTAAAGGCATAAAATTCAAGACATGGGAATGCTACCAGAAACACAAAAACTTCTCCAATTACCATTAATCTCAATACAAAGGGACTCCCTCTAGGCACAGATAGAACAAGAAGCTCCTCCAACGATTAGTTGCAAAGAAACAAAATATATATAGAGGGGTTAAAATACCATTTAGGCCCTCTACTTTGTCCTCTTAGATGTAAATTTAGTTTCTAATTGGAGCTTAATGATAGTTTGAAGCTAATTTTAATTGAAATTTGTTTAATAACAATAATGTTCATAGAAGAGAAAGGAAAAGAAACATGATGTGAGAAAGTTCCTAAAATTTTTAGATAGGAGACTAATAGACATTTTACTTTGGAAAAATATTTAACAATAATAAACTAATAGTATAGACTAATTTTAAGATTTGTCGAAACTACATAAACTAAATTTGAACATTTGAAGAGACAAAGACTCTAAAATAAGAAGAAAAAAAACGAACTATGACTTAACCAAAAAAAAATAGAGCTGATGAAGAGGTGATTCAGGTCTGCCCTTTCTTGTAATACCATCTGGGAGTAGAGCAGAACGGACTTTCCTGCATCAAACCTGCCTGTTAAATACTATTCCAAAATAGAAACGATGTTTCAAATAACCTTAATGGCTTAGAAGGGTGCTAAAAAATAAGAAAGGCTATATTCAATATCCCTATGTAGACTTCCATAAACCAGAAAACGAGGACTGCACTGCAGAGTCATCAAAAAATTTCTAAACGTATCACAAAAAACTAGTTTGCATTTCTGGCCCTAAATCACAATTATATGAACTCAACTCAAAGGACTTCAGAGTTACCAGTATATCAGAGTATAATCAATTTACAGATCACTTCCAGCAGTAAGTTCCTGTGCTTGGTGTTCTGAAAAAAAATTATTGCAATTAGAACCCATATGATTTTTTGTTTTAAAAAATTTAGCAAATAGATACTACTTCTACTTATGAGTTTCTTTGTTTGGTTATTTACCACCAAATGTTTTCAAAATTAAAGTCATGTTTTAAGAACTACAAAAAGTAAAATTTAAAAATTTATTTTCCAATAAAGAAATGATGAGAAAACCTTAAATTTCAAAAACATTAAACTGAACCAAAGTTGTTATCAAACAAGGTCTTAGTGTTTAGGAACCTTAGTATGATTAGATTCCTCAATTCATCCAAATCTCTTCTGGTTCTTATTACTGATATTGCATGGTCTACAAATTACATTAAAATAAAGAGAAAAAATACCATGCACCTATGAGAGTCTTGGTTCTGAGAAAATGAGCTTAATTTTATTGTGGTGCGGTGTTTTTGTTTACCCCCCTCACTTCACTAGATTATATCACTTATATTGGGAACAAATATTCTACAATCGAAAGAACCGAAATGTGTTGAAATATAAAAATATAACGGAATACAATATCACTCCCCCATGTATATGAGGCCACTTGGCCTTGGATCACTCAAGTTTTGAACCAACTAGACTTTCCCCCTCACCCTACAACTTCCTTAGCTAATTACTAATATACAATCAAAACCATAACTGTATTGTGAATTCTACCCTAATTGCATTTCCATTAGTTTATCTGGGTTCTATTCTATCAGAATTCAGGAGAGAAGTTCATTCCAGAGTTTCATTTATTGAGGTTTCTTCTAAGCATTGGACTTCATCCATGGACCTCATTATTCCAAATAGTCTAATGTTATAATATTAACTAACAACCAGCATTTTAAAACTAAAGCTGGCCTCAAGATTTCTCCTTCCTAAGGGATGAAGCATACGAGCCATAAGCCTAGTTATATAGAAAAATATCCATAATGACACAAAAAGTAAAATCATCCATTATTAAAAGAAAAAACTCACCTCCATCTATTGTAACTTGTAGAACAGAGATTCTAAGGTCGTTCTCAACATCACAACTATTGTCAATGACAGAGTCCATTGGCTTTTAACTTTTTTCTCAAGTCAAAAATCACCTCCCCCGGAATGATCCTCAGAGGGTAAAAATCAGTCGTTAAAACATTGTTAAAGTTTTATAGGCTCTAATTCTTCCCTTGGATTTTGTGGGGATAGGAAAGAATGGATTTTTAAAAAAAAAAAAAAGAGCTATTGGATTTAGTGATATAAAGTCAGGAGGTCCTCCTAGTTTCCTGAGAAAGTTGTTTCAAATTCAGTAGAAATCCAAAAGAATTAGAAGCTGTGTAATTGCAGATACCTAATGCCAAACGTTCAATTAGTCTTGTTAGGATATAAGAGTTTGAATCTTCTATCTAATAGATGCTAGATACATTAAGAACATACTGTGGGGGTTGTAAGAAAGATGCAATACAAAACTCTGCTGTTTGATTCTTCTATTTTCTACCAGTAACGCTCTAGATCCAACTTTTGTACACCAATAGCAAGAAACTTCATCTACAAACCACGTTCTTTAAATTTCCGCCTTGGAAGATATACTACGTGCAGATTCCGTTTCTACCATCATGAGTAAGACATTGAAGGAAAGGATGACTAAATGGGCTAACAGGTAATCAAACGGCAAGATCCAGTTAAAAATTAGGAGTTTACTCTGAGAAGAGAGTTAACTAATGCATTGACCTATATGTTAGGCCTACGCCAACAATTTGATAATCAACAAAAGGCCACGAAGCTTACATTTGAACCAAAATCATGAACTCTTAGCCATTTATTGAGACTTCGTCTCCTTGTTACCACTAGGCCAATCTATAATGGTTTACTTTGGCAACCCATCCCTTTCCTCATCTTAACCTTACCAAATATCATATCCCAACTCAAAGGGGAAAAAGTTAGTAAAACTTTAAATTTAAGAAACCAGGGTACAACACCAATGCCCTAACCTAACCATGGCACATTAAATCCAATACCTCGATATTACATATAAGGTCACAACCTCCACTACCCTATCAACATTCTAATTTCTATCAGTAATCGATCAACAGACTTGGGAGTACCTGGGTGATTGAGAAAATTATCAGACAATCATGAGTTCATAAACTAAAAGGGATTTGTGTGTACAAAATGAAGCATTAAAATGAAAACCTTGTAGATATAAAACAAAATGTCTAAACGATTCAAGATAGAGGGGATCACCGAGTAGACGGCAAGTGGTCTGATGGATTGGAACAGCTCGAAGTCAAGAGTCCAGATTGTAAAACCAAAGGGATTGAGTTGGCATGGTCCGAATTAGAATCAGAGATGGATTGAAATGGAATAGGAGAAGACGCTGATGATAAGCAATGGAGATTAGGGGTTTTAAGAAGGAAGATGAAGAAGAGAAGAAATTGGGAAAACCGTAATAATTTGATTTATGATTTATAGTGTTTTGTTAGAATTATTAATTATTACATAAACATTTTTTGTTCGTTTAGTTTTATCTTTATTCGTTTCTGAATTATGCTTCAGTATTTGTCACTGCTCACCACATTTATTATTATTATTTTTCTTTTCACACTTTTGTTGAGGGATGATGATAGAGCTACAAATAGCACAGTGATCTTTTCGAAATCAATACTTTTGGAATAGTCGATTGCACTTGCTACTTAGGTTGGCTGTGTTAGGAGGTTTTGGATTGTCCTGGATCTTCCTCGTTGTTAGAAGGTTGTGAGAAAGATGTATAACGAGAGGAAGAATCATATGCAAGATCTAGAAAAGGAAAAATTCGGTGATACATCCAAAAATTTAGAAAATTTTGTTTACAAAAATTGGTCACACTTCATTTTACTACCAAAAGAAAAACCGTGTCATCCTTACAAAAACTATAGAAGTTTTGGTTGTTTGATCATCACACAAGGCCTATTTGTTTCTTATCTTCATATTCAACTTTTGTTTGACAAAATTTATCCAAAAAACAAGCAAAAAATAATTGAATTGGAGTTATTGAACTTATAACTATTTTGGAGTGAAACACTTAGAAAGGAGTCATCGTTTTCTTAGTGTTTTATATAATTTTCAATATACTATCGTTTGAATTACTTGTTTTCAAATTTCTACATTTTTTTCCCCAAATTAACCATACTTACAACAACGTAGAAATTCAACCTGTTTGAACAAATTCAATAAAAGTAGTTATTTCTATCTTATTTTATAAAATAGTTTAGATAAATTTTGCTTTCTTGCTTTTAAATGTAAAATAAAAAAATATGGAATGGTTATGAAGTGAAGAAAAGTAAAACTATTTACCAAATACAAAAAAAAAAAACGAAAAGAAAAACTTCAATAATTTTTCTCTATTTTATAAATAATTTTAATATTATATTTTGTTATTTTTTAAAATGCCCCAAACAAAACTTAGGAAGAAACTAACATTTTTAGTAAGTTATATTAAGTTACTTTATATTCTCACCTCATGTGAAGGATATATTAATAAAAGTATTTTGGTGTCTGTTATTTCCCTTTTATTTTATGATGAGAAATAATTTTCTTTATATATTTGTTGCATTATTTTCCATTATGACATTGTTAGTAGATTCATCTTATTAATCTTTTGAAAATAATGATCATATTATGACATCCCTTACTAAATGTGATAAAAATATTTATATATATATTTTTAGCTCTGTATAAATTAAATTCTAACATGTGATACAATTAATGGTTCATCCATTAGAACTACCTAAGAACCAACTCATAAATCACACCTAATTCAATAAACAAAGCACTCATATAATATAAAAATTAAGAAGAAGAAAAAAACATACCCATAAAAAAAAAAAAAAAAAAAATCAAACTAACAAAACCTATACCTAAAAACATTATCTCATATACCACCACAATTAATCATTACAAAAATAACTAATAAAAAAGAAATTAAAAGCTAAAACTATAACAATTGAAAGAAAGAAAGTGATAGAGGGAGAGGGTTTGTGTGTTGTTAATATTGAAGACAAAAGAATGGATAGAAAAGAAAAAGAAAAGAAAAGAAGAAAGGTTTCACAAAAATAGTAAAAGAGAAATTGAAAGAAGAGAAAGTAGAATTAAATTTGTATTTATCATATTGACGTAATACACTCTTTCTTCTTCTTCTTCATCTTCTTCTTCTTCTTCTCTAAGGGGGGGAGGGGGCTTTGGTTTCATTATTCTCAACCGCCTCAATTACTCTTGCATTTATGTTCTTCTTTAATTTAATGCCTCCCTTCTTCAATCTAATGCACAATTTAATTACTCCCTCTTCCATCCCCTCCCACTCCCATTACATTTTTCTTTAATTTTATCGAACCACTTTTCATCATTTAATTATATACGTACTTTTTCTCCTCCATCACTACATCAAAATACTTACTATCTATCCCCTCCCCATCTCTCTATCAATACCTCTGGATTAAGAAATCATTTTAACCTTTCTCTCTTCATTTGTTAACACCTAATTTATGTGTTTACATGATGAGTAAGTTCTTGTAAATAATTCGTTAGAAAAAAAAAAGAACTTAAGTATTAAAATAGTTTAAATACTAAAATAAACACTTAAAATTTCACCATTAGTATTTTAAAAATTAAATCAAAATCTTAAAAAACCAAATATAAATTATGGAATAACATAATGTGAACGTTAAAGGTTTTAGCCATTCTACAAGATTTGAAAATGTAAAAAGAAATATTGGAGAATAAAAAAAAATGTTTATGTTATTTAGTGTTTTGAATGTAGTGTATTAAATTAAATATATGAGAGTTTAGAGTTAGTTGAAAATTTATGTGTAATTTTATGGTCCAAAAAGAATCCATGCACTGCACATGATTTAATGGAATGTTTAAATCACCTACCTTCTTTTACGTTGTTTATTAATTACTCCATCACCCAATCCCACCCTGCCACCTCATCCTCTTTGGCCCCCACTCCCAAACTCTTTCAATTACTGGACCCCACTCCCACTCCCACTCCTCCCTCCCCTTCACCATCACCACTCCTAATTTCATTACTTAATACTAATTAATCACTCTTTTAATTGTAGATTGTGTTCATTATGTTTTTTTTCTTTCTAATATTACTCTTTGTTAAATCTTAACATTTTTATTTAAGTTAATAAAAAAAAATTGACACTAAATAAAGGAAAATTTTGGACTATTTAGAGTGTGTTTAATAACTACACGTTTTTATATATTTATTAAAGCATGTATTACTTGTATTCAAATATTAATCGTTTATAAATAAAATCTAAATTAGTCACGAAGCTATTCCCATATTAGTTTATTAAATCTGTTATTAGTATTTATATTCATTGATATTTAATTTTCATAATTAAGTTTATTTTAAGAGGAGATAACATCAATAATGTTAGAACCTAAAAAGTATATGATGACACATCAGCAATATTTCAATCTTGAGCTAACCCATCAAAATTACACTATAATATTATCGAATTAATATTAATTAATTACACCTCTTTATCACATAATATTTAAAAACTTTATTTTTTTTTAAATTCATACTTAGTTTCATATCCAAATTAAAAAAAAAAAAAAAAGGATAAAAGTCAAAAGTAGAAAAAAAGGAAAAAGAGGAAGAGAAAGAGAAAGAAACATAAAACATTTGGGCACTTGTAGTTAAACGCTGGTTACATAGTCCTTGTACTAAAACAAGGGAGAGAAAAAAATATCTTAAACCTAAATATTTTTCTTTAACCCCACCAAAAAAACAAAATGAAAAAAAAACTTCTTCATGTGATCTCTCTAAATCCTTCTACACTTCTAATTTCCTATCAACACAGTAAAGAAACTAAGCTACCTTCATAAAAATTCCTCAAAAAAAAAAAGAAGAAGAAGAAAACTCTCTCTAGAACTTGTTCATCTTCTCTGTCTCTGTTGTAGTTTTTTTTGTTTTTGTTTTTAGTCTTTAGTTTTTTCTAGTTTTGACGGCGGCGTTATCATGAAGAACGTCAAGAAGAACAGTGCTTTTGCATTTCGGACATTTCGGATCTTCTTCCGATAACATAACATACATCAAACAACGTGGACATCCCACCAGCATCATCGACGTCGTTTCAGGGCTGTTCGAATATCTCATCTCCTCTTCCGACGACACACACGAACTCGGCGGCGACGTCGGCGACACCGTGGCAGAACGGCTCGGTGATTCCACTCCCCTGTTTGCTCTCGGCGGCGATAAGTTCAATTTCAGCTCAAGCTTTGGCGTTGCTGCACCTCCTCCTCCACTGTTTCTTCTATTCATCTTGTGTGTTTCAATAACAATTATCTGCATAAAAATCAAAATGGGTTTTTTTTTTTTTTTTTTTTTTTGGGTTAGAATTTGGATCTTTAACATGAAAATAATAAAGGGAAAAAGAATTGAAATGAAATTCACCTGAAAAAGTGGGGGAAGAGAGAAAAAGAAGAAGAAGAAGAAGAAGAAGTTAAAAGAGAGAAGAATTTTAGGGAACAGAGTTGGGAGTGCAGGGGAATTGGGGAGTGTAAGAAGGGATTATTTATAAGGGGAAGAAATTGAAGTGGGGGTTTGTTTGCTTTTTAGGCCTTATTTAATTTTAGAGAAGAGGGGGAGGGGAAATAATTATAATTTATGAGCTTTTGTTGAAAATGAGTTGAAAATGAGGGTGTGGTAATGTAATGGTAATTTATTGTGTGTGTGTGGGGGGGGATTTTATTTTACAATTATAAATTTTTATTATTATTTTGAATAATAATACAAAAATAAATAAACAACACAAATAAATTAAAGTCTATGGCTTTGCCATTTCTTGTATTTAATTCAACATTAATTAAGGTAGTCCACTCCATGTTCCATGTTAGAGTAGAGTGAGATAACATATTTAGAGAGATATCAAAACATCCCTCAATATCAAATACTTTAATGCAAATTGATGGATAAATTATATATACTAACACTTTAATCAGGTTGAAAAAATTATATATGTATTTTAAAGGTATTTTTTTTTCTCTATAAAATTAAAATTTTAGTGATGTACCAAACCATTTTTCAATTATATATTATATTTATGGGAAACACTTTAAGCTTTATTGGTAATTTTCATGAACGTTAAAACTAAACGAATCTTTTTAAAATTTGAATTTAGAGTGAAAAATTCAAAATAATATTGCCATTTTCAGAAAAATAATATAATAGTATCTTTTAAATATTGAAAAAAAATTCAAAGTTTTTAAAGTTAACTTAAATTTGATGATGATAATTGAAAAGTTTGAATTAGAATTGCAAAGTCC
The DNA here is from genome assembly GCA_025688845.1 of Cucumis hystrix. Taxonomy (NCBI): domain Eukaryota; kingdom Viridiplantae; phylum Streptophyta; class Magnoliopsida; order Cucurbitales; family Cucurbitaceae; genus Cucumis; species Cucumis hystrix. The sequence continues at coordinate 16,948,021 of CM046890.1, read as the reverse complement.
GTGTGTGTGTGTGTTGTTGTATTGTATTCAATAAATTTTGAATTAAGAACTTTTAAATGTGTTAATTAATGTTATTAAGGGGAGTAATTAATAAATATTAAGCATATAATAGTGATTATTTAATTTTTTGTGCCAAACTGTGGAAAGTAATATAATGTTGTACAAATTGATGTTTCATTCTGGGAGACTCTTTCACAGAAATAAAATAAAATTACAACGTTATGCCAAATTCATGTGTTTCTTTTTCCTTTGCTATATTGTGGTGGACCAATTCATGTTTTCAGTCCAATGTCAATTGTCAACTTTTGCATTATTTAAACAAACGTGTCACATTCATGTGTTATATTTCATTTCTCTCTAGGAAGTGGTGCACACACACACATATGTCATAGATGCCCGCTACAAAACCTAAAGCTAATAAATTAAGTTAAATTTAGGACATGTTTAGAATGACTTAAGAGAAAAATGATTTCTAAAAATTGCATTTTTATTTAAACATTTTTTCTACAAACTTCTTTAAAGAAAAACATGTGTGTTTGCCATTTTTTTAAAAAAAATTGCTCTTAGGTAAAAACTTGTAATAGAGTAAAAGATTATATATATATATAGAGAGAGAGAGAATTTATTCTTGGAGATTTTGATAGAAGTTTGACAACGATTATCAAGAATGGTGGTTTGAGGTGGTTGAGAACACTGTAAAATGATAATTAGAAGTTGGTGACAGTGGTCATTGGATGTCAAACAATGACAATAATGAAAAAAAAATGGTTGTTGACAATTGGTCAGTAACAGTCATAGAAAAAATTTGACAAAAGTTGACCGATAACGGTTATCATAAAACAATTGACAAAAATAAGCCAACAACGATCACAAAAAAAAAAAGACCAGAAAAGTTTATAAGCAACCGCCACAAAAAAACACTGAAGTTGACAAAAAATGGTTGTCGAAGTTGGTTGATGAGGATAGTTGAAGGTGTTTATCCTAAACCACATTATTTTATAAATTAATTTTTGCAAGATTTATTTTATTTCAAACACATAATCTCTTTTTTCAAAACAACTTATTTTTTAATTTAATAACTCGAAAATCCAATCCAAACACACCAATTTATTAATATAATTAAATTAAGATAAATATTTTAAATAAAAAACAGATATAATAAAATTTTATAGTTATACTAATAGAGTGTTTACCGTAATTTGAGATTGAAAAAGAGAAGGAGTAGTAAAAAGAAAAGAAAAGGGATAGATTTGTAAAATAGTAAAAGAGAAGAAGAAAAACAAAAGAGGAGGTAAGAATTGAATAGAAAAGACCAAAATTAAATAAATATGTATCCATATATAAATAAACAGTAACAGCTAAACAAGAATTAAAAACCCCTTCAACCGCACCCAAAAATATTTAAACACAACGGTACATGCGAAATTTAATTTTGTAGCACTAAATCAATTGCATAGGGAAGGGCAACTTGTTAAATGTTTACTTTACGTTTTTCAGAAATTTATAAATATAAATAAGCCTTCATAATATATTTCTTTTAATTATAAAAATATAATATTTCATTTAATTTATTGGAAATTTTGGCAATAGGTTTGCAATTATATCACTTCTGCTCCTTTTTCCTTTATAGAGATAAGAGAGAAGAGAACTTCAATTTCTTTCACCATGAAGGATATTTTGCCTCCCAATTTTCAATTTAAAATCATGTATTATTTTTAATGAAAAAAACTACCTTCTTTTTATTTATTCTCTCTTAGGACTCTTGCATGCATGTGTTACTAATGAATGAAAATGAATGTAAGCAAACTTAGTTAGTTTGTGTTGTTGAGAGCTAAAGAAAAGGAAAAAAACAGACTTCATTTATTATTAAATACACAATAGTAGGTTTGTATGGGCTTCAAATTGCATGGTCTCTCTCAAACACATTAATTCTTTTTGATAAGATCGATGTTAATATATATAAAATATGGTTGAATCAACTATCGGTTATCAATCAACATAAATTTTCTACTGATATATATATATTATATGTGTATTAGAGGCATAAATATAAACTTAGTTAGTTAGACGTATCTAACACGTAATAGGTTTAAAATCGTCTATCTTAGACTAGGAGCACACAACTCAACCATTTGCATAAATGCTTCCTACACATTTCAAAAGAAAAAAGATCAAGGTCGACATCGATTGCTTGAAATTGTTCTCTATATCAATCATAATCGTAGCTTAATCCGACTTTTGGTGGTCATTTTTTTATTGGATTCAAGATCGAATTAGGCATTGTATCGTTTTTAATTCGGTAATAATTGTCCAACTATCGTCTTGAATAATTTTATTCAATATATATACTCCTCTGTGCATTGATGGAGTGATCAATTATATTAGTTAATTATGTTAAAATATATCATGCATATTTATTTTATAGCAATATTCTTGAGGATTGAATTTTTTAATTATTTTGTACGTGACTAGATGTAGTCAAGGTAGACATAATAAAAACGAAAGGTAATTTCATTCAATAGGGTTGTTTCTTAATTATTCAAATAAAATAACTTTTTTTAAATAATAATTTTTATTCAATAAGTCCAATTTCACTATCAAACCAATAATCTACACTTATATATATATATTTATATATTTATTTATTGTATTCATCAAAATTTTAATTCATTTTATGAGTGAAAAATTAGTGAAAATTAATTAATAGGCATTTACATTGAAAAACAAAATTGAATATTCAGTTAAAAATCAAAAGTTTAACTTGTAAATTTTGAGATTTTGAGGATCAAATATTAATTAAAACAAGACTCAAAATTCAAACTTGTAATATTTTGAAACTTAAAGATCAAATAAAAATTAACTTAGAAATAAAATTACAAAATTTAGAAATCTAGAGATCACTGGTAAAAATTAGAACAAATAAAATTCAAGAACCAAACCATACATCTTTTTTTTTTTATAATTTAATAAAGCTAAGCCAAACTTCATACATGTAGTCGTATTATTACATTGATTTGTGAATCCGTTATGTTTAACTCAACGAACGACAAAGAACCCTAACAACTACATAAAAAAATCGAACTACATAAATAATTTATAAATTAATATTAAAAAAAAAAAAACAAAACTCATCCCTCATTAAACACAATATATTCTAATATAGTTAAAACACCAACTTAAGGCATTACAAACAAGAGATCAGTTGGATCCTTTAATTGAGTACCACACAAGTGCGAGATCTTTGCCTTACAAATACACCCATTTTCGCACGCAACGTCAATTAAATTACTCACCCAATAACTAAACTCATATAAATTAACTTACAAAGAAGAAGAGTCTTCGACCATTAATATATTATATGAATGGTAATTCTAATTAGGAGTGATAATATGATAATGTATTACAAATTAGGAAAGGATAAAACAGTAAATTGATTGGTAAAGCAACACCATATATTATTTAAGCCTAGCTATCTCTGCATCAACTTCAGTTATTAACTTCATGACATTGATAAGAACCTGCCAGCAACCTCTAAATTAAACCCTATAATAATTATAAGTTTAATTTCTCCCTTCCATTGCCCCTTTGACATCTCCTTGTCAGCCCCATGCAATGCCATTCTTCTTTAATTTTCATCTTAATTATTTCAATTATATTTCAACTATAATTAACGTGATCACGATATATAATCTATAAATGCATTGTTTTTATTATTATTATCATTATTGTTGAAAAATATATACATCTATTAATGATGAATTGATTTTGATAAAGAGTAATCTTGTTTGAAACAACAATGTCTCTATGAACATGCATGGAAGTTGGAACACACACATATATACATTAAATATTAATTTTGGAGTTAAAGAGGTAGTTATCCAAATAATGTTTTGAAAATATACTTTGTTGATCAAATCTATCACTTATTTAAATTTATTAATTTTACATTATAAACTTTCAAAATTCATCAAATTCATAGTAACCTAAGTAAGCTTATAGTGCCATTTTTACCATCGATAATCAAACTTCCTTTGGGGGCATTTGTGTTTGAAAGAGAAGCATAAATAGTGCCACATTATCAGTAGGCTTAGATATATCATGTTAATTATTTTAGCATAAACTTAATTGACTAAGACATAGGTTATAGATAAAAAAAAATAATAATTAGATATTTATACAAATGATTATTGAGAAAGATAAAAGTGAAAGTACTTCTCATTATATTTTATGGAACAATGTAAATATATATACCCTCTTAGCTTTTTTAAGACACCATTATGAGAGTCTATATTTAATTTACACTATATTCTTATAGGGTATATAATCTATTTGTTTATACATTTGAAACTATTAACCATATTAAGTTTGTATGAAGGTATTTAATTATTTAAAAATACATTTCACATAAAAGAAACTATGGGTTAAGTAAAATATTTTAGTATGTAGCATTAAAGTGGTCAGACTCTGACCAAATCTCTCTAAATCTAGAGTTAGTACTATGCATTGAATTAACACAACTATGAGTTCTTGACTTATCTTTTCTTTGTACCAAATTAAAATTTAAAAAAGAAAACTAGAAAACTAAAAAAAAAAAATGATAATAATAAATATTCCATTTTTGTTGTGTTATAGATTCAGTTGTAGGTTTATTTGTTTCTGTTTTTATGAAAAGAAAATCTATTTGGTTATAAATATTTGGATTGTTTATCATGAAAAAATATCTAGTACTTAATTTCTTAATATAGAAAAAGTAATTGAAATCTATCAAGATTATATATCCACAAAATTCTCCATTTGTAAAAAACTAATATTTACTTTGATGTATGTATCACTTTAAATTTTATGGACCCCTCCATAACGATTTATTTACTTTTCCACTTTACTATATGGACTTTGTTAAATCCTACTACTACTATTCTAAAAAAAAACAAAAAACAAAATTAAGAAGAACATGATAACTTCTTTTGGGCCGATTTTGAGTTTTGATTCTAACTAGTTCTTGAGTTTCAAAATTGTTACATTTTTAGTTTTTTTATGAGTTTAATGTTAGTTAGTTCATGAACTTCAGAATATATATTAGGGTTTTACTTTTGAAATTTAAGCTTTATAGGTATCAAAATTTACACTTTTGAATTTCTTTTTTTTTTTTTTTTTTGCTAAATATTTACTTTAAAATATTGGATGTCAAGGTTTGTAATTTAATTATGAAATGAAAATTTAAAAATAATTTTACGGGTGTTATGAAAAAAACAGTTAAATTTCATTTACTATAATTCTTTTATTTAAGTAAGTAAGAAATAAGTGAAAAATCAATATTTTAAACGTGTAAATCTCGAATTTACTATAATTCTTTTAATTAATATTTTAAAAGTTTAAATATTAAAATTTAAATACCAAATTATGAAAATAAAACTTAAGTTTTTACCTAAATTGAAATTAAATTCAAATTTTAATTATAGAAAAGGTAAGAAGAGAAACAAATTCTCTAATAATATAAGCAATTTTTAACAACTAATTTTCAATAATTATTTGGCATAAATCCAAAATTACGTAAAATTTATTAATGTATATAATAAAATAGAGATGCCTACCTATACAAGTATAAATACAAGCCCAATAAATTTTTTTGAAAGTTTTGTGTTAACAAACATTAAGCTTTAAGACAATTAAAATTACTTCAAAGATCCCATTATAAATCAAACTCAACAAAATTAACATAATTTGTACTCTAAACTTCGAGATCAAATTAAAAAAAAAAAAAAAAAAAAAGTTAAAATCACTTTCATGAAGTAACAATTTAATCTTAAAATTTGTAATTATTCTAAAATTTATAACAATTTAGTCTCTAATATAGAATTGAGTGTGAAAATTTAATGTGATCTTCTACCTAAATAAATCAATAGACAACTTAGAAATCCAATAATTTTATAAAATACAATTGATAAATTCAGTATGTATTAATTAATTAATTATTACAATTTTGAAAGTATAAAAAATAAATTGTTACATATAATAGTTTAAAGACTAAATTAATACAAAATTGAAAATACAAAGACTAAATCATCGTAAATCAAAGTTTAAAGACTAAATTGTTACTTTCATACAAGTTTATTTAAGAACCAAAAGTATTTTTTTAACTTAAAAGAATAATTAACACCAAAAATAATAATAAAAAAAAAAAAAGAAATGAAAGAAAGGAAGTGGAGAAAAATGGTTAATAATATAAGAAATAAAGAGTAAGGGTGGGTTTGAGTGTTTAATGGGAATTAAGTGGGAGCTTTAAATGGGGAGCCACCAAAGAGAGCCCAAATTAAAAGCCTACTTGGAGTAATTTTTCATTATTCCTTTTTTATTTCCTTTTATTTTCAAAACGATAAGCTCGTATTTAATTTATTTATATCCCAACCATATTTCTTTTTTCTATTTTCTTTTTTCTTTTTTCATTTTTTGTTGCAACGGTTTTTTTCCCCACACAATAATTAAATATTTAAAGAAGACGAACCCTCTCCTCTTCTCTAAATTAAATGAAATTATTTAATTAAAAAAATATGTATAGCATTTAATATTCTTCGTTTTCAAATGTTTACAAAACCTCTTTCATTTATTCCAATTTCGGCTTTCTTCCTTTACAATCTTTTGTTTTCTTTCTCCAAATACATTTATTATTTATTTAAAACAGTTTTTTGCTTATATTAATCTCTATACTTTTAATTAATCAATTTAAATTTTAGTATTTAAAGTGTACAAATTATATTTTTAGTCTCTCAGCTTTAAAAGACACATGTGTTTGACTTATAAGCTACATTTTTTTTTTTTTGTTTTCAAAAGTTAATAGACTTAAAAGGAGTTTATCAATAAATTATTATTATTATTATTTAAAATAAGTATACAACAATCCATTGTTTTTAAAAGTATTTAAATGTGTGTATATATACATTTTGAAACAATTAAAAACTAAACCACCTTTAATTTATGTTTAAATCAACCATTACACGTATTTGAATTTAAAACCTTGATTTTTATGACGTGTTAGAATTCATTTTAGATTTATTTTTTTAATTTATAGTTCTATTGTTTGTTTGGGGTTTGATTTTTCCTTTTCAAACTCTCTTATTCACAAATGAAAACTGTATTGTTAAATATTTATCTCTTTAGGCTTATAACATGTAGTGAACGTAGTAACAAATTAAGTTGTTTAAAATGATCTATTCTTTCTAAAGTAATCAATTCTTAGAAATATTTTTCTAATTTTAAACTGAGCAATTACTTTAAATGAAAAAAAATCATTAAAATATTTATAAATAGAGTTAAATTTTATTTTCTATAAGATAAACAGTGATTGTGATAAATGTCTATCTGAATCTCAGTCAAGTTCTTCTATATTTGTAATAAGTTAGCTTATTTTTTATATTTAAAGACAACTATTTTAAATATCTTATCATTAATTAAAATAAATTAAAAATTAACTTATTTGAAAGACATTTTAAATTTATTCTTAAATATTTGGATACCGATGTTTAATTTGAAATATCTTATCATTAATTAAAATAAATTAAAAATTAACTTATTTGAAAGACATTTTAAATTTATTCTTAAATATTTGGATACCGATGTTTAATTTGTGGGTTGGGTTGAAGCACTTACTCAATCCAATTATTCGAGTCGTAAATTTCTTCAACTCAAATAACTTTTATTAACTAATTAGTCCAACCATAAAATATTTGAGTTTGATTGGTTCGGGTTATTCTTATCATTTTTTAAATTTTTGTCCCAATAATAAGTAAAACATTAATCTGTAAAAGGTTTATTTAGTTCGTATCATATATTGAATTTAAATTATAAAAAAATTATTTTCAAATTGCTTAAAAATTACTTTTTAAGTTGTTGGAGCTAAAATAAATTATCCAGAAAAATATAATGAAATTAAAAGGGATTAAACAGATTTTGTATATGCAATTATATTATAAGTAAAAGAAAAAAAAATTAAAATTCATAATAAGTTCGGGTTGGGTTGAGTTATTTTGGTGAACCTATGAACTAACCCAACAATAAAATTCTCATTTCTTTGAATCCTACACCAACAGATTGAGTTGGGTTAATCGATTTCTTCTAAAGATTTCCAGCATTTCGGGATTAAAAATGTACCATTCAAAAATTCAATGACCAAATGCACTTATTCTTAAAAATTTGAAAACTAAAAAATATATATATTTTTTAAATTCATAGAAAAGCTATCAAATATGGTATTAGAGTGTATAAAGATAGATGTGCTAATCTCTTCCATTGTCAATTAGTTTTGAAATGAAATCTTATACTATTAAATACGATAATAAGAGTCCATCAAATTTAAACGGGTATTTGGTCCCAATAAAATGAATCGAGATTTGATCAAGAAAACATATTCTGAATCCATAAGAGGCAATATCATAAGAGGAACTACTCTCTTTTATTCTCAATTAATTTTGAGATAAATTTCTCATACTATCAAATACAAATGTTACCGATCAAGAGATCAATTTTATAAAAAAAATTGTCACATAAAAAGAGCATCGATACAAAAGTTTAAAAAATATCATAATTGCGAAAGCTTAGTTTGAAGAATGAGTAGGTATAAAGATTTAAAATATTAAAATAGAAGTTAGAAAAAAAAACTAAAAGCAAATGCGTAGAAGAACCCCTATGTAAAAAAAATGGGCATGGTGAATAAATATAACCATTCAACAGAGGAAGAAAAATAGTTTCACCTGTCATATAATTAAAGTTCAAAACCTAGAATTAAATTCAACACATTCAATTATACAAAGGTTAAAAAGAATAATCTCTATTTTCTATTTAAAAAAAAGGTTAAAAGCAATAATTGTTTTTTTTTTTCTTTCTTATTTTCTCTCTTTCCATTTAGATTTTAAAAAATGACTATGAATTAAAAGGAAAAGAGAAATTAAACATAATGACGAAAAATTGAAATAAAAAAAATTAATAATACAAAAAATAATATATACATATCTATATGTTTTTTAAAAAAATTATACTTTATTCTGTATACTTTTAATTTTAGTCTATTTTAATCGTTATATTCCATTATGATAGAAAATTATAATTAACTTTTTTTTTTAAATTATGCTTTAGGGGTTACTACAACTTACAATTAACAAACTTTTAAGACGTGTCTAATAAAATTTTAAATTTTGTGTTGGACTTTACCAAAATATCTAATAATCTTGTTTGGCCAATTTAGTTTTTCGTTTAGAAAACTAAAAATTATAGACATAGTTAAAAATCCTATTAAACATGAATTTCAATCATGCAAGTAATAAATCATTTCATTAATTAGGTATTCAACATTTTTAAGAAAGAACAAGAGATCATACCTTCGACGTTGTGTTAATAAGTATTAAGTTAAATACAATTATTTAAAATTATTTAACATATTAGTAGAAGTAAAATTAAAAAAAAAAAAAAGGAAAAAGATGGAGAGGTTATTAAATACCGTATTGAATAGAGTTCACTTTAGAAACCCAAACATGTCGATAGGAAAGGACACCACCAAAACCATCCTATACTTCAAAATCATAACTTCAAACCCACAACAATATTTATTCTTTCCTTAATTATTTTACTTTTTTCTTTCCTATGATATTTCTCTAAAGAAAATAAAAGGATTAATAATAAATATTCAAGTTATATATAATCATTTCCATCATTTTTAAATAACTATTTTTTTTTTGTTATCCTAATATTATTTAACTTTTCGTCCACGTTGACATAATGAATGAATCACATTTATATTATATGGTTATATATGAACACATTCATATAACTCAATATGAATGCATAAGAAGTTTAAACCAATTTAAACTTGTCTTTTAGTATTCCAATTTGCATGAGAAGTTATTAAAATCCTTGATTTTAATTATTGGTGACATTTTGATTACTTTTCACTACTTTTTTTTTTTTGGTCTCCATAGTTTAAATAAAACTAGGATTTAATCTTCGTGGTTTGATAGAAATTACCTCTCATAAATAGTCTCTAATAAGTTTGTAATATGATGTAATGAAAAACTCATTTCGTTCCAACAACAGTTTTTCAATTTAACTCTATTTCTCACTGTCTTCACGTTTTACAATCTCATTTTTATTTAGTCTTCAATTACTCACGTTTTTCAACGTTTCTATAACTCTTAGTTACATTATAATTACTCTCCAAGCAACTTCTAAATTTTTTCAAACCATAAGAACTCATGAATTTACAGTGTAACTACTTTTCTACAACAACATATATAGAACTGAAATGTCGTATGATTGTTCACACTTGTATCGATGTTTATGGGAAAAACACGTGGATACGTCGAAGAAAATTGAATGAAGTTGATAGTTTATCGTAGAAAAAGAAAAAAGAAGAGAAAATAGAGGAGGTAAGAAGCACATCAAATCACATATAGTGAAAGTAAGAAAGATTAGATGACAATAACTCTTTCAAATATCCTGTACTTTCCTCTGACAATAACTATGCCCTCCATTCATTCATTACCCTTTTTACTTCTCATCAACTTCTTCTTCTTCTTCTTCTTCTTCTTCTTCATATCTCTCTCTCTCTCTCTCTCTAATAATAAATAAAAAAATAACTAAGGTATCAAAGTTTGTGTTTCTTTTTTTCTTCATTTAGACATTAATAAATCCTTGGGTCATTCAATGCGTTTCGCATTACATCCTTTTCTTATGAAGAATAATGTGAACTTCAAAACTTAGGATGCAAAGATGAATGCTTTCTCATCATCAAATATTTTAAATAAAAATCAATTTGAATTAAACAGAGAGTTGTCACAAATTTTAAAATAAATGTAAGATTTTTTTGTTATATGAATATAATATCATAAAATATGTATACAATTGAGAGAAAAAAAAAATGAACCTCAATAATTTCACGTTGTTTTTTCAAGACAATGTTTACTTACTCTAGTTTTTGAATTTCGTGAGTGAATTAATTCTCTCTCATGTTAGGTAAACGTTGTAGCACTTTGTCCACGAGATTCAATGAACTATACTGTTTGAAAATAAATCAAACTTAAGCAATTCTTTAAAAGGGAGAAATGTTTTACGTTATAATACAATATTAATTGTGAAAATATGTTCTAAAATGCAATTTGAAGAAGATGCATTATTTATGATTATTCAAATAGCTATATTTCTCTTCTACGAAAAAAAACATAATTACTTAAACCATATAGTAGGGATCAAAATAATCATTTAATATTTATGTTTAAAATGATGAAGGTTACGAAGACAAAGTTATTATAAAATTATTGATATAGTAATATAGAACAGAAAAATAAAAAGACTAATTATTTTTGGGAAGAATAATTAGCATTATATATGGATATGAGTAATTGATGTAAGAAATAAATGAAAGGATGAAATTGGTATAAAGAAAGAGTGTATTAGTAATTTATGATTTCGAAGAACCAAAGATTTATGGGCTGTTTTTTTTTTAATTAATTCATTATTCAAAATTTATTATTTATTTATTAGCTAAACGCGCGCGCGCGTGGCAGCCGCCGAGTCTGCCGTTTTCTCTTTTCCTCCTCAAATATTTTTAATTAAATTTTATGGTTCCTTTTCTCTTTTCTTCATTTATGGAAATACTATTTGCTTCTTCTATCTTCTACCACTCTTAATATTTACATCATTGTGTCCTCACATATTCTAAATAATTCAAACCATATCATTGTTCTTTTCTGACTTCTTTCAATATTTCTGTTTTGTTTTTATTTAAAAAAAAAAAAAGAACCCTTGTTTGAAGTAGAGCATCCCAGAGTCAAATATATAGGTATGGTTAATCTTTAGTACTTTAAATCTAAGGAAATTTAAACACCAACTTTAAGCTTCTTGCCAAGATGGACTCCTAACTTAGCTGTTGTTGATGTCTTTTTAGGTATACAAATATTGAACCAAACTAATTTTTCAATTTCATGTTTTTAATTTTGAGTCTACCTATTAACCAACCCATAAGCTAAAGGAAGTTTTAGATTCTGTTGATTTTGTTCATTTTTGTTATCAGTTTATAACTTGCATCCTACTGTTAGGATTGATTTACTTATAACTACTCGTTTTACACTTTTATTATTACATTTTTGTATGTGTTGTGCTATTTGGACTTGTTAGATCTCGATGAATCTGAAATACATTTGCATTTGCCCAAAGCTTGTTCGGCCCAAAAATGAAACGTGGAACGAGTGGCCCATTTCATACTATTAAGTCCACGTATTTCGGCCATCGTGATGGATTTTTTGCTTGTTAGGCCCAGTGTAACCCCAGCGGCCCAAAAGGACGAAGTTTTAAACAAAATTAAATTGAGTTATCTTAGAAAATCTTACATGAGAGGGTAATTTTTGTTAGTTAGAAATTTTAGGAATAATAATTAAATATATAACAATATTTTTAAAAAAATTATAAATATAGCACAGCCTATATGTAATAGACTAATACTTGCAACATAATCTAGTCTATTACTTGTAACATAGTCTATTAGTGAGTATAACGACTCTATTTAGTACTATTCATATATCATAACTTCAAAAGTTTATGACATATGTTGTCCCCCTATTTACTATATAATAAGATAAGCTCTTTTTTTTTTTTTTTTTTTTTTTTTTTTTTTGTAAATAATTATAATGCAAGATATCGCTATTTTTTTTAATATAAAAAAATAGGTTTTTTTTACTACAATAACTATGAAGATAAAAAATCAAACCTTCCGTCTCCAGGATGGAAAGTCACAATAATTAGCTTTTAAGTTAAGTTTATTTTGTCATCAATTTAACCAACCAACTCAAACATATGTAGATTGATTACAACTATATTTTAGTTTTAATCAAGAGATCTGAAGTTTAATACTGATTTGTATATATTAGATTTATAGAAAGAAGAAAGAAAAAAAAACACACACACTCCAAAACTATTGAAAATATTTACAAAATATAACAAACTTTTAAATTCATCATCTATATCGATACACTTTCTATAAAAACAATACTCATATTTGCAAAATATAACAAAATTCAGATATAGAACTTATAGACACTAATATCAATTTATTGGTATCTATAAGTAATAGATCTAAAATTCTAATGTATTTTGTTTCATTTGCCATATCTAAAAATATCGTGCATGTTATATCTAAAAATATCATGCATGCATACATACATATACATAAAATTGTTATTACTAGCCATATATATAATATAGGAAAAAAACCTAAATTAAATAAATAAAATTTAACAAAATTTGCTATATTTTATAAATAATTTAAATACCTTAAGAAAGTTTTTTCAACAATAAACATATTGTCAATTACAAATGTTTGACTAACTCTTTTTATTTATTTATTTAATTTTACCAAATCAGAGTAATTAATCAATATGTATCACATTGTGATATATATCATATCCTTTCATAACAAATTAAAAAAAAAAAATTTGTCAAATACATATTTCAAACCTACACAAATCACTCTCTTCAATCAACAATTTATCATTCATTTAGGAACACAAATTCAGAATCTAATATAGTTTTTTTAATATATGTTTTTGAATCAACATTTCTTAAACACCCTTTATTAAAATATCCCCAAAACCACCTATACAAATCTCTATTATTTTAGATATCCCTAATCCTAACACATTTTTCATTCATTCTAAATCAAAAAAGAAAATTATAATAATAATAACAACAACAAACAAATAAAAGGGTTGACCATTTGCTTTTAGGATTACATTAGAATTATTATTATCATTAGTTAATTTTTGAGAGAAACAAACAAACAAAAATCCAAAACTAAATTGGGGCCAAAGAAATTAAAGGCCTCTACTTTTGTACCACCCCTCATTCTAACAACACATGTGCATATTTAATTTGTAATATCTCTAAATTGTTCATCTAATTGATACATCATTTAACGACATGTTAAATTACAATATAATAGTTGATTTTTTTTTAAAAGCTTTTACTTTTTGTTATGTCTCTTAACGATTTGACGTACTATACAATTTTTAGATTGTGATTTGTTTAGCTGACAATTTTCTATTTCTTTCTCACTATTATTGACGATATAATGTGATCACCTTTTCATTTTGAGGTATCTTGATGTGTAACCTTTTTTTTTTCCGAGGATTTTATAAAATTATTGTATGAGGTTTCTTCTAGGAAAAAATCACTAAACAAAATATTTTTTTTTTTTACAATTTTCCTTAATTTTCCCATTTATATTATAATTGATTTTTTTTTTTTGTTTGTTGCTGCCCTCATTATTAGTAATTTAGATAGGGAAGCAATAATTTAACATTAATGGGTTTGCACTTTCACTGACAGCCATGGATACATTTCTTTTGCCTTCCAAACTATCTTTTTTTAGAATTGAGTCTTCCAAATCCCACCATAGCTTTCTTTTGTCAATATGCATTTATTTTGGAAGCTCATAGCTCACACATTCACCTAATACTTGAGTCTAATTAATAGCTATCTACTCTAACATGGAACTATTGAAAATTCAAATCTTTTAACTTCTTGATAATATAATGTTTATGCTTTCTTATCTCCATCTTTGTTATATTAAAAGGAACTATGTATGGAGAATCTTTACATGATTTTTTTACATTTTTCATTAATTTATATATTATCCTTCGTGTTGACTAGTCGTAACTTTTTAAGTGAAATCTTAGATGACTTAGTGCGTTTGATATTGATGGGATGTAACTCTTTAAAATAAGATACATCTGTTGAAGGTGGAGGTGTATTGCATTACTAGATTGATTCTTTCAATGTCTACTTGAGATGAATGTGTAAAAGAAAAACAAAATAAATGCATGCATTTGTATTCTTAAAAAACAATTTAATTAACGAAATTTAAAATTTAGAGAAAACATTAAAAAAAAACAAAAGGTTTAATTAAATGAAAGTAATAACTAATATGACGAGACAATGAATTATTTCGAGTTTAAAAACATTATAATAAAATTATTACAATATTAACGTATGAATTCAATAATTTAATTACTAAAACATTTTCTTTTTCTCTTTAAAGTATATAGAAGTTTTTTTTTAAATGATAATATAAAAACATTAAAATAAAAACTATTACATTATCTAATTTCTAATTTTATTTAGTGAATGTTCATAAATTATTATTTAAAAAGAAATTAGTTGAAACTATAAGATTTCATGTGTTTCTTGACTAGTTCTATTAAAAGTGTATTGATTTACCATTCGAAGCAAAAAGATAGAAACGCATATGTTATTTGTTAAATAATCTTCAATTTTTTTTAAAAAAGTCTCTTTATTATTATAGTAGTTTGATCTTAACCATTGTCTACGATCATTGCTATTGGATTCTCTCCAATGGTTAATGTGTCTTTAGAGTTATGGGAACATATAATCTTGTTATAATTTTTTTTAACAAAAAATACTAACATTTTCCATTGAAGTTTATGCTTTTTGTTGAAAACAAAACTTGCAAATTATCAATTTGATTTTCTAAAACAATAATATAAATAATTTAAAAAAGACAATAATATATAGTCTTAGCTTTGGAAAATTATATGGAAGAAAATAAATTATTAAGGGAGAAGTCTTCTTCTAACTATCTATATTGATTTTCTTTCAATTAATTAGGGCAGTTGAGAGCATTTATTTTCTATAAACATTTTAATCTAACTTTTTTTTTTTTTATCTTTAAAAATTTTAGTTATTAATTATACTACTACTTACTTTTCCCTCCTCCAATTTAGTATTTAAATTGACAATCAATAATTCTATCTTAGAAAATACACTTTAAATTTCATTTTCTCGTTTCTAAATTTTACATTTTTAGTTTTTAATTTAATATATGAATCTAAGAAGATTACATTTTACATAAATTTTTAACAAACACTCCACCCAATTTTTATTGTTGTTCATCACATATTTTAAAATAATTAGAAGCGAAATTTAAATTTATTTTTAATAATAATGAAAAAAGAGTAAAACTAGATAGAGTTGTTTAAAATTAATTAATGGTGTAAAAAAACTGAAAACAAGGCTACAATAAGAAAAAAATTGAAGTTAAAAAATCTAAATATTGAATTCTAGAGCGAAATTAAACAAAAAGAAAAAAAAAAAAAAAAAAAAAAAAAGACATTGTAACATTTTCAACTAAAATAGAAACTAGATCTTAAATTGGGTGAACTAAAAAGTTTGTTCTCTTTATTCTTTCATAGAC
The DNA here is from genome assembly GCA_025688845.1 of Cucumis hystrix. Classification (NCBI taxonomy): domain Eukaryota; kingdom Viridiplantae; phylum Streptophyta; class Magnoliopsida; order Cucurbitales; family Cucurbitaceae; genus Cucumis; species Cucumis hystrix. The sequence goes on along the minus strand of CM046890.1, from coordinate 16,931,772 downwards.
ATAGACAATCATAGATTGAGATAGAACCCCATGATAGTAGATTTGGTATCAAGTTCATAATTCGATCCAATGAAATTGATATTACAATTCAATCAAATTTGGTGAATAAAAAATAGGTAAAATTAACTCTGGCCCCAATCTAAGTACTGCTTTTTTTTTGGAAACAATTAAGTTTCTTCCAATGTTACACATGGCCAACTTGCTGTTTCATTTAACCCATATTTATTTTGAGAACTGATAGCTCATATTCATGGTAGTTGAGTCTATATAAGTACCCAAAAATCCACTCTTCCACTCTAATTCAAAAATCCCCCATCACAATCTTCATTTGATTCAGATCATCATCATACCACCATGGACCAATCCACTATTTCTTCCAAAAGGTAAATTCACCCTTCCCCTGCATGCCCTGATGATCTCCGTCCCAACTAATAATCAAAATCCTATGTTTCATCGTTTCATTCCCTTTTGCAGATTAAGCGGTAAAGTCGCTTTAATCACTGGCGCCGCTAGTGGATTCGGCAAATCTACCGCCAGATTGTTCGTTCAACATGGCGCCAGAGTAGTCCTTGCCGACGTCCAGGACAATCTTGCCCAACCACTCTGCAAAGAACTTGGATCAGAGGAAACAGTTTCCTATATACATTGCGACGTAACGAGCGATTCCGATGTGAAAAACGCTGTCGATTTTGCTGTCGAGAGGTATGGGAAACTGGATATAATGTACAACAACGCCGGAATCACCGGCCAAATAGATCCCACGATTTTAGGAGCAGATGGAGAAAATTTCAAGAAGGTTTTTGAGGTGAATGTGTACGGAGGGTTTTTAGGAGCGAAACATGCGGCTAGAGTTATGATTCCGAATCGGAGAGGAGTGATTCTGTTCACATCGAGTGTTGCATCGGTGAACAGTGGGGAATCACCGCATGCTTATGCAATGTCGAAGCATGCGGTGGTGGGATTGATGAGGAATTTATGTGTGGAATTGGGAGAATTTGGGATTAGAGTTAATTCGGTATCTCCGGGGGCCATTGCAACGCCGCTGCTGAGAAATGCGTTGGGATTTACGGAGAAGGAGTTGGAGGAGGTGGTCCGGTCGTCGGCGATATTGAAAGGAGTGGTGGCGACGGCGGAGGATGTGGCGGAGGCGGCGCTTTACTTGTGTAGTGATGAATCAAGGGTCATAAGTGGGCATAATCTTGTGGTCGACGGTGGATATAGTACCGCTAACCGCTCTTTCTCTGCTGCCGTTATTACAAAATTGTCCTCTGATTTTCAAGGTTAGAAATAGTCAAAATCAGTGTGGTTTTTTTTTTTTTTTTGTCTCTATTACCATGACTAAAATATATTTTTAAATACAACATAAAAATACAAGGAATTCATACATTTCAATTGGTTTTGAGATTAAATCTCATACTATATCGATATAGCATCCGATGTCTATCAAACCATATCCGACTCAATAAAATTAAATAGAGATTTTGTTAGGTTTTTAAACCTTTTCTAATAATTTTTTTAGAAATATCTATCGAAATTAATATTTGATTGATGCTATCATTTAAATTTTAGTAAATTTAAGATCTTAATATTTAGGTATTGGGAACTTTGGATGAGTTATACCTAATAAGCAATGATTATGGAAGAAATATTTTAATTTAAAAAAAAACCTAGAACAAAACTAAAGGTTAAATTACATCTTTTTGGTCCCTGTGGATTGAGATTTGTTCAATTGTGTTACATTTAATTTTATGAACCGAAGTAAATTAAATATAACAAATCATAACGATTAAATAAAAACTTAAAAACTATAAGGCCCAAATATAAAACCAATGATTAAAATATCAATCTTCATATTGATAACATTTTAATTTTACAAATGGGAAATATAAAGTAAAGTAGTACTTAGTAGTAGTAGTTGTTGTTGAGATATGATTGTGAGTGTCATAATGGATACGGTGAGTTTTAATAGCTGCATTCCTTTCCATTTTGGAAACACGCTTTTGGAGGCGCCCACGTATTAGTTGGAACTCTATCTATTCCGTGCTCTAAACAATACATTCAGTTTCTATCTTACAACTTTTCGCTTTTCCCACATTTCTATTGTTTTCCTCATCCATATATTTCGGTTGACACTTCCCTAATTTTCAAAATAAATTTTCAAAATTTTAAATTTGATTCATTATCTTTACCAAATATTATACTAAAATCTTCACTCATTTTTTTTTAAATATTCAAAGGGATTTTTGGATGGGATTTAAGAATTGAATATAGCATCTAACAAAATAATTGAATTTTTAAAAAACTATATATAAGATTTGGAAAATTTTAAAAAATTACTAGAATTTTGATGCGTCCACCAACAAGATCCAAAACAGTTTATAAGTGGGAAATTTTAAACCTTTCAAACAAAAAATTTCAATGGTCGATTTTTTTTGTGATTGAACTAGACCATGAAAAACTATTTGAACGATTAAAAAAAAATGTACAAGTTCTATAAAACGAAAATTTGAGAGTGCTAATCCTAACAATTTTCCATTTTTGTAAGCTATTATATTAAATTGACCGATTATAATTTATTAAGTGTAGATCTTGTTACATTTTTACATTTTATTCAAATTTTACTTGTTCACAAACTAGCTTGTTTATTTGAAAATTAAATTCGATTAATGTACCGCTAATTCTAAACAGCTTTCTAAACTCTTACCAATTAAAAAAAAAAAAACAACTATAATATCATTTTTCTTTGAAATCTTATTATTAGCTTTGTAAGGATATATTTCCAAGACATTGATGTAAAGTTTAGATCAACTAATACAATTGGACTAAAATTAAAGAAAATACTGCAAAAACCACGTCAAAAGTATGATAATAGCAGCAATTATACCTCAGCCTGCAGATTAAAAAATTGAACTTACACAATGGTACAAATCGTATTAATTATATTAACTTGTTCATTTAATGTTTTCAGTCACTAATAGGTCAAATTTTTATAATAACATTCAGTTTAAAGGTTTAATTTAAACACTTTTAAAAATTTAGGGTCACCTTTGTTTTTACTATATAAATTTTTAACTCTAAATAGAATTAGAACCTAAATACATACACTTAACATTACCATATGAAATGTAAGTAAAAAAAATTATAAAGTATAAGAAATGGGCACGTGGGAAATTTGGAGAAATAAATGTGATGGGGCGGTGGAGGTCTTCAGTGTCGTGGGAATAACGAAGACTCCTTAAATTGACCATTTCTCTTTATAAACGAAAATGATATACCTTTTCTTTTACTCTTTATTTCAATTTACTTTTTTAGTATAAAAACGTTTTAGTTTTTTTTTTTTTTTAGTTATAAAATATTATAACTTTAATCCTTTCATTTTGACTTACTCCTTAATTTCTAAATATATCACAAATTTAATTTTATTTCAATTTGGTTTTCATATAACAAAATTTAAATGTGTTAATGTCTATTACTTAGGTTTAAATAATTGCAAAGTAAAATTTCAAATTTAGTTTTAAAAGTGATGAAAAGATATTAAAATTTAGCTTCTGTTATCTGAAATAAATATTTTACTTAATTTTATATTTATTTGAATAAAAAAGAAATAAAATATAAACTATTGTTATTGAAAATTTTCAATATATGGATGACAAGTAAGTAAAGGAAAAATCAACTATTACTTTTCCTCTAAATGTAATAAGATAAAGAAAATAAAAAATTATTCAATAAAAAATTATTTAATATAGTATGCTATTTTAAGAGAAAAAACTCTTAAGAAATCCCACATGTTATTTAGCAAATATAAAAATAAATTATATAATAACACTATTGATATTATTAATTAAATAATTGAAATAAATGGCTCAAATTGATTCTCCAACATTATGCCTTTTAATACAATTAGCATACTTTGATAAGTTCAAATATTTAGTGACCTAAGTTTAGACATCAAAACAAACTTAACTCATTAATTAAAACATATTAAACATTAACCTATCATGATTGAAGGACTCGACTTGACTAAACTAAGGGTTTGTCCTTCTTAACTAGGGAATAATTGATATGAAGCTAAGTAAAGGATTGAAGATGAATGGGGCCATACACCCTACCAAATAGTTTGAAGGAAAAATATATTAACGATTTAGATATGCTTATGGTGGGTGAGACTTAGGAGCCTCTTCGGTTAATGGTCTTGATCACTATAGCCTACATTTTAGAATTTGGAACAATAAGTTTGTGAAAATAGGATGCTATTTTTTTTTGATGGAGTACAGTTAAATGATATATTTTGTTGATATTAAAGTCTAAATAGAGGAATCGTTCCTAAAATTCACGTGACACCAACAATAAATTTATTTTTTAACAAAATAGAGAAAACACACACTGTCTTTGTGCTTGACACACGATCAGATGCAAGTAAGAGAGTGAAAGAATTTGAAAGACCTCTCTAGAAATTATAATGATGTATTAATAAAAGTTGTTGATCTAGAACGTCTCGATAGAATTTTAGAATCTCTTTACGATAACCTTTCTACTTAGTGGGACAAGGGCCGTACTGCAGTTCTATTTTTAGTAATAGCCTTAATATCTTTTTGGTTTTGTTACCTTTCTTCCTATTTTATGTCAAATCATACCTATTTTATGTCAATCATACCATTTAATTCAAATTCTCCCATGTGATTCTCATTTCTTTTAAAAGTTGGAGACTCAATTTCCATACCCTTGTAAAAAGTAATTATTTATTTATTTATTTATTTTGTATAAGGGTTTTCCTATTCAAATGTCACTATTTAATACAAAGAACCCGGGGGGGGGGGGGGGGGGGGGGGTGGGGGTGAGATTAACTTATAGGAATAGCTTCTGTATGGTTAGAGAAATCATAATATTTAAATGGTGTTGGATAATTTTGTTTATTGAGGGTGAAATTGAAAAAGAAATTATGAAATTCAAGCGTTGACCAGTCAGTAATTGTTAGGTATTAGGCATTAGTCATCTTACTCATAAAAGATAGCGATGAGTTCAGTTTTTACCTGTACTTAAATGAGGTAACTCAATTTTAACTTCCAGCTTCCAACTTGAATGTTTACAAATAAAACACAATGATCAATCTCAATCACAAATAAAGAAAAGGAAATAATAATAAATAAATAAAAGTCCAGAGGGAACTCAATTAAGAATTTGAATTTATGTGCAAATAATAGATGAAATTCATGATTTGACTCCACAATGGATTGTAGTTTTACCACTTTTGTAATCCAACAAAAATTAATAGCAATCAACACAATTAAAACACAGAGAAATTTTTCTAAACACTGACGTTTTTTCTTCTATCAACTATATTAAAGTGGATAAAGACCAATGAAACTTGATGAGATTTTGAATTTATCAAACAAAAATTAAAGAAAATCATGGTTCGACCCCACAGTGAAAGCTTGTTCTCTTGAATTTTGGCATTGAAAAAAATTAAATTCACCCATAAAAAGAAAGGAGAATGAAAATAAACATCATTTAAAATGATTTTAAAAACAGGGGTATTTTGGAATAACATAATATAGCAAGTCTCAATCTCAAAATGAAAATTCCCAAAGAAGCCCAATTTGGTTGTCAAATGCTCTTCATCAAAGCTGACAAAGCACCTATAATATAAGTATATATTATGAGTTCATAACCACTCAAAGATCAAATATAATAAATAAAATAAACATCAGAAACCTTTGTTTTAGGATGGCAGCAGGCGGCGGCACGAGCTTCAAATCATTGTGTTGGATGATGGTGTTTGGGATAGCCTTGTGGCGGTCGGCGGCGGGGGAGCATGGCGGAGATGGGTCGGAGCTCCACTCACTGACCCAAAGTTTATTGGGTTTGGCGAGGGAAAGGGAATTCATGGAGTGGATAAAAGGAGTTAGAAGGAGAATACATGAGTATCCAGAACTGGGATTTGAAGAGTACAAAACGAGTCAACTCGTGAGGTCCGAGCTCGACTCGCTTGGAATCAGTTATCGATGGCCTGTTGCCAAGACTGGAGTGGTGGCTTCCATTAGAGGGGATTCTGTTTCTTCTTCTTCTTCCACACCTGTTTTTGGTCTCAGAGCAGACATGGATGCCCTTCCTCTTCAGGTACTAATATCTCTCTCTTTATATATACATATCTGTCTATCTGTCTCTCTCTCTCTCTTCTTTTTCTTCTTCTTCTTCTTCCATCATGCATGATGTTGACAAAAGTCACATGGGTGGAGATTATGGGTTATGCTTTTCCAACGTGAAGCATCATAAACACAAAACATATCTATTGCCTTTTCAATTCCAAGAATGCAGTCTAGACATTTGTATTCCTCTCTTGTAAAATCACGTAAAATACTCAATAATACAAGATGTTTATACCATATGACATTTCGAAGCCTCAACTAAATTTCAAAATTTTAAATTGTATTATAATTTGAGTGGCTGTCGTCGAAAATGGATAAAATTTAGTATACAGAAGATGGAACGGCAAAATTTTAGGACAAAGATGAAACCGGAAAATGGCATGTCGATCAAACACAATAAAATGAAAAGAAGTAATTTTCAAAAAGCATCTTCGAAAATATAAAGCAAACAAAAGAAACTGGATCCCAAAATATTTATAATTTAATAAATTAATTCTCTAAACTAAAACTGAGATGATTTCGTACAATTCCATACCAGAATAGCATATCAAGAAACAGTTTGATCTAAACCTATAGCTTTCCTATCTCATCATAACAAAAAGTTCATTTACTTGAAAAACTGAAATTCAACCTATACCAATTGTTTTCAATAGAGATGATCATGCCAGGTAGTACAAAACCTGAGTACAATTGATGAGAAGTTTCAGATTCTCCAAGCTTAACATAAAGTTTATTCTCCTCATAATTTTGAAGGAACTGGTAGAATGGGAATTCAAAAGCAAGGTAGAAGGTAAAATGCATGCCTGTGGTCATGATTCACATGTAGCTATGGTATTAGGGGCAGCAAGGTTACTACAGAGTATAAGAGAGAAATTGAAGGTAAAAATTTTCAGACTAATGATTGTGAATCCTGTTTTTTCCTTTTCTGTTAACCGGGAAGGAGACTAACCAGGATTGTTTGAATGTGTTGTTATCTGAAGGGAACTGTGAAGCTAGTTTTCCAGCCTGCAGAAGAGTGTAATGGAGCTTATCAAATGTTAAAAGATGATGCCCTTGATGGCATAGATGGAATCTTTGCACTGCACGTACAGCCCTCCTTACCAACCGGTGTCATAGCCTCTAGGCCGGGTCCAGTATGTGCTGGAGCAGGACACTTTTCAGCCTTGATCAGGGGAAAGGGTGGACACGCAGCAACCCCACATAAGACGAAGGACCCAGTTTTGGCAACAGCTTTCATAATTCAGGCTCTTCAACAGATCGTGTCTCGTGAGACAGATCCTCTCGAGGCTGGGGTAATTATTGCACCCTCTAAATCAAGTCCGTAATCTTATCAATTTGTTAAGACCGCAAGACCACAAGGACAGAATAATATTATATGCTCAACAAGATTCAAAACTTCAGTTGAAACAACTAAAAAATGGCCAGTTCACTCATATTAAATGAATGCAACTTGAAAACACAATGTAGTTAACTAATAATCAGCAATGTAGGTGGTGACAGTGGCATTTGTTGACGGAGGGCAAGCAGAAAATGTAGTTCCTGAAACCGTGAAAGTTGGGGGAACATTTAGGAGCTTGTCGCCTGAGGGTTTCTCTTACCTCAAAGAAAGGATCAGAGAGGTATGAGATGTATTTCAGTTGACCAACTTAACAAATTTCAATTTTACTTCTGAAGCTCGACAAAACTAAATTCCTTCTCAACAGGTCATCAGCACACAAGCAATGGTTCACCACTGTTATGCTTCAGTGAAGTTTATGGAGGATACACCAGTAATGGTTAACAATGAAGCATTGTTTGAACATGTAAATAGGGTAGGAAATAGCTTACTTGGAGAATCCAATGTGCAACTCCTTCCATGGACCATGGGAGCTGAAGATTTTGGCTTCTTCTCACAGCGGATTCCAGCTACCATATATGTGATTGGGACAGGGAACGAGACTCTGGGATCAAATCGGCCAGTGCACTCACCGCACTTTGTCCTTGATGAAGAGGCTCTTCCAATTGGAGCAGCTCTTCATGCTGCTGTGGCCACGACTTACTTGGAACACAATTCAGTTTTTAGCTATTAACTTCAATTTCAATTCTGTGAGCAAAACAATATTTGAGAAATAAAACATGCCAAAGTCAGGATGCACATATTTCCCAAATTAATATATAGAATTGCATTTCATTACCACAATTGAAAATTTCGAGAGATTTTATTTGGACATTCTATCTATAACAGTCAACATGGAACATGCTTTGGAGCAACCAAAACATAAACAGCACAAAGTACAGCAACCGCACCCTGTTATCTGGGCTTTCCACACATATAAAGTCGTTTTTGGAAAAAAAAAATTAAAAATGATTTGAAAATAATTGGAACTTCAAAGTAAATAGTTTCCTGCACAAACAATGTATAGTTATATTGAAGACTTAAGATAAACAGATTTCTGGAATACTGTACGATTGTCCAAAATCATCACTCCATTCTTTTTTTTGGGTATCTTCAATAAAATATTTTTTTATCATTTTTCTCGAACCACTTTTATCAACAAATTTGAAACGTACATTACTCTCTGCTGTATAATTCGAAGTACACTAAAAGCAACGACAATCCTAGTTTTCCTGGTAGTATATTGCACCCCATACGACCAAAAACGAAAAAACTTATCCACAGAAAAGAAGAACGTTTCACCACCAAAAACAAAAAGTACCAAGTGTAGGAAAGACAATAGTCTGAGTTAACCTTTCTCATTGTTGAATACCAGCAACAGCATAGCAATGATATTGACAGTCTAATGAATCAAGATGATAAACCGAGACAGATCCATGCTGGTTCAGATAAAATTGCATCGGCAGTGCAACATGCTGGTTCAGATAACACCAAATCCAACTTTGGAACTCAATGGCACACTTGTATAACCTATAGAATAGATCTTGTTAAGTCAAGTAAGGTCGGCATACGTTAAATCCAACTGCAACCGGGTATTTTTCTAAGCCCTCTTTCATTCATTTGGTTTCTTACAGCAGACACATCCAACCACCTATCTGCTGCAGCATAGATATTGGATAATAGCACATAATTGCCAGCATTTTCAGGCTCAAGCTCAATAAGTCGAGAAGCTACCACCTCTGCAAGCTCAGAGTCGCAATATAATTTGCAGGCCCCAAGCAGTGCACCCCATGCACCAGCATGAGATTGAACAGGTACGGATTTTATGAGCTCATAAGCTTCTTTTAGCCTCCCAGATCGACTAAGAAGATCAACAATACATGCATAGTGATCAACAGAGGGAACCATGGAGTATTTATACCTCATCATTTCAAAGTAATGCCAGCCTTCATCCACAAGTCCAGCACGGCTGCAAGCTGTTAAAATGACTGTGAAGGCCACGTCATCGGGGGTTAGATCTTCACCTAGCATCCTCTCAAAGAGTGACACAGCTTGATCTCCATGCCCGTGGATTGACAAACCTTGCATTACAGAACAATAGGAGATTAGGTCCCTTTTAGGCATTTCTTCGAACAGATACATGGCTCGCTCCATGTTTCCACACTTAGCATTCATGTCTATAAGAGCGGCCGTAACGTGTGCCCCGCGTAGATCAACTAAACACCTGGTAGCATATGAGTCAACCCATTTGGCCAAATCCAAATTACCTAACTGAGAACAAGCTAACATTAAGCTTGTCAATACAAACTTATCAGGTTTCACATTCCTAGAACTCATTTCAAGAAAAGTCTTGACTGCCTCATTTGGCTGACCATTTTGTGTATACCCAGATATCAAAGCCGACCATGCAATAATATCCCTTTCAGGTGCTTTTTTAAATAAGTTCCTAGCAGAAAGCATGTCGCCAGCTTTTGCATACCCATCGATCATTGTTGTGAAAGATACAACATTCTTCTCTGGCATTTCATCGAACGCCTTCTCAGCACTCTTTACATCACCCATTTTCATGTACCCACCTATGATTGCATTCCACGACGCCACATTTCTCTCCGGCATCAAATCGAAAAACCTCTTTGCCTCCACCAAATTCCCGATGCTCGAATACCCAACAATCATAGCCGTCCAAGAAACCACATTCTTCTCTGACATTCCATCAAACACCTTACGAGCACAATCAATTAACCCAACCTTCCCATACAAGTTCACTAAACTCGTCGTAACATATATATCCTCATCAACACCACATCTCAAAATGGATCCATGAAGGGCCATCCCTTCCATCATCTTCCCCTCACTTGCACACACCTTGAGAAGCGAAGGAAATGTATACCTATCGGGAGCGCCGTCTTCCCTCTTCATACGGACATATAGCGAAATAATATCAACAAATTGCAACTTCGCACAGTACCCACTGACGAGAGAGTTCCAAAGAAATGTAGAGGGTGAGAGAACACGATCAAAGACGGATGTAGAATAGGAGATGTGGGCAACTGAGTTGGAAGCGGAGATGAATTGGGTCACAAGGAAACTATCTTGCTCGAGCCCTTTCTGGATGAGACGGGCATGAACTTGGTGGAGATCGATGTGGGTCTTGCAGAGCTTGAGGAGGGCGGAAATTGAGTAGAGAGAAACATTGGACTTTGGGTTGGTGGTTTTAACAAAGCCAGAAGTTGTATGGAAGCGAGAGAAACAACAGAGATACAGCGGCATACCCGCATTGGCGAGCTTTTGCATGCCACATGAACGTCAAAAGCGTCCCTTTATCAGCAGCTGCTCCATGGCGGCACGGCCCAGATTGAATTCGACGCAAGTTCGACACAGGGTTCGCCCCGAAACTTCTGTATCAATAAGCGGAAAAGGGTTGAACTTTTCTTACATTTTTCATTGTTTAGTTTCAAATTTTATATTTGGGTACTCATCCATACATTTGTGGGCACCCAAATTGAGTCGAGTTGATGAGTAAAAGACTCTTCCAATTATCCATCTTATAATAGTTATCAACCCCAACTCAACATTAGAAAAAACTCAAACCAAACACTCATTTAATATTCAATTTTATTTTCCAACTGTCTCTTTCGTCAATAAATTTAAACTTTAAAGATGTGATAATTGAATTTATAAAGAAAATATGAATGAATGTATATCGTATCTAAATGAGTGGAACATGGAATATGAGAATATAAAAATATGGTTAAAAAAACTTTAAAAGAAGTGTCTTTTTTAAAAGGTTGGTGTTAATACTTGAAATAAACTTTAATCAATTCAAATTTTCTTATTGAAATACTAGAGCATTCAGAGAAAAAAAAGTCATTTTAAAAATATTTATTTATTTATTAATATAAAATTTTCTCAGAACTCAAAATTACTCCAAACATAAATTTCAAAAAAAGAAAAAAAAAATTATTGTAAATAATAAAATAGTTGAAAATATTTATAAGATAATAGTAAAATTTCAATTTCTATTGATGATAAATACTGATAGACTTTATATTTTGTAAATAATTTTTTATTTTATTATATTTAAAAATAATCATTGAACTTAATATTTACTTTTTTTCAGTCTAACAAAGTGAGTGTTAATCTTATTGACATCGTAGTGATGTTAAATAACTTCGTCAATTTTACTATTGAACTTATATAACTTCGTTGATAATTTTATATAACTTCATCAATTTTACTATTGAACTTATATAACTTTGTCAATGTTAAATAACTTCTTTTTTACCCTTGACAGCGAGCTATGCCACACATGTGAGAAACATGAAAAAGCTTAGAACCCATAATTTGTGCTAGGGGCACTCTGCTACAAAAGTACAAATATTGAACTTTTTTTAGGGGTCCCTACAAAAATAGTAAAAAAAAAAAAAAAGATAAAATGACCCATGTTACTACATTTTCTAAATTTCAAAGTAGCAAATTTAAAAATCGATAACTCTACGATTACCGATAGTCCTTTGATAACCCTATTATTATTGTCTGATAGCTGATAGTCATATTTGCAATATGCAAAAAATAGGTGTGTTTTTTCTAAATGTTTTTGTCATTTGATGCAATTTTCTTTTATATATATTAAAAATTCAATAGCCCATCCGTCGAGGGACACATGTCCTCCTAACCCTTTCATTGATTTGTCTGTGAACTCTACTCTTTAAATATAGACTTATCCATACATTAACCTCAACTCTAATACTCTAGAACATAAAAGGATAATTACAATAGACAATAATTTTAGACTCTAGAACATAAAAGGATAATTACAATAGACAATAATTTTAGAGATAATGATAAAGTATATAATAATGTTTTAAAAAATTTATAAATATAGTGAAGTCTATCTGTGATAGATTTCTATTGTGGATAAACTTTCTATCATTGATAAACTTGTATCTTATTGGTGATAAACTATATTATTGACAGTCTTTCTTTTATAAACCATGAAAATTTATGAATAAACTTTAATAGACTCATTTTACAAATATATATATTGTTATATTTGAGATAGTTGTAAATAGAGTATTTAGGACATGTTTCATAAACGATGCAAATACTTATAATTTTAAAAAAAAATTTATTAATGTTTTGAACTTGATTACTATGTTTGCAATCTAACCAATTTTTCTTTCTTTTTTTTTTGGATGAGGAAACCTTCTTAAGGAATAGGGCGCGATGTATAGCGGCAAAGTGCAACTATTGAGGAAAGATGGGACTGTGGCTGAACCCTCTTCCTCGCGGTCAGCTAAGAAATAGCGCCTGCTTCTTTATCGTCGGACTGTCCCTCTTTGCTGCCGGAGCTCACCTCTCTTACCTCAACATAGGCCCTCAGCAAGCTCGAACCAAAGCTCGTTATGATTTTGTCAGAGAGCGTTTGAGGAGGCGTCACGACGGTTAACCTGCTTCGACTTGTTTCCGGTGAGCATTCAATCTCACCTCATTTTATCAGAGTTTCAATTATGCTCTCAGGGATCCATCATATTTGTGGATTATTACAGTAATTTACTAAATCCTTCTTGATTCTTTGGCAATTTGACGAGTTTGTAAAAGGATTGGAATTGTCTTGAGCTTGACTTGTTTTCTTTCTTCTATACGAATCGGACGTTTTTTATGTCCGTCTTATCGTCCCATCTTTTTAGTTCTCGTTTTCGAGCATAGCGAATTCAATCGCTTTCGTTATCGGTGTAGTTCATCTCTGTTTCTCCGTTTCGCGACTTGGCCTTTGGTTTAATTGTTGAACAACACGATCTCAGTACTTGAAAGCCAATTACTGTATATGATCGACGATCAATTTGTAAGACCTCATTTCCGTAGGAATCCAATTTTGTACACCTAAGATCCTCTGATTTCCCCACTTCAAGAACGGGAGCATGAAATTATGGAGTGGCTTTGATCCCCTAGGTTTCAATTTCTGACCTGGGGGAAGGGCTTCCTTGGTCTCTTGTTAAGGTTATTAAATTTACCTTTCTTACCTTTCACTATATATCCTTGTGTTAGTTCCACATACATTTCTTCCAGTTTGCCATTCAAGGATGATAGCCTGACCATCAAGTTGAAATGCATTTTGTCCCGATTGTTCTACTAAGATAAGAACAGTTCTTAGATGAGTCTCATGGTCTGTGTTTTCGTTTGTTTGTTAGAAATCAGAGTTTTCATTTGTGAACAAGAGACTAAACATTTCATTGAAAATATGAAAAGATACTAATGCTCAAAGGATACAAACTAAACTCCGAAATGATAAATGAACAAACAACAGAGAAGCGATTCCACAAACCGTAACAAATGAAATACTTACAAAGTTAACGGAAGAGCTTATACATTAACATCAAGTAATGGTGTGAACATCGAGTTCCCTATAGAAGTTGGAGTAGATAACCGCTAGCTCCAACAATTGTTTTTGAAAAATTGAAATCTTCCATTTGAGTAACTTTATTTGACAAAGCTTCTCCTTTCGAATTCATTTCAATTCTTCGTCAAGATGTGCTATCTATGGCGACAAGGTAAGACTAAGTACTGAAGTAGACTCCATAAGAAATGTTGAAAATAAAATTCAGAGAGAATCCTTAGAAATCGAGTTTGCATCAAGGGAAAGAAGGAATTATGAGGGGCATACTGATAGCAAGCTCAACAAAAAAGAGAACCCAAGAACTAATCACATAAAGCAACCCCAATCCAACAAAATCATACCAAAGTCACAGTTACAATAAGGCGTAGTAATCAAGCTATACTCGAGCCCCTCCAATGATGGGAAGGAAGTCGGTGTCCTAAACCTTCCAGTGGTTTTTATCAAGACATTTGGTACGGCCTTGAGCACCCACTCAAAAGGGATGTAGACCATACTTACTCGTAATAACTTGACGCCAAAAAGCATCAGACTCCATGAAAAACCACCTAGCCGAAGGCTGGTTTTGAAGCTTTCATGTTTTCTATGTTGGCAATTTCTTCCTCCTAAGTTTAAATTCGAACGTTTGCTACAACTTCTAGGTTCTGTGCTTCGTAAGTGAACTTAGATACTGAGGTAATGTTTCAGTAACCTTTCTTTGCATGATTTTGAAATAAGGATTCATGCAAATAAAAGGAGGTTCATATGAGTATGAAAAAGAAAAATTGAAACAAAGGTAGAAAGAGCTACCATCATTTTATTAATCAAAGCAATCATTTGAAGTTTAGATATTACAAATAAGAAGACTAGTAAGAGAATGGACCATCAAGAGCATGGGCTTTTGCCATGGATTTGTGTTAAGCCATCGTTTTAAAAGAAATAATTTGTTTGGGATACTTGTTCTGCTATACGGTTATTTGGGATACAACTTGATAGAAAGGTGGGTAGAGTTCATTAGTGATTAAGTGACTCTTCTGTATGCAAAGATTAAACCGAAAAGAAGTATATTTCTGAAGTAGGTTGTAACACTAAACACCCACACGAAATTTCAATGGGATGGGTGAAATATGCCTCTAGTTGAGATTTTCTTTTTTCTTTTTCCTTTTGATTTTTATATGGTCGAGCCTTACATGTGTGACTTTTTGTTTTCTTTTACTTAAAGAGTAATCACTAGCAAAGTATTTAGTTTGAGAAGATTATTTGACTGTCAGATGTTCATACTTTTGTCTATAAAACTTGTTTTGCTTAGTTTATGGAAAGTTTCAGGGTGGGTATTTAGTCTTTATTATAGGTTAACAAAGAAGATCTAACGTTGAAGAACAATAATACAAAAGTATGAACTTTGAATATGGAACTGTGTTTTCCGAGCACTAGGCGCCATAAAATAACTCTAGATGTGATCTTCAGGATGTATTTAGTTGACTCTGAGGCCTCTCAGAAAGAGGAGATGCAAAGCAACCAATGGAGACATCTTGTAATGGACTTATAAGCTTCAATTTCCTCTTCATTTCTTTTTGTCACCTTTTTTTTAGCGGTACATTCGTATCTCAACTCAGTTGTTCTCATGTATAGCATTTCTATTAACTCTTTTGTATTACTTAACTTCAATTATTGAATATCTTTCATTTTTGTTGAGATATTTTGTTTGAACTTAACTACCACTATTTGATCAGTTCAATAAGAAAACTAGCCATAGTAAGCAATATTTGTATATTCAAAAGGTTCGATGTGATTATGGTTTGATGCAATAATGCATGGTTAACGTTAAAACTATAATCCTGATTCTTTGTTTCTCTCTTGCATCTAACGATATAAAATTGTCAATAGGGACACTTTACCAACATTCTTGAATGATTTTCTCGGGTGATAGACCCTTCCATAGAGTTCATTAAATTATTGAAGTTTTATCGAATAAAAACTACCACTTTCTTAAGCCTCAAGTTACTCAAATAATTCTCACCCACGATGCACACAAATATTCATCAATGAGAAAATGTCTTGTAAAAATATAGTACACCAGTTTTGATGTCAGTTCCAATGTTAAGATTCATTATATTATTGATATGAATTTGGTAACGAACGATCATTCTAATTCCTTGTTTCTCTTAAAAGGACATTGTTAGTTACGTTTGTCATTTTACAAATTACAATTACACAAAAGACTATATTATTTATATAATAATGTAAAGCAAATACCTTTCTATATTTATATTTATAATATAAAGCAAATACTTGTCATTTAATATGATTTTTTTTTCTTTTTATAATTATTTCCATTTGGCGAATCACTATATGCAAAAAGTCATTTGATGAATCTCCTCAATTATATTTTTGGCCATGCATATATACCTCTCCCTCCTTCCTAGCTTTATTCTCTAACCTATTTTTGTTTCTATTTTCATTTCCTTTCAAATATAAAATCCTTCATTCTTCCTCTTCCAATGGATCTCCAAACTGAATTTCATCATCAAAGACCCTTTCTTTTTCTTCCTTTTCCCACTAGCAAACCTCTCTGTTTTGCGCTTTCTTTTCTAATCCTCTCTGTTTCTTCTCTTTTCATATTCAACTTCTCCGCCACCCCTTTCAATTACCAATATTATGATCTTTCACGTTTCCATCACTTTTTCTTTCAAGTTTTCCCCCAAAACAACCCGATCCCATCGCCGTCCCCGTCGCCGTCATTGCCGATACCTTGCGATTACTCCTTTGGCAAATGGGTTTGGGATGAAAATTATCCATTCCACTCTTACACTGAGAATTGTCCCTTTGTTGATCCAGGATTCCGGTGTACCCAAAATGGCCGGAAAGATGAAGGTTACCGGAAGTGGCGGTGGCAACCTGAAGGTTGCAATCTCCCAAGGTATGAATTATATTTGGTTGTAAGCTTCTTGTTCTTGAAGTTCTTGCATGGATTTCCCCCCTCTTATTATACGATTCTTTTATAACCCTTTAGGAAATTGTCTGAAATAGCAACCAAACAGAAACAAAAAAACATAATCGGCAACCTATAAAATCTCGATAGTTGATCTCAAACGAGATGTACTAAACAAATTGGTATAATAATAAGTTTTTTTTTTAAAAAAGTAAAAATTTGGAGTAAACCTTCAAATTCATTTGGGAGTATGGACACTTTTTTTTGTCTTTTACGGTCTAGATTTTAGTAAATGCTATTAATTATGGTTTGGAAATATTTAGAAGTACATATAATTGGAAAAATAAGGTAGGGAAGGCAATTTTTTTTTCTCCATCTCTTTCCAAAATAATGAAGAAGAGTTGAGGAACCAAAAAGGGTAATTTTGTGGGAGCTTACCAAATAATTGGATGAATATGGAATATCTAGATTTTCTGGTGTGATTTTCAAATTTCTTAAACAATTTTCAAGAGAGATTCAAATGGATTGTTTTCTAGAAGTTGGAACCTAATGAGGTGTTGGATTTCAAGAAAAATGTAATTGTAAATAGTGAAAACTACTCAAACATAATGGATTTTTAAAAACAATTCCAGCTCAAAACGTTTAATTCAGACATAATTTTTTAATTATTTTACATTACATTCCATTCCAAGGCAATTGTGGATGTCTAAACACCCTCTAAAGGTCTTGATCAATTAACAATTTATTTTTTACTTCGTTTGTTTTTTCATAATTTTTTATTGGACTTGATCTTCATTGTTTGCCAAATTTCGATAAATTAATTTCTCTTTTTATATATGTGATTGCGAATGTTCAAGTTGGTATATATATATATATGCGCATGCTCATGTAATCTGACTAATCATTTTAACCAATAATTTTTTTTAAAAAAAATTGTATAAGATATTAACATTCTAGGTGGTTGACTTTCATAATATTGTTAGGAATCATCTTAATGTTTTAAGCTAAAATTTGAACTAATAGCCAAATTAAAAAAAAAAAAAAGTATCATAATAAAAAATACAATTACTATTTCAATTTTTGAAATTTAGCATGAGCAACAAAATGAACAAACTTCTCCATAATCTTAACTTTTAATAATCAAATGAAACCTACAAGAGAAAAAACAAACATGCCATTACACAATGTATAAATTAAATCTGGATTATCATTATAATAATTATTATTACTATCTTTTCATATATGCAATTTTGAATGTTGTTGTTGGCTTAATTGTTTTTTAGACAAATCATTTTAAATTCTAAATTTTAATCAATAATTCTAAATTTTTAAATTCCTATGAAATATTTGTATTCTAGATGGTCACTATCATGATTTGAACTCGACTTTAAAAGTATCTAAATTTATTGCTATTGTCTTCCTCCACAACCTTAGATTCAATGCAAGTGAGTTATTAGAGAGAAGTCGAAACGGGAGGATCGTGTTTGTTGGCGATTCAATCGGACGAAACCAGTGGGAGTCGCTACTATGCATGCTAACGCATGGAGTTTCAAACATTTCAACAATATATGAAGAAAATGGGAAGCCAATAAACAAACACAAAGGATTTCTCACCATGCGATTTCAGGAATACAATCTTACAGTTGAATATTATAGAGTTCCTTTTCTGGTCGTCAATGGTCGACCTCCTCCAAACTCATCAACTCAAGTTAATGCTAGCATCCGAGTTGATGAGTTGCATTGGTATTCCAAACAATGGGTTGGTGCAGATGTCTTAGTTTTCAATGATGGTCACTGGTGGAATAAGTACAAGACCTTTAAAATGTAAGAGTTTCCTAATCTCAAAATGCTTTTCAGCTGAATTTTCCAAAACTATTCAAATAACTACTTTACTTGGAACACGTTTTTAATGGCGTTTAAAGTGTTCTAAATAAAAAAAATACATATTTTCAAACACTTAAAAGTAGCTAATCTTAACGAGTTTCAACTCGGAGGTAAATATTTGATCAGACTACTACATCAAGTTAACTTAAGGACTTGTAGACCTACCTTTCTATTCATAAATGGGAAAAGAAAAAGTAACATCCATTTTTGTTTCAGGGGTTACTATTTCCAAGAAGGGGGGAGGTTGAATATGAGCATGGATGTAATGGAAGCATTTCGGAGGTCACTACAGACATGGAAGCGATGGGTGGAAGAAGAATTGGAT
Source organism: Cucumis hystrix (assembly GCA_025688845.1). Lineage (NCBI taxonomy): Eukaryota > Viridiplantae > Streptophyta > Magnoliopsida > Cucurbitales > Cucurbitaceae > Cucumis > Cucumis hystrix. The sequence goes on along the minus strand of CM046890.1, from coordinate 16,912,737 downwards.
CCAAACAGAACTCATGTTTTCTTTCGCAGCTATTCCCCTGTTCATTACAGGTAAGTTATATATTGTCATGAAACCTACTGTTGTTCATGATAAGACCAGATGAATGAATTTTGTTCATGGTTAGTAGCTTTGTGAAACAAGCTTTTGACGTAGAAACTTGCAGGGGTGGGACATGGAGTGAAGGTGGTCACTGTAACACTGACAAAGAGCCCGAAAGAGACTACACGAAACTGGAGGGCGAACCAGAAAACAACATTTTCATTTCAAATGTAATCAAACAAATGGATTCCGTAAAGCATAAAATTCAGTTCTTGAATATTACATATCTAACAGAATTCAGAAAGGATGGTCACCCTTCAAAGAATCGTGAGCCCGGCACACCTAATGACGCTCCACAAGATTGTAGTCACTGGTGCCTGCCTGGAGTACCAGATACGTGGAATGAACTTGTTTATGCTCATCTATTATCAAATGGATTCAGAAAGTAGTGCTAAGTATGTCAAAAAGAAAAGTAACTAACCTCGTGTTTAGAACTCTAGTTCCCATAGCCATACAAATGCAAGATGCTTCACTCCACTTCTTCTTCTTCAGTGTTTTCATCTGAGTTCACTTCACTAGTTTTCATTTCCTTGACTTTCTCAAGCTGCCTCAAGAGATTCAACCTTTCTTGTCCATATGTAGATGGTATCTGTTAATGATTGAGAATATTCGTTTCACTATTCATATACACTAGCATTTAAAATTAATTCCAGGAATGGAACTGTTCAGCACTTTGGAAGCCATACCAAGGATGGAACATATCTCTGGATAGCAGCCAGCATAGCTGCATGTCCAACTGCTGTAACCTGGAAATATAAGTGAATGAAATCAAACCAAGCTTGTAAAATCAATCAACCATGTTTCCAACAGTTGCTAAAGATGCTGTTTTTCCTCCAATAACATACTACAAACACGACCAAAAAGAATTTACAAACTGGGGGAATTCTAAGTACAAGGTGAGTGCTGCCAAAGTCACTATCAAGGGAGCCAAAATTGCTAAGGGGAAGAAGTTCGGATACTTGAGAATAATTTAGTGAACATTCCCGTCTGAGTGGGTGAAAGAGTAATGGTGCGTGTGCCTAATAAGTTCAAACAGGAAGCTTGGTTCACATTGCTAACTAAATTGACAAGTTAAAAAAACCCGGGTTAAGAGGGTTTGAGTAGCACGTTCTCAAGGATATTTATATTGAAACGTACTGGAAGAAGCATCAATACACCAATTGGAACAACGGATGCTAGGTCAGTTAGGGTTCTTCGTAGGGCTTTCCTTTCTTTCCCAGTTAATTCATCTCCAATCAGGACCCTCCTAAGCAATCCCATAGCAGCAGCAACATCAATGGCCAAGAGTTGAGTGCCTTGCCATACATCCTGCCAATCAAAAGCTCCCTCCATCAATTACATTTTCAAATGCAGAGGTAGACAAATCAATCAATCATACCAGAACACAATGACAAGAGAAAAGGCAAGTCAGTAAAAAAATAAAAATAAGTGGCTAAGGTTAGATGGTGACAAGTGGTGCGGGTTGATGGTTTAGGTTTACTTAAAGAATTCCATAAAATATTTTATGTTGATAAAGTTAATATTCATTGACTCCCAAAACATTGAGATGGTAGGTAGGAACCATGAATCATTTACCATTTTATAGGCTGCAAGGAGTAACATAAGAAACAACCAAGATCTTCATTCACAGAACAACAAAAGGGAAGGAATACCTTATGTGAGTCATGCATATAATCGAAAATCTTTTAATATCAAATATGGTCACCTACCATGAAATGAGATGGAAACTACTATCAGTCAATGACAACAGAGAAAATGGAACAATGTTGGAGGACTTATAGCAAATAGACATTACACAAACGTTACGACACTCCAGAATGAGTAGGCGGAGACAGATACTGAAAAGGAAGAGATTAAACTATAGTAACATAAAATTACTAATTGCTAAACAAACAATAGTTGATCCACGTAAAAATGGCTCAACTATAGTAAATTCACTTGCATTCCCGCTTTCTTAAACCAGAGGCAATCATTAGATTATCAATGGCCAAGTCAAGAGGCCCTAAGCCTTTAATAACTTGATGCTTGGAAGAAAACAAGGAATCTAATCAAGCTAAGAAATCCTATATTTCATGAAAATGATTAACAAATGTGACTCATGACTGATCATTTTGTACCATTAATATAAGCATAACTTGTCCAAAGACACCTATGCCATCAGACATGGCACAAATCATTGTGTAACAAATTGTCAAATCAAAGCAGACGTTAAAAGACGTATGAAGGACTACAATGAGATGAGTACATTTCAAAGCAGCTAATTTAAATGTTAAAAGTTTGTATGGACTCATACCGTTCCAGTTTCTTTTAGCTTGTCAATAGATTTTTCAATGATATTGTCTTTCTTCTGAATCTGCACTAGTTGACTATTCTCAGAATTCCGGAAAGTACTTGCAATATCATCTGCATCCTTTAGATCCTGGAGAAAGAAAAAAATGTGTAAAATTAAAAGATAAATTAATAAATAATAAAAATAAATCAAATTTCATGAAATCCTAGATTTCTTAACGTGTTGTCTTTTTTAGCTTCTGTAGAGGGGAAGTAAATAATGTGGATATGATTGAAGAAATAGGAAAATTTGCTTACTTGAATTATCAAAAAAATATTTAAATTAGAGTCTAATGACAAAGAATTCAATGAACAGAAACAGTGTCAATAATCTCCAGTTGACTATGGATAACATTTCGTTCAGCCCTATGTACTTGAGCCGAAAGTTTTTACTTTATAGTCTCTGTTACACATCTAAGGAAATGCTTATCGCTATAGCAAGTCATGAGAGTGTTGTTATTGTAGTTGCAAGCCCAAATTTGTGCATAGAAATTGCCAGAAAATAAAATAAAGCAACAAAAAAAAAATCCAGCTTCTCAGTTCCTGAGAAACTTTTCCGACCGTCTAATTTTAAGGGAAGTGGAGAAGTCATCACCTCAATGGCATATGAACTCAACAAACACAAAAGATGTGTAAGGCATATTCAATAACGTACCTCATCAGTTTCGGATTCTTCAGAGCTTCTCTGTACCCGTTTTTCAAGTTCCATTAGCTCATTTCTGAGAAGTTCAAAACGATGGAACTCATTCAATTCTGTGTTCATTACACCTATATCAGAAGTATGGCGTCCAATGATGTCTTCCTGCATATGTAAAATGGTACTTCAATAAATCACATGATGTACATCTTTAGTCAGTCTTGGAGATCTTGACTTTCTTTGTACTTCTTGTATAATCTTTAAGTTCTGTTTAGCACACTAGGGTAGGGGAAATATTAATACCACTTTATGGAAACAAGAAGTTGATTAAAAATTTAAGAGTGGCTTTCGCCTAAACGTCTTATCCACTCCCACGTCCCACCCCACAGCCTCTATCTGACTTCTTCTAGTCTGATTCATTTCCAGGGAAATTTGGAAGTATAAACAATCTTCTGCTATGACTGAAGACATAATTTTTCCAGCAAGTTTTGGTGAGGAATCTAGAGGGAGAATATCATACTAAGGAAGATGGAAAATGAGGCCGGTACTCATTCTCTAACAGGAAATTGGAAAATCACATTCCTCCATATTTTGCAATGGAACTTGGTACATTGTTAACTGACGGAACATTCCTTCCAACCTCAATTCTTCACAAATAACTTTCGTAGGGTTCTAAGGATCATGAGGAAATATACAATAAAAAAACGTTGTGGTTTGAGATAACAAATATATGAACTAATAATACAATGCACAGAATAAAATACGTGTTGTGCAACTTCTGCCTAAACAAATTTGTCATACAAATGTTTGTGTTTTATGGAATAACAACGACAAGGGATTGTAATCACAAAAACCCAAAAGCAATATAGTGGGATGAATGTAAGAAATGGAATGAAATCAGAAAATAACAATAAATAAAAGGAGACATACTGATTCATCAAGGCCTAACTCGGGATCAGGTTGCCAAGTAGAAGGGACCAAGAAGTTCCATAGTCTACGAGATCTGCCAAAAACGAAAGTTTTGTTCTTTAAATAAGATAAAAGCAACGAAGAAAGGAAAACTCAACTTCTGATGAAGAGAGAAAAAACAAAATCGTAGTGATTCAATGAAGCTTTTTCAATACAGGCAGGATGTTCTTGCCTGTTGCTCCTATTGCTAACTGTCTTGGCCCTCTTTTTACTTTTTCCTTTCGGATATTCATGTTGGCTGCTACTGGAAGATTGTGCAAGACTTTCATCATCTTCCTGGAATCAAGTACAAATGATCAATAATAGCGTGTCAGAAAGTAAGGTTCTGTTAGCATCTATTCAGTACAAGGAGCAGATGTGATAACAGAGAATGAATGAATTAGAGAGACATATCATCTTTGACTCAATTAAAACCGCATGAAAGAAATGACGTACTACAAAGAAAATATGTGAGATCGACATTACAAACTCTAGCAGGCTTAACAGTAAGAATAAGGTTCTAGTTTTTGCAAACTTTGATGAATTTGAGAATGACATTCATGAGTTCAGGCCTGTTATGGCATACTTTCAACTATTTTTTTCCTAGTTACCTTTGTACATCCACCAACCTTAATTTAACCGAAAGTTTCTATAGACTTGAGAACGAGCATTCACTAAACATATGTTATTATCATGCAAAACTGATTAAAAAGGTAATATATTTGTGCTGCAATCAGTGCACCTCTATCTTCAGATACCTTGTGGACACCAAGATTTGTGGAATACGATAAATTATTAAAAGCGGTAAAAGTAAATAGCACCAAGTACGTGGAAACCCGAGTATCGGAAAAAAAAACCATGATTTGACTTTCTTATTATTCTCTAATATGAACAAAAGATACAAAGGGGAAAATAAATAGACAACAAGCTTAGAATAAAAAAGGAAAGACAATTAGGGTAAATCTTTCCATGGGCTTACTCCACTAATTCTAACATAAATAAAAGATTGGACGCAACAGGAAAGAAAACTTAAGACTGTCAAACCTAACTTAATTGATGTGTATGCACATATATATGCATAAATTTGTATTTTGTTTCAACACTTGAGCATAAGTGCTCTCACTCTTCCATCCAACAAGATTTAATCTAACAAAGACACAATATATTAGCATGGATCGTCTATCTCAGTAATATTGCAGGATAATCCACCAAACATAACTTCAAATACTGATCTTTTACCATTAAGTTCAAGAGCGTGCCAGAAATCATTGAGGCAATAGAATACCTGCTGAAGAAAAGCTGCTTTTGCTCTGAAAGATGCCTCCAGAAATTCAGCTTCTTTCTTTAGTTTCCTTATCTTTTCAAGGTCTGAACAAGCAGCTTTTAAATGTTCTTTTCCAGAATTCGTACTTGATACATGCAGTTCTTGAAGCAACTGTTCAAGGCGTTTCAATGCTTCTTCAACACTTTCCAAAGCCTGAATTATCAGAAGCATCTAGTAAAGTCCAAGGAAAAACAGAAAACCCAAACGTAAAATTTAGGATAGGCAAATATCATAAATTATAGTTCATCATTTCTTTTCATTAAATATTCTGGCAATAAATTCTTGAAACCATTGTGCCGTTAATTGGAAAGATTAGAAAAGGCAAGAATAATATAACATGTGAAAATGAAGGGCTAACCTATCAAAACAATTTGTCTCTAAGAGCATATGCGTTGCAATACAATATTTGTATTCTTATATACAAAGCACTGCATGTAGGTCAACACATGGAAAAGAAAGGGTAGGAACTCCTGATCAGATAAGCACACATATACACTGGGATCTAAACAAAAAATAAGTACATCTATACTTGTTATAAAGAATAAGTTCCCAGCAAACAATGGGGGAAAAAAACCCTTAGAAGTAATCAGATCATCAAAACTCAAAATGACAAACAATACTAACATATTAATCTGGATTTTAATGAATGTATTCCATAGAACGACAATTCTGGTTCATTTATGATTGCCAAATCTTATAATATAGTTGCAGTTCTATTTTCCACTCCCTATAGACTATTAGAAGTACAGTCCATAAACAATTTTAATAAATAAACAATTTCATTGACTGATGAAATGACTTTCATGACTGCATCCTATTATTTTCACTCAACGAGAAAGCTTGGTTTCTGGTCAAAACAATCATGGACATTGAGTGAAAGTTGGTTCATTAAAAAATATATGATCCAATGAGTAATCAAAAGAGAAGGAATGCAGCTAAACTTAAAATTGACATGGGACATGACCGTGTTAAAACATTGTATTTGAAATGGAAAAGCAATATATTGTATGCTCAAAAAAAGACCTTGTCAAAGGATTCAGTTTCACACTCAGTGGTTGAAGAATTACTTGATCCAGTCTTTCCAACAGAAATATTGGTATTTCTCTCAAGCATCTCATTCCTGAAAGACATTTTCAGTAGGTTAGAAAGGTAAAACACAAACTACTTCAAAAATTAGACTAAAGTACAGAGTTATTAGTTCCTGAAAATAAAAACTAAAAACAGACAAGGAGATGCAAAAAAGTGAAAGGACAAAGTCATTGCATCAGGAAGTGACAATCTTATCATTCTATAAGTTGATATTTCAAATTTTGTTGAAAATCTCACGGCAATTGATTAGGGTATGGGTTTGGGTTCAGTTTCAAGCTTCATTCACATTCAAAGCTCCAAATCATTTGAGTTGCAAGTTTGGCCTTCATTGGAAGTCTTACTTCTTCACTTTGCAATTCCTATCCCAACATTTATTAGGTTTATCTGTTGGAGGAAGCGTTTTTCTCTTGGAGTTTTGAGGCGGTGTTCCATTCTCAGATAATACTTGAAGTCTTATTCCGTCATGGCTACTTTGTAGAGCCCCAATTTTTCTATGGGTGTTCTTTACCTCCACTTTATTTGTTCTTACAATGCATAATTACTTTCAAGGATGTAAAATACTTTCTTATAAATTTTTGCTGTATTGTGTTCTTTGTTTTGCCTTTTTGGAGCTTGTATCTCTTGAGCATATTCGTTTTTTTTTCAATGAAAAGTTTCATCTTTTGTATTTTTTTTATATTTGTAAGTGTTCGGGCGAGCTTACATGCACCTTAACTAATCTCACAGAACGATCCACCTAGCTCTACAACATTTGGGTGTCAGGGAAACCGAAGGAAATTAATTCCTAAGTAGGTGGCCCCCAAAGATTGAACACATAACCTTTTAGTTAGTTATCGAGACTATGTCTCCTTTTTTACCACTAGATCAACCCATGATTGTTCTTGTTTCAAAATAATAATAAATAAAAATTGCTTAGGAAGACTTTATTTTTCCAAACAGTGTTTTAAATTATAAACATTTCAAATGATTGACGATACAATTTTCATCCAAAAAAAGGTAAGCTCCTTTCTCTTAGTGAAAATTATTGGGTAAAAGAAAAACTGGAGGTGAGAGTGAATTTCCTTTGGCGAACTGAGAGATGACAAGTTGACAGAGGTAGGGAATGCTGTTAACGGCAAAGAGTCAGGTCATAAGCTATCTATTTTGCGAAGTGTTGGGACTAACCTATGTCTCAAATTGTCCGAGTACCAGTTTATATTTGTGCAGTCGTACGTGTGTATAACCAAGAGAGAGGAGATGACAACTTACTTCAGAATACCCTGTTCTTCCATGCACTCCGTTAACTTGGTATGCCTAACATTCAAAAGATTTGGTATAAGTAACATGATCCAAATGTGCTAACTGATGAGATCCCATATCAGTCATGCCCTTGGGACAAAGAGAGAAAGAGAGTTTGATTACCCTATGGAGAGAAATTTTGCCGCCTTTACATTCGAAGAATTCTCCAACCATTTACTATACTTGATGAAGCACTCAATCCAATGAGCACAAACATCTAATGATTGCGGAATCGCTTCAACATTTGGAGGACCTTCTCTTTTGCTCACATGGCCATGAGATGGTTTTAAGTAGCTAGGGTTGCTTGGGTAAAATGGAAGCCAGTCCAGCTCTTCACAGACTACCTGAAGAGTTCAAATTTTATCTTAAGCCCTTGATAAAATTGTTTGATGAACATAAATTAATAATTAATCAGAATTGTCTTTCTATAGAATGAGTGAAATGAGTACTGACCTCCACATATAACTGATACGAACTTATTGATGAAAGGTGAGGATAGTATAAGACACTTCCCCCTATAAGGTACCTGCATTAGAACAAGAAGCCATATACACAACCAAGACTTGAAAACCAGCACCATATTTTATGAGATATCCTCAACGTGTACCTAATGAAGCTTCCAAGAGAATCATCTACAAGATCAAATCCATTAGCAGATAGAAAAGACTGTGTGCTTCTTCCCAAGGCTATAAAGAATCCAAATATAGCCAAATCTTTCTCCAAAACCTGCATTAAATTAATACATGCTTCCATTCACAGCTAAAATGTGGTTCAAAGTTACACAATTGAAAAAACATGGCAGAAAATAAAACACATTCCCCCAACTTAATCAAAAAACGTGAATACAATTTTTATTTTGTGAATTTATCCAAGAGGAATCATTGATATGGATAGAACAGTTTAATTTTTTTTATTTTTTATAAGAGAACAGTTTAAAAATTCAGTAACTGAAATTAGTTATATTATCAATAAAGAACAAAATGCATTGTTCCTCTATAAAATATATGATTGATCCTTCTGGAGACAACACTTTAAGTTATGAAGTCATCGTTCTAAGTACTCGATATTCCAAACCTTCATTCCTTTTGTAACATTTGCAACAAATAATCATTACTAGTCCAATAAAAATCAAAGTCCAGGAAAACTTTTTTACACTCAAGACTCCCGGAGTTTAATTCCACGTTGACTAACAAATTCAGGTACTCAATATCTAGTAGTGTAGCGTCAGTTGTAGGGGAAGTTAAAGGTGGGTTAGAATAAACTTACAGCTATTAGATAATGTGTTTATCCTACGAATTTATATTAGCATTACTTCCAATGACATCTTTCTTCAACTTTAAGTTCAATAAGTTATCTACATGCAGGTTCCAGCCTCAATACTCTTCAATTCTAATTGATAATATTCGTCTAGATCATATTCTTTCTCTAACTAATTGGATTATATACGCCAAAGAACTGTAATAAAATTCAGTAAGGCAACTTTAGTAGGGGTAAGATAAAAGAGTTGCTCTCAAATTTCCAAGGTTAAAAAAATTAATGTGGACCTCGATACTTTCTGATGTTGTTAATCTGGACCATATTCTTTCTCTATCTATAGCTTGCTGTAGCTGCTTCTGTACAAGATCAACCCAGAAAATTACTTCTTCTGCACCCCCGTCATTTTTCACTCTGCAAGTAGCTGCTCGAGAACCAAAATGAACAAGGAATTCTCGACGCATACCAATGCTCTTTATGGATTGAAAAGCTTCAGATATAGGAACATACTCTACCAGCATGTCCATCAATCTACCAGATATCTCTGGAATTATTGAAAAAAATTGTGGGCAAGAAACTTTTGCTGGCCCAAGTTTCATGATAGCAGCAAGACAAGCCAGTGCAAGCATGAGGAGTGATGTGTCACGTGTATTGCCAGGGTCCACAGTTAATCCTCTACCATCCCTAAAGCAAATAAATTTGGCATGATTCCTTCACATACCAAAAAAGTCGGAAACATTCAGGGACCAATTAAAGTGATACATACAATGCAGTTGCAGCAGCAAAACGTGGATCACGTTCAAAATTATTCACAAATGATGTCGTCACCACTGGGATTTGCTGAGACCAAAACCAATCATAAGCTTCCGGTTGCTTGGCTAATAGTTGATCTCTGATTAAACTCTCCAAAGGAGCAGACTGGCGTAGTAAACTGCAAAAGTGAAGTAACAACTTTTTTACATCAAACTATTTTATTGATAAATGAAACATCCAAATATTACAAACAAAGAATACAACAATAACTCAAATACAGGATGAACCAACAGAGCAACCCCATCAAGATGAACCAATGATACCAAAGGGGAAGGGGATGACAAAAAGGATGAGAGAGAGAGAGATATGTAAGAGAACCCCACAAACCACAACCCCCCCCCCCCCCCCCCCCCCCCAAAAAAAAAAAGAAAGAAAGATGTGAGAACCCCACAAAAAATAGAGAGACCAAACAAAAGATCAATCCAAGGAACATCAAACTAAAGCACATCCATGAACACCAAGCCAACGCAACCATGGACGAGCAGAAGAAAACTGTGACAGTGAAGAGGGAAAAAAAGGCCAAAGAAGGGTCGAATGAGAAAGTATGAAGCCAACAATGAACCCTCACTAAGGGTGGATGAAGCTTTTTTTCTCATAAAAGATGGAGCAATCCAATTTCTGAATTTCTCTATGCTTTTGTTTTTTTTCTTTGATTAGGCCTTCTTCCCCTCGGTGTGAATTTTCTGTCTAAGAAATGAGGAAGCCATATATCATCTACTTATTCATTTCTTTTGAGACTAGAGCGTAGAATCAACAATTTATGGAATCTGGCATTTGTTATGTTTTTTCAAATAGAAGATTGGTTGACTGAATGTTTGTGGGCGTGTCTTTTCGAGAAAAACTAATATTTTGTGGGGTTCAATTAGAGCGCTTTTTTACATGTGGAAAGAAAGAAATCAACGCCTTCAAGAATTAGAGAGCTACTTTACAGTCCTACGATTTTCTTATGTTTTTTCAGACCAAAGGGTTTTTTGTAAGTAATTCGGCAGGGGTTCTCTACCCGGCTCTTGGCTGTTCTTTTTTTATCAACACAAATATCTTATTTCTTAAAAACACACACACACACAAGCAAACAACAACAAAAATCTAACAAAAAGACCAGAATTTATTACCTCCTCTCAACAAAAACATTCATGTCTCTGTCTCTACTATCACCTCGAGATGAAATTTCACTAGCTGCTTGCAACAAAGAATACACAGAGGCCTGTAAATAATACTCCCTTTAGATAACAGAAATAATGTTTGACATTGAGATACCTAATGACTTCAAAATAGTTCAGCTGCTAATTTAATGTTAATGCTATACAAATTACAACTTGGCTGACTATACGAGGCAAGATATCTAAATGACTAAACTATCATGCAAGTAGTAGGAGATAGCATCAGGAGCACTGTGCTCACAACCGGATTAAACAATAATAACACTGAACACCCACAAGTAAGTTCCCAGCTACAAATTGGAATTAGCATGAGATAAATAATCTGGGGAAGACATTTTCCTTAAAGCCCTCCAATAGTCCAATGTATCCTTTCTGAAATAAAAGCTTTATTCATAATTCTATAGCAACATGTTCCTTTCCCCAAGGCGTCTGTAACTTGAGATCACTTCTTCAATTGTAATTAATCGCCTTCTAAATGTACATATGATAAATTAAGAAGTATTATAATTTAAAATCATTAAAAATGTATGGAAATGATCTACCCTTGAAATGGTGTGTAAATAGCTCATTGATTGGGCGCTTGCTCCTGTACCAAGGATGAATGGGGCTAATTGGTATGCAACACTGTGGGATGTGAAAATGCATCGACAGGGAAGCATTTGGATACATATATATAGATAAAAGACATACTTTTCATTATCTAAGGAGACGTACAAAAGAAGAGGAAGATATTCGTTAATAATTAAATATATATATATATATTTTGCTACATTTCTGTCTTAATTTTTTAGTCATATCAATGTCATCAAATATTCATAATTGCAACCTTTGCAGGTCGGGTCCTTATTTCTTAGCTCTTGGATTAGGGAAGAAAATGAAAAGGGAAGGAGAAGAGGAAGGTGAAGGTCGAGCAAAAGTTAGTTGGAAGAGTATTGGTCAAGTTATTAGTTATTACCTGATAGGACAGCGCTTTAATCCATGCATTTCTGTCTATACCAAGCCAGGCTGTTGAAAACCAAGTCGTTTTTGAGGACGCACTGTGTTCTTTAATAGCCAACTCAAAACTCCTTGCAGCATCATGCAAGGATTGGACAAGGCCATCATTATAATCTTGTTTCCGTGAGTCATCTAATCTGATCCTCATTTTTCCAACATCAGAACTGGCGCTTGCTTGGGGACTCCCATTGACAGTTACACTCTCATCTGCTGAAGCAAGGGGTGAGAGGTTTCTTTTTCTGCAAAGCTGTAAATAGCTTTTCCTAAAGCCTATGAAACTATGATTAAGATTACTGTAACTTTTTTCTGAGAAAACAGCTCTTATAAGGCATCTCTTCCTTGAATTACCCCAGCTGCTTAGTAGGCCGTCCAACTGGGCAGCTTTTTTACATGAAAAATAAGTCCGAGATGAATTACGTGGAAGCCTTGGAGTTGAGGAACTGAAGACATGAGACAAAAAAGTGAGCCGAAAAAAGAAAGGATAAAACGCACGTAAATTATTCAACGACATCAGGAAGTTTTTTCTATAATTTTCTTGATACAAATATGTATATAATCACAATACCAAACAACAAAGGGACTAGGACTAAGTAACATATTTCACTCGTGTAATTTGAGCATGGTGTCCACATAGGAATATGTTTATCAAGTCTTTGTCATGAACATTAATCAATGAAATTATAAACTGACAACCAATAACCTAGTTTAATGGGTTTAAACATATGCTTTCGACCAAAAAGCTTGTTGAATTTAAAATAATAATAACAATAATCATTAAGTAACAACCAATTAGTTAGGTTATCTAACTTGATCGTCTGCCCATTCATTTCTGATCCATTCAACTATCATTGACACCATGCCCCCCATCTAAAATTTAAAAACAAAACCCCATCCCTGTATTCCATCAACTATTGTTAATCAATATAAACTGAAAAAGGAACATGATTAAAAAAAGAAGCCACGGATTGAAGCAAACTAATATAAATATATATAATTCAACCCGAAACGCAATACCCATTTAAGATTTCCAAAGAACGTCTTCCACTTCCTCAATTAGCCCAACAATCAAACATAACAAGCAAATTTAAAAAAAAAACCCGGATAATAGTGGCAAACCCACAAGATAAAAACCCTAATCTCGATAAAAATAACAAACCCAACAGAGAAATTACTAAGAAACAAACAGTAAGTCAAACAAAAAACCAACATTTTCTTTTAAAAAAAAAAACACACACACACACACACAATGGAATCAGATGATGATAAGATCATAATACCTTGAGGGAAGGAAGCTAGTACCCTGCAATTCAAATGCCATAAGCAAGCGATGAGTAGAGGGTAAGAAGAAAAAGAAGAAGAAGAAGAAGAAGAAGAAGGGGGGAGTTGAGGTGGTTTCAGAAACATGAAAAAGGAGAATCTTGAAGAAGAATAGAAGGGGAAAACGTGAAGGTGGCGTGGCGAGTGAGGAATTATCCGTATACGTGGAGAAGGGAATGGACACAGGATTGAATTGATGTTAGTGTAAGGAAAATGGCGTTATCTTTTGAATAGTAATTGTTGAGAGGAGACTTCAGCCAAACCAAGCTTTTTCAGTTATCCATACCCACAACCTTCACAACACAACACTCTCTCCGTCTTTTTTGTTTTTCTTTCACAATTTCTCACCGGCGCGTAAACCCATACAATTTCGGTCCTAACATCATTTCTTTTCCTTTTTTATTTTCACGTTATATTATAAATTTTGATCTTTGTTTCATGCTCGAGATATAACTTAAAGAATATCTGTTTAAATTTTGTTTTAAAAATACTCCTAATCATTCCATGTACAACTTTCTAAACTTTAAAAAATTACTTTTATTGAGTGAAATTTTACACCATTTTTCTCACCGATCAAAATAAAAACAAAAAAAATTAAGTTAAAACATAAAATTTTCACAAAATCTCACAAAATTCTTAAAATAAAAGTGGTACTTAAACCATGCTAAAACAATATAAAAATATATTTAATTATTCACTTTTGAAAACTACTTCACACTTTCAAAACTTTCAAAATATTGTTTAAGCTTCTAAAAAAATCCTTCTTGTTTTATAAGCTTTAAAGAATCCTTGTTACTATATAGTGCAAGCCATTACTACGGTCTTACTTCTCAAAAAAAAAAAAATTCTCTCCTCTCTTCTTCAATACAAATAGATAAAACTGTATACTTTAGTAAAATATATTAACTCCAATAATAGAAGCACCAATAGATTTTAAGATTTAAATGTTTTTAATAAAATTGTATATTAATAATTTAGTGTGTATTAGCTAGATATATGCTTTATTTAACTAATTATTGTTTTAATATATTTTAAGGAGAATTTTTTATTTTAAAATTTGGTGAAATTTTATAATCTAACTTAAAAGTTTGGTTTTTAGATTAGGTGCCTAAGTACAAGGGGAGCGGTATTATCATTTTTTGAATAAAATTTTGATGATTTTCATCTAAAAACTTCTGCAGTCCAATTTCGACACTTTTATAAAGAATTAGAGCTCACAATTTATGCAGTAGAAAGTTTGAGGGATGATTGTAACTTCCTAGGATGGTTGTTTCAATTTACCCAATCTTTGATTATAATTTTACAAACCCCACATCATCTAAATAAGAACCAGACAAGTGACCAAAATTACAAAAATACAGTTAGATTAAAAATGGTCAAAAAAACCAAACAGTATGAAGTTCCCAAAACAAGAAAAACTCATCTTACGACGAAAAGACAATAACCAGAAAGAGATCCTGGAAACGACAAAACTTGGAAGGAGGAAGCAAAAGTTGCTAAACCTGAACCAAATTTAGGAGTGGCATAAAAGTACCAAACTGAAAGAGGGCATTGCATATCACCATGCCATGCGTTTCTGTCACCAATACCTCAAATCAAAAAAAGGAAGCTTAAGAACCTCCGAAACTCTTTATAATTTTACACTGAACAAACTCTACACTGGAGGAACCACTAATTTTAGACATAATTCAGAGTGAGTTATGTACACATCTAATTCACACACATTTGAACTCAATGAAACCCGCCTCTTGGCCCTTGAAGTTACTCAAGAATGGTGCATCTTCAGCAATGCTTGGTAGAACTTGTCAATAAATTGATCGTCCTAACACATCATCAATATTTACACAGGTCAGCCAGCACATCTCAGAACTATAATAGTTTTCATAATACATAAACTCGTGTCGTGTGTGACTGAACTGGATAATGGAAAATAGAGTTGTACAAAACAATTTTTTTTTTTTTTTTTTTTTTTTTTGGGAGGGGAAGAACATGCAAGAAATGTAAATCATTCACCCTTCAAATTGGAAAATTCCTTAACGACACAATTTCTCTTTTGTAGACACTCTCTCAAGGAAACTGCTTAGACCATGTATTTCAAAACGTTGAAATTGTTTGGTCATTAGACAAAACACAGAAACAGTAATGATGGAGGATCTATAAGAATACAATCAGTTTCTATTTGCACCGCAATTATGGTTTTTTTTTTTTCTTTTATGATATTGCTGAGCCTGAGAGTATCATTAATTAGTGAGTAGGTCAAAGTCAACCAGAATTGTCAGTAGGCAGTAGACATGAATTAGGGAAGAGGACATAGAAGGATCGCTGAGAATTTTATTTCATACGAGCTTGGCTTGACGAGAGGATCCAAGGCTTTTTAAAACTATATGGAGAAATATCCTTGATTCTAACATAGGTAGCTTGCAGACAAACCATACAAGAGCATAACCTTCTAGAGCTGAATGAATGAAAACTATGGTCATAATATTGTTAGAGATATTTAGAAAGATACCTGAACGAGCATCAGAAGTGCATCGCGAACTTTGTCCCTGCTAATAACAGGCCCATCATTGAGAGCAGGAGCAGAACCAGGTGTAAGTGAAGGCGGTGGATTAGGTGGTGGAAATGGCTGGAGCATTGGTGTCCCATATGGGCTTTGTAAATTAAGTGGAGGATGAAGTGTAGGCATAGGCATGGATAAGGGCAAAGTGGGCCTCATTGGTGCAGATGAGAAAGATGGTGGTGGAAAGAAAGAAGAGGGCTTCACAAGATTAGTGACCTGATTAGTGCCATTGTTTGGGTCAGATGGTCCATAAGGAGAGGTTAGCGTAGTTGAAGCTGCAATAGGGAAGGATGGCTGTGGAGCCAGTGCAGGAGCTGATACAAGATTTGGAGCAAGCAAAGATGGAGGGTTAATAGGAGAAGCATGATATGGCTGCCTTGAATCCGGTATATTTGGAGCATTGCTTCCAATATTCATAGCCGCCTGCAGAAATACCATAAAGGTCAACCAAATGCCATTGGAAATAAAATAAACCACAATAAGCACAAAGGAAAGCTCGGCAGAATGTAAAGGCATGACCACATAATAGCTGAATGTACAACGTGCTTTTTAGATAGTTGTAAGACTAAGAGAATAGAAGTCTTCCAAACATAAATTTTCAAGACAAGGCAAGAAAGAATTTCATTTCCATAAATGTCATTCGACATCAATTTATTACCTTGGTTGGGGGAATACATATGAAAAGAGAGAAATTCAATTTTTACTAAGAGGTAAGAGAAAGTACAAGAACAGCAGCAAGGGAGAGAGACATACATATTTAGCATCATATTTAAAAGGGAAAAAAAAGCAATAGAATTATGAGTATTAAGTCAATAAGTTTAGCCATACATTTTAATAGGATAACTAAAATAAAAGGAACAATATAATTATTATTATTATCATATAGTTTGCAAGCTTCTGTGCTAAAGAAAACCTAGAAGGTAATAGTCTTAGACTCTTATTTGCAATTGACTAACCTATGGAACAATTAGGGATGACCAAGAAAAAATTAGCCTAAAAATTTATATATGAATTAGAACTTTAGATGAGTCTGGTCATCACCCTAATAATTGTGTTCAGACAAGCAATTTGCCAATTAATAGACCAGCTGATATATTTCTAGGTCTAAGATAAAAAAGCTAAACCCTAAACTTATTTGTTACCATCTGCAACCATTTGACCCCTGAAGTTCAATTATTGGAGAGACAGTAGACATCTCTACGTCAAAACAATAATTAGGTTCTGTTTCACGGTCAGAAGATTTTTCATTCAGTAAAATAAATTTTCATCAGAATTTGGTTATCTCATATTTTCCTTCTTATCCCTCATCCATTTAACTAAAGATGGGAGTTAGTTCCGGCTTCACAGAAGCACTTAGTTTGTACAATATACAAACAAGGTTGATAAGAAAAGGTTAACAAGTAGCACAAGTTCCATAATATAAAGATAAAACATCAAGTCCATGAAAATCAAGCTAAAATATTCCCACCAAAAAAGCAACTAAAAGAAATACGGGGGAAGACTAGGAAGACAAAGATAGAGCACTAACACTAAAGAAGTTCACAAAGGATGGATCTTCTGGGGGATCAGTGACAGTCGAGGGTGGTGCTGAAGGCTCCAATGGACCTTCAATCACTGACATTGTTGGCACTGCCTCAAGCTCCTCAAAATCACTGGGTGGGAAAATAAATAAAAGATAGTTACAAGGAAAGTACCAAATTAGTTTATATCAAGAACTCAAAAATATCTAAGGCAATCAGAAACAATGATGCACTAACTACATCCAGCCCCACAGATAAAGCACGACACTGTTTGTACTTAATAATGTGATCAAATAACAGAGAACTCCAAAACCAATAGGCCACCCTTTGGGAGCAGGAGCTTCAAATCTTCAATTTATTACTTGAAAACTATTGAGGAAAAATTGGATTATGGTAGAGTTCAAAACCTCCTTTGGATGTTTGTAAGCTAAAGGTTCAGTGGTTATCCCATGTCACTTTCTCAACCATAGCAGCTTTTTTCTCCATAACATTCTTTCTTTTGTAGTTAGCTGCAAATGCTCCTTTTCCATGGGCCCCTTACATTCTTTCATTTATCTTATTGAAGGTTGGTATTAATTTGGAAAATAAAAATGCTTTCCAGTAATCCAAATTCCAATCACATAAGCAGGTATGACCCGTTTATTATTTTTGTGAATAAAATGCTGTGGCTTCAATCAACAAAGATATAATAACTCATATAACAAGTAAATGGCATGCATACACAAGAGTATGGCCAAAAGGTAATCACTGTACAAATGTAGAAAGTAAAAGGTGTTTGGGCACCCAACTTCAAATGGGTGAAGTGGGCTATAATAGTCTACTCCATGTTTGGAGCTCCAATAATAGTAGTTGGTATTTCCAACTAAATAACCAACAATTAGCTACAACACTAATATTTTGAATCTCTCTTTGTTACAATGTTTACTATTTTTTTTTAGGAAAATTATAGAATAATTAGTATATTTTTTAATTAATATTTAGTTTAGTTCTTAATCTAGACTAATTAGTGTTTAATTAGTCAATTATGTTATTTTGCTTGTAAGGCTATAATTAGCCAATTTGGGGTTGTATTAGGAAGCTTTTATCAACATTTTAATATAGAATATTGTTCTTTGAGAGCATTCTCTCTTCTTTTGGATGGATTTCCCTTGTTCAGCTATGCACTTGGCCTAAATACCTTATCCGCTGCATCAATTTTCTACTCGTCATTTCTTTT
This sequence comes from Cucumis hystrix, assembly GCA_025688845.1. NCBI lineage: Eukaryota > Viridiplantae > Streptophyta > Magnoliopsida > Cucurbitales > Cucurbitaceae > Cucumis > Cucumis hystrix. The sequence continues at coordinate 16,894,198 of CM046890.1, read as the reverse complement.
CATCTTTGTTACAATGTTTATTATTTCCTAACCAAACTAAAATAGTTTACTATTTCCTAACCAAACTAAAATAGTTTACACCTCAAACACAAACTATTATAATCTAGAAGAAAATAGTTGGCACCTCAAACATACACTATTATAGCCCAAACTACTATTGACCCACAAACTATAATAACCTTGAATTATAGTAATCAACTCAACACCCTAGAAACTCACTAAAATGCTTCAGTCTCATACAAAATTTGTTTGATATTAATATAATAAACATTGTTGTTACCCCTTGCTTGAAGAAACTTTGGACTTTAAAGGAACCTTCGAGAATGCATTAAGTATCCTGCAAAATAAAAGGCACGAGTACATCTCAAGTAAGAAACCATAAATATCTCTGTTAAATTTCTTAACCATACAATGAAAGTCAAAACTTATAATATTTTAACAAGAGAAAATTCATAAAAAAGGTGAAGAAGAGACTCAATGTCCAAGCCATGGAGGTGAGTAGTATGCGTCATGAGGAAAAAAAGTTTTTGCTTAGGTAAAGAAACTATGCAAAATAAACCACAAAACACTTCTTTTTGCCCCCCCCCCAAAAAAAAAAAATAATAATAATAATATTGAACAATGAGATTAGTACGGAGTAAATGTGTGTGTGTGGGTAAGGTGTCAAGCACCATAATTCTTTTTCCTCAAGTTCCCTTCACCAACAGACACAATAGCCCAATGAACTAGGTCTGTGTCTGCCCCATCCACCCTCATCCACAACAAAACATCTCGTGACATATCCTCCAAGCTATCTTTTAAGAAACTTGAATAAAGGCAACATGTTCTGAAGACTTAAAAGAATTAGAGCCAATCTCTTTCTCCTTCAGAAAAGTCAAGGGTTTTGCAACTTCCTAAAAATCAAGGGCTCAAAAAGAGGAACCAGTGGTTACAGCTTGCAACTCTGAAAGGCCCGAACCGTGAAATAATCATCCACCTACCAAACACAGTGAACTAGTAGCCAACCTATCCAATTTAAGCCAAAAACTTTTAAGTGCAATGACAGCCTTTGAGAGAATAATATTAAATCCCTTTCATTTCCTCCAAATAATATAGATCATAACAGTGGTCTAATTGATAAAATTTTCACAAAATCCAAACTTCATATGCTAGTTTAATGATGATAACCATAGTCAAACTAACAAAATATCAATGAATAAAAAAGGTACCATACCTGCTGAAGAGGTTTGCAACATCCTCGCATTCCCGTGGATTGTAAAACCAAATGCCATTAACTTCTTGAGCAGCATTCCGGTACAACAAATAAGGAGCTTGCACTTCATATTCAAAATCCCCAAGAAGATTCTCCACTAGATTATCTGGATAAAATAAATGGACATATCAGAAGCTATGGCTTGAGAGTACAACAGTTCAATTCAATGTTATCTATATTCATCGCCTGTAATTTCAATCGACATAATTAGAAGTTCAAATCTTGTTACAAACAAAATGGGTAATGCAGTTTACAGCATCCAAGATGTAAATTTCACTTATTGGGTGCCTATTAAAAATTCAACTTGCATTTTCACACAAAAATAAGAAAGTAGATATAAACTCGATCTCTGATCATTCTCAACTCCCATGATAATAGATGTGCTGATCTTAAAACCTGTTGTAAGTTATTTGTGGCCGGCACAACAATCTGTTATGTTTTCCAATTCGTAGTACAATGTAACAAGAGTTTCAATTAATCCACCATGTTTAGCAATTAGCTCTGCAAGATATAATGACTACATAGAGAAGATTTTTTTTTCTAATTAAGTAACCATTGAACTCTCTAAAGTTAAAAATAATGTCATTACTAACCTGTGTTCCGTCGGTTCATCACAATGAATTGGAAACGAGGTTGAGCATTTCTTGAAACAAGAAAACAAGTATGTTAAAATTAGGGAATTCAAAAAAAATCTCTAAAGCCAAACAACAACAAAACAAATCTTTACCCAGAAATTTAAATTTATTAAAAGAGATAGAAAGAAAGATAAAAAGAAAAGTTATGGAAAACCTCTTCACTACGAAAAGAGATCCTTCTACATCCTTGCGACTCTACAACCATTAAAAAGCCGAGATTAAGCCAAGAATATTATAAACCAACCAGCTGAACCATTTAACAATAGCAAGGAAAGATTAGAGGATTAAAAAAAATCGTCAAGTGAAATTACCAACTAGATTTCATTCACCCAAACAGATCGAAAAGGAATTAAAAACACAAGATCTTAAATACCACTACCCAACATTTGCGCTACGAATAAAACCCGAACGACTACGAAATAGCAAAAATTGAGACTAACCCATTGATTGGTTTCGATATTAAACTCGTAGAATGTCACATGGGCAGCGGTGATTAAAATCTCTTCAATGAAAGGATCTATTCTCTGCAAAACAGTAAGATTAAGCATTTTGGTGCTCTGCTGATCGAGATTCGGCATCAACTTTCCGGATTGAGTCATCTTCAACCAACGGAGGAGACTTTCGCTATCTAAAGCCCTTGGATTTCTTCAACTTTCTCTACCCTTTTTCTCGTTTTTTTTCCCGGGAAAGTGACAGCGGTTAAAGAGAAAAACGAGAGCAGCTTGTTGAAGGCAACGACACGAGAGAAATCTGATGAAGCTGGAAAGTGGGCGGCTGAATTATATAGATCATCAACAATTCTCTCGATTTTCCAGTTTCCCTACATCAACAAAATTTCAACACTATTTTTCTTCTTCGTTCTAATCTTTTATCTCAATTAAAAAGATTTTGGATTTTGCTTATTTTTTCTTGTCCAAATTAGGTTTTTCTTCTTCTTTACTTTTTCTTTTTCACTTGGTTTTTCATATATATAATAATAATAATAATAATAATAATAAAAGCAAAACCCTACATATTACCCAAATGTTATATAGTTTGTCTTAATTTTTAGGTACTTTCAAAGAAAAAAATTTGATTAATATCTATCTTTTAGCTTTTCAATCACCAAGTCCTTTTTTAGTTCTAATAGAGATGAGGGTTTAATCATCACAACCAAATATTTTAGTTTAAGCTTATTTTGATGAAAACTTTGAACATTTCAATACTTACCAATTAAACTATGTTAGATCCAACATGAATATTTATTTACTAATCTCTCTCTTTATATATATACTCTTTTATTTATTTATCTATTTTGTAGCACAAGGTGGATAATTATTCTACCATATAATATTTGATTTATATTCATGAATGTTGTAAGGGTTGTTTTCTTAAAAATATATATATTGAAGACAAACTTTATAGGTTGTAAAAAAGAATTGCACTAGCTTAACATTCTTTATGAACCAATGTGCAATTCAAGTTCATATATTTGCTTTAATAACTATATTATCTTTTTCAAAACTACTTTCATTTGTATAATAAACTTTTTGGTGTTGTTTATTCCGTTTTTAAAACTGTCTTAAAATTTAAGACTTTTAAAGATGGAAAAATTTTATATTTTTAAGGTTATATTTTGCTTTTGAAAATTGACAAAGTTCAAGTGAATTTTTAGAAAAGTGAAACCGATGTCAAAATAAATTCTAACAATAAATACATGCATATATATATATATGATAAAATTGTCATGGAAACAGACCTTAGGATATGATTTTAGCTTCTTCAAGTTACCTCGTGTATTTGATTAATATTACAATAAAAAATTTATAAAATTAGAAAAGTATATAATTTGAAATTAGTATATAGTATGTTTCTTTATAGTATTGGAATAGAATAGTATTGCGGCAGCCAGAAGCATCTTCTCAACTACCCAAAGAAAACTAAAAATTACTTATAAAAGGAATAAGAAAAAGGGAAATTCATTTTAAATAACCTAACTTTAATAATATTTGTAAACGTGTAAAATTATCCAATCTATATAATTAAACTACTTACTGTTTGTGTCTATTATAACACATACATACATAAATAATAGTCTATATTTGTTTATTACGGTTCATCGTAGATAGACATTACTATTTTGTAAATATTTTGATTCATTTTGTCATATTTAAAAAATAGTCTCACAAAGAAAAAAAATGTGGTAAAGCAAAATATGGTTACACAAATGGATCAATTACATACAAAATATGATTGGTGCAATTCATGATGTATCTAGTATTTTTAAACTTATTATACAATAATGTATTTTTTAATTGATTATATGATAACATAGAGCAATATCTAAGTGATTCTCGAGTTGTAATTGTTTGGTTGAAGTCCACTGTTACATCAAAGAAAGAAAAAAATATTGAAAACAAAATTGGTTAAATAACAAAAATTTCAAACTTTTAATAATCGATCACTATTAGACCAACTCTTTCAAGATTATATCACATCACTATCATTTAATTGAATTGTTGATGCTTGAGATTTGAGTCATTGTCATGTTTGGAGCTTGGATTCACTTTCTTTGTTTTTTTTGGCCCCATGTACTTCCTAGGCTACCATCTAATAATATTTTTTTAAAAAAATAAAAGCATTAATTAATTTTAAATATATATTTATGGATATAGAGAAATATCCAAAAGTTCAATCTAATCAATGGTGAAAGAGGATGAAGAGTAATTTTTCACACTAAAATGAAGGAAGCTAGAGTTTAGAACCAGGACTAACAATGTATAATAAGTCAATTGGGCACTTATGTATGCATGTGTGTATATTTATGCAAGAACAAATTAGATATATAGAAGATTTTTTTGATAAAGTAGAGGATACTATGTTTGGAAATCAATCACTTAAAAAAGAGTCTTCATGTCCATCGTTAGGATAAATAAAATACAAAATAAGTTGTGAGGCTATTATCTAAAAAAATCTCAAAATATGTAAATGTTAGTACAATTCTCAATTGACCTGGCTCAAATAAAACTACATGAACTCTTGTTTAAAATTTTGAAGACGATATCTAAAGAATTTGACTAAACTTTTAAAAGAAATGTGAAATTCATCCTTTAATAATTATGTCAAGTCATTGCTAATTTGTCTTTTTAAAAAATTCATGACTTATTTGTGTCAAGTCAACTACTATTATATATGTGCTGTTCTAAATTTGATTACATTCCACGTCCAAGCAAAACAAACAAGACAAATAAATCCAACACAGAGGAAGAATCACAACCTTGTAAATATATATATATATATATATGAACAAGTATACAATATATAATAACACAACTTTTCAATTCGTCATCTTACACAAGTAAAACCCAACAACAACCTTTTAAAAAAAAGTTACATAAGAATGATTTCCTGAACCCTTTTCCCAACAAAAGTAGAAAAAAAAAAAAAGACACGACCCAAATGGATGGATGCATAAAATGGGAATAAACACAAAGCAAAGCAAATGGAAAAAGTGTACAAAAGCTTAAACTTTTTGAAAAGCTTCTGCAAGAAGAAGAAGAAGAAGAATGATCTCAATGGCTATTTTTGAGAGACAAAGCAGAGAACAAGATGAGTAAAAGAAAGAGCAAGACAGCAGCAAAAGAGCCAACCACAGCGCCACTTGCTTGTTGACAAAAATCACCAAATTGGTTGCATACTGCTAACCAATTTGTACTTGAATTCCCACTGTGTGCTAGCGATACCACTGCTGCTGCTGCCCCTGCTGCTGCTGTGTTCAAAGTCAAAGCCACCTACAAAATAATACCAACTCTTTTTTCTTCAATATCTACTTTGGGTTTTGATTCTAAACAAAAATGTTTTTTCTTTCATGTATTTAGAGGTGTTTGTTGCTTGTTTAATCAAAAGAAGGGGCATTTAGAACTCTTTATTTTACTCCTTTTTTAAGAAAGAGACCATTTTTTTAGTTAATTTTACCCCTAAATTCTCAATTTGATCGAATGGTAGTTTTTTCAGGCAAATAAAGAAATGGAGCTAAACTACACCTCACCTCTTTGGAAAGGATGCTATCAAAAAAGACATTTCCATATGAAACAACAATCACATAAAAGAAAGCTAAAGTTGAAATAACATGGGCAAATTTGTTCTCCTCTTAAGCGAATATACTTGAGTTGTAGCAGCTTAAGTCTAATTATTATATTTGGTTAATTCACCTCTAACTTACCAAATCTTCATAAAATCACTAAATTTTAATAAGACCAATACCTTGGTGCATCCTAATAACTCTTATTTTTAGGTATATCATCTACGAAAACATTTACAAAAATGTGGAAAAGAGACAAATTCTGATTGGACAGTTTTGCAAAATGCATAAACTCGGAGTAGATTAAGATGGTCTTGATATTAAATTTTAAACCAATTTAATTTTTAACAATATCGTGTAATTAAAAAATTATTATAAATAGCAAAACTGTTAAAAATATTTAGTATATATTCTATAAAAATGGACACTAATTATCAATATAAGCAAATATTTCACTATATTCGAAAGTATCAATTTAAAATTTAAGATAAAAATAAAACGAATACATACCGAATCTAGAATCAACAAGAGAACACGAGGCCCAGCAGCATGGGGACGAATAATACACACAATTGAGAATGGAATTGACAAAACCACATATCCTGCAACTACTGCCATTGCCACCACAAAAAACCTGAAAATTTTCAATTCAATTAGGACAACAATATTAATAAAAAATAATTAAAAATATTTTCAAATAATAACAAAATTTTATCTAATTACGGTAAACTATCATAAACTGCTATCATTCTAATAGATGATAGTAATATATGGATGTATAATATCTTAATTTTTAAAATAAAAATAGCCGATTTTATATTATATACTTAAAAAAAGAAATAAAGGAAATAACCCAACTGGAAAGTAGGCAAATCATCGTAGCTGGCCTCGAACTGGAAGAACTGAGTAAAAAACGGCAACGTTTGATCACTAGTACCCATGGTGGCAGCGGCCGCCAACGCCGACGCAAGAACACCGATTCTCAGAACGAAGTCAAATATCGCAAGCCCACGTTTCATTCGGTGGGTTCCCCTGTCCTTCACCGGCACCGGGGCGGCTAGCAACGGAGTCGTGCTCTTCTTCTTCCCAATTGGGCCACTGTTGTTGGTCTCGGGGACAATGTCAATGGAGGTGGATTCGCCGGTCTTCATTTTTGGAATGTTGAGAGAGAAGAAGGTGAGGAAGAGTAATGGGGATTGAGAGAAATGTGGTGAGGATTGATTGAAGGGAGTTGTGAGTGATGGGAAGGATGAAGAGAGTGGGGATTTAAATAGAGAGGAGAAATTTGGGGTTTGATTGTTGGTGGGTTGGAGCAGATGAAGTGGAGGGAGTTGTTGATTAAAACCTTCTCCATTTTGTGGGTTTGAAAAAACAGAGTTGATTGAGAAGAAGGAGTTGGATGATAATGATGATGATGATGGGGAAGATGAGTTTGAGGAAATAGTTAGCTAATCCAATATATGAATATAAGATTATATATACTTTTTTAGTTTTCAAATTTCGTATTGCAACTTGCAACTTGGAAGTTGGTTTTGTTTATTTATATGGTTTGGTCAATTTATACAAATGATACTTTATATATATTTTTTTTTTAATGCATGTTAAGTATTTTTTTTATAGGTCATCTTAGTAATATCTTAATTTTTATTCAAGATAGGGTGATATTGATTGACACCGTAAATCTACGAGTGTTTGTTATGGATAACATTTAAAATTTTGTTCGATTCATCATTTACAATAGTTTTTTTTAAGAATTTTTAAGAATAATAAAAAAAAACAAAATATCCGATAAAAATTCACTAAACAACAAACACAAACTACACATAATTATTTTGTTAAGTGTAAATATTTTTAGAATTCATTTTTAATTTTAATAGCTTATCCCCTTTAGTTTTAGAATTCATTTTTAATTTTAAAAAATACAAAAAATAAATAAAATAAAAATGACCAAAAATCTTTATAAATATTGCAAAATAAAACAGTCTATCATCGATAGATCATATATACGTGACTACAATAGACTATTAATAGGAGCTATCACGATATAAATAAAGTCTATTGCAATCTATCATTAATAGAAAGTAAAATCTTGTCTACAAATTCTAAATCATTTTATTACACTTGAAAATAATTATAAAAACGATTTTATAAAACGATATTAAAAAATAACACTTTTTAAAAAACAAATTACATGGACACATTACACACTAAAACTTACTATTTATTTGTGGACAAAGTTGAGTATCTCTCGTCAATTTCTAATTAATTAAGAGTTTCTTTTACAAACCAAAAGTAAAAAAATCAACACAATATATTTAAAGATCAACATACCACTAATTTAACCTGTGGTACAAACATTAATTCTACAAAATTGTTATATTTTCCTTTTGAGTAGAGGATTTCTTTTCTTTTATCTTGTTGGAAGTTATTTCTTATTTATTTATTCATCCTCCAATCTCTCTCCATGATCTTCCTTTCCTCTATTAACAATAAACAAATTAATTAATTATAATAATTAATAGATTGTCATATTAAATTAATTATTTTCTACTAGCTAGAATAATGAATATTACCAAACACAAATTTTAAATTTTAAATTTTAAATTTTAAAATTAAAATCAAATGTGCTTTTAAAGTATATAATTGTCGCTCGTAAAGTAGACTAGATAAAGTATTTTGATAACATGATGCAACCAAATATAAAACCTTTTCTTTAAAGAATTTGAAAGCTTCCTTCGAGAAATCAGAAATGTATGAAAACGTGAATAAACAAGAATGACTAAGTTAAAAAGATCAAATATTTTTGTACTCATTTTGATAAATGAGGAAGAAATGATCGAATTAAAATTTTAATTAAAAGAAAAGGCTTGAACTTTGCCGATTATTTCAAAAACATCTGTGTTGTAATATTACATCGAAACTTTCATAAATATTTCAAACTCAAAAATTCTTTAAAATTTTAAATAAAAAACCAAAACTTTAAACAGTAGCAGCAACCTAAAAGATATGATTTAAGCTTTCATTGAAAGGTTCACGTTCTGTCTCAATTTTCATTCCAAATTCCATATATTATTCAAAATATAATTTTGAAACGTTGATTAATGTTCATGAATAGTATTACAACTTCTAAAAGTACCAAAATGGTAAATTCAAGATTCAAACGTACTTTTCCTAATTTAACCTTTAAAAATGGATTTTATAAAGATGGTATTTTTATGTAGTCTTAACATGTTTTAACGTCTAAGCTCAAAATTAAACTAACTTATATCAGTTAGTTAATTTTTGGTAATCAGTGAAGAAAAATCTTTAATTGATAGATGCCGTTTAATTCCACTTAACCAAGAGAGGATTAGGAATGTTCCATAGTCAGTGACTCACAGGCCATCAATTGCTGCAAACAATCACTTCATATGCAAACATTCCCATAAAACCACTGTTCCAACCCACCAAAGCCAATCATATCTACAATTCTAAAAGATCTTACACCTAATTATCTCATTAATTTTCTTTCTTCCATGGAAAATGCATCTCCAATAACAGCACAAGGAAGGGTTAATAAGACACTCTATAATGTTCCCAACCAGACACTTTCTATGACAAGCCATTTGACATTTTCACAGCAACCATTGCTAAAGAAAAGCAAAACTTCTACGATATACAAATGACACCTAATTTTCTATGATTCGGTGGGCGAAAAAATGCAGTACAACTATTTCTAGCAGTAAGTTACCAAATCTCTATTTTTCTCCAGGCAAAAGTTGAAGATATTGATCATTTGGGACCTCGATGCTGGAATTCTTGACCAATGCTACCATTACCTAAAACAAACACTGGTTTGCCTCTTCCTGCAAAGTTTGTAAGAGAACTCCACAATTGCTAATTCATGTTTCAATTGAGCTTGCCTGGTTTTTTGGTTGGAGGCAATGGATCGCCATTTTCTCCACAAGGGGAACGATCGAGGACATCCGAGGAAACAGGACAATGTCCATTGGATTGAGTAGATGCCGGGCTCTCCTTCAAGGCAGTAATGTTTGATTCCGTTGTTGTAATCGTCTCTTCTGTAAGCTCTCGCTGTTGTACGATTTCCATGCGCCTCAATGATGGCACATCTCCTTTACAGTACCTATGCCACATTTTACGATATGTGGACTCCAAACCAAGGATGAAATTTGGCCCATCACAAACGGGAGACTTGGACATAAGATTCCGAAGACTCATTCTTAAATTAGAAAGTGCAGTTACATCAGATGCTAGCTGCAATGCCAACTTTACATATTCTTCCTCATTTTTTGCAACAAGGTGTCCTAGACCTGGTTAGAAACATGCAAAAGGTCAATTATTAATTTATGGCGTCAGATTGCAATTATTCAGATTAGGATTAACGATAAAGACTTGAGAAAGCAACAAGATGTTCTGAATCTATCTACATAATTGCAATTTAATAGTTATGGTCCCTCAATTTTTAGCACTAATTACAATGTTTAGAAGAGATTCCAACTTCTACTTAAGTCCAAAACAATGGGACTGGGGAGAATATCAATTGTCTCTTTCTGTTTTGCGCCTTTTTCCTACCCATCTTTGGAGCATTATCTTCAGCCTTTTCCTTCTACCATCACCTACTGAGCGCCCAACCAGTAATAAAAAAATTTCAAGTCAGAGGTTCAGCGGGAAAAAGAAGGATCTATGGATATACAGTTTTTATGCGGTAATTTGGCAAACCTGATTGGAAGGGAATAGAAGGATCTCTAAAATACAGGGGAGAAGACTGACCAAGGAACTTATGCCTAAAGTTTTCTGTAATTACCCTTTAACATCCACATGAAAAGTAATAACTCTTTAGCCTTATGCCTAGGGTTTTTTTTTTTTTTTTTGTTATCCTATTATGGGCTCATTTTGTAACAATCTGGATATTTCATTCCTCGAATTTTCTTATCTAAAAAAATCCATGTGAAAAGTGGTGGGTTTCTTGTAACTCCTCCAACTCCTTTTTAGTCATTTCATTCATAAAAATGAGTTAGTCTCGTATATAAAATTCATGTCAACTTAGGGTATCCTTTGAAGAGTAAACACCGGGAAGCAAACAATTACTTCTATGAACCTTTTTAGAGTGGGGCTGAATACAGTAGATAGAATTTGAAGGAAAGAACCCCTTTTGTTGACATTCCTGCGTAACAAGGATACTGAAGATTTTACTTTTCTTCCCAATATTCTACGAGGTTATAGAGTATACATAAAAGAATTTTGGCTGGTGTTTCCAAAGAAGAGATGTTTCTATTTGGAACTACTTCTTAATTGGGCGCCCCTTAATCCTAGGATTGGAACAATCTAGGTGCTGCAGTGTGTGCCACATTTTAGGAAAGTGGGAGAGAGATCTAAAAATTTTGTAAGATAAAGCTAAAGAATGGAAGGGTTTTCAGGATTCGATTCATTTTGTCTACTTCTTACTACTCTCTATTTTGTAACTATAACTTAATTTTACAAAGAGCAACAAGCGTGTTCCACTGCATTTACGATTTTCTGTCTGTTCAATTTGGCAGTTGTTAGATCTCGCAAACAAAAACGAAAGGGCGCAAATTTAAATAACAGAGCAACAAAAAATAAAAAGTAGAAAATAAAACACCTACTCACCAACTTTGCTGAGAAGACTAACACCAACATTGTGAGCATGAACAGATCCAGCCATTGTTACACATGGAACTCCCATATACAACGATTCACACGTAGTTGTGGTACCAGCATATGGAAAGGTATCCAAACTGCACAAAATACAAATATGAACTTTTAAAGAACTCATAAAAGACAAGGGAAGAACTGTATCGTTAAATCTGAGATCCTAGATTATAAAAAAATCCTCCTCCTCTATCTTGTCAATCCTTCTTACAGAAACAGGCGTCAAAGAGTGCATATTCGTTTAGCCCAACAGTTTCTAAATGTGAGTACTGACTGATGTATTTGAAAAGAAATCACCCGCTTTAATTGAGCAAGAAGAGAGGTACAAATGTTTAAGCAATGCATTAAAGGAACAGAGTTTGCACGAAGATTGCTATTCCATGCAGCCATCCTCATAAAGTTCAGTCTTTGGAAAAAGGATTTCAGATACTTGTCTTTAATGAGTTAATTGAAAGCCCATTTAACTCCTCGGAGAGAGAGAGAGAAAAGTCTAGCAGCAGTAAATGTACAATTATTTCATTGGTTGAACGAAATATCCAAAAGATTACTAGTTCCTTCTGATTATGCTTTTTAACACCTAAATTTTTATGTTTAATTTTTATTTTTAATATCATCTCATCTCATCAAATGAATCAGCAAAAATATAAATGAAATCAAAAGAATCTAATCTACATTTCCCCAACGTGTCCAATATTAAGATTTTTTTATAAAAAATTAATGTAGTGTCATAATCATGTTGTATCACGTCCTATTTCATGCTTCATACTCAACTCAACAATATAACTTAACCATAAAGGGAAAAACAATCAAATCACGTTAGATCATCTCAAATCTTACCTTATATCCATTAAGGAGTAGGCCTGCATATGGTCATGGTTCAGAAGAATAAGAGGAAGAAGATCAACCCGTTGCGATTCTAAACCAAGCTGCTCCAAGGTTGAAAGAAATCTTTGCCTCACACTATCACAACAGAAAGGCTTACACTTCACCACAAGTCTAGAATTTGGTATGGCGCATAGAATCCTTGCCCAAACTTCTAGAACTTTAGGCGTTATCTAATGAGGCAATGGCCAAAATCATTAGAACACAAATTAACAACTGTTCAGAAATTGTATTCAAAGAAATGATCAAAGGGAGGGTTTCGCGCTTGTATGCACAATTACCGTTTTCTTTACCTTTGCAAGATTATTGAAGCTACCAAATGTGATGAAGCCATTAGAAAGGGCTGGAGCACTGGACACAGAACCAGCCTCAGGGGAAGGTGTATAGCAAAGGAAGCATTCTGGCAACCTAACTAACTCCTCAACATGCCTGTGATAAATAAGGGCACGATAACACATATAATTGATGCCAAACAACATGATAACACACAAAATTGATGTCAAACAACATGATAAAACACATAATTGATGTCAAACAACGTGATAGCACACATAATTGATGTAAAACAAAACAACTCCACAAGTTTTGTCCTTAAATTAGTAGATGCAAGAGACCTACTTCTGTTTTGTATTGGGAGGATCTGTCAGTGCATCTGTAATCCGGTAATCAATAGTGGGCAAGCCAGTAGTGTTTGGGTAGCCAATCCAGGTTACCTAAATGAAACCCAGCACCGTGCATCAAAAGTTAACAAAACATTAGAACATATGAACAACTGGAAACTGGAAAATTTTAAGACTAGGTAAGAAATATGCAATAATAAAAGCAGAGACCTGAGGTATAACATCCATCCATGATTTTTTTTTTTTCTTTTGGAAAAAGAAACCAATTTAGGTTTTATGGGCGGGAAGTCTCTCTTCCCCCGCCCTTTACCATTAGGTTGCCATGAGGTTCTTTAATACATTCCTAGGTTTCATATCAAAAAACAAAAAACAGAAAAAGCAAATGGTAGTGTCATTTAATTTCTTGCCAAAAGGGAGCCAAAAGTGAACAAATAAAATAAAATAAAAAAGGGTAGTCAGTTCAAAGACTAAAAAGATTTTTCCAAGCTTCCCACAACTCTTCTAGCATCATATAAAACCAATTATAGGAACGCTGGTTCACAAGATTTCAAGCATCTCCATAGCCGCCCAAATCATTATAACCAAAAGAGAACCTTGAAGACATATTAGTTTAGGCCTGGTGCCTTTCTCCACTAAAATAAAACCTAAATAGTTTTCTTTAAGCTTCATACAAGCCTCCAGCAGACCAACTTGGATCCCAATCTTTATGCATGAACACTGGTCAATCATTCAATAATAAATGTGAGCACTAGGTTGTTCCAGGACAGTATAAAATATGAACATGACAACAAGACAAGGACAAATGTCAAAAGCATCTGTAAAGGAAACTCGATAACCTCAGTGCACGCACCATCTGTTAGACAATGGAAGACACTGGGGCACAATGCCAATGACCAAATTACATTCAACAATATATAGACAACAATTTTAAACAGCAGGACACCAGAATGTAACTGGTAGCTGTTCCAAACCCAACATTAATGCAAGCAAATGATGAAATTGTCCACCAACGAAAGATTAATGAACAAGAAATATATCTTTCAGCATACCTGCACAGGAGCAGGTCTACATGCCATCATTCCCAACTTGTTATTAGCTGTGTGGCCAGTAAGCTCCACCAAGATATCAACTTTGTCTTCCCTGACCATGCTTGCAACCTTTTTTTCATCAATTCCATATATATCCCTCCAAACCCCACCTTGTTTTAAGACTTTGTCCCGAAACCTAATAGTTTTTGCATCTGCCTGTAAAATTAGATGAAGCAATCGATATTGTAACTGGAGCAGTGAAAATAACAGGTAATGGACCGTTCTCTTGTACAAACTTCCAGAAAACAAGAATGGAAAAATAGGTAACATTAATGATACTCGGCAGAGTTATTACCAATATGTAGATTGTAGAATTAACGTGATCATAAGAGACAGATCTAGGAGGCTGTTAGGTACCTAGATTAGTATAGGGTTAGGGGTATAAGGGTAATTAGATATTTAGGAAGTTACTAGTAGTTATTGTGTAAGTGTGGTTAAATCTTGTTATAAATGGAGGGAGGGTAAGTGAGAAGGGGAGGTTATTTTCAGTGGAGTGATCTAGGGCTTGGGTGAGAGTACTCAAGAGGGAGGTTCCAAGTGCCTTATACTTGAGTTTATCTTGTATTTTCTTATAGTTCATTATAATAAATTAAAATCTTGTTGAGGCTTATTAAATTTCAAGTCAAGTTAATGAGAACTTTGAATGTACAAACATTAGAGGTTGGCAATCATGACTATGTTTACAAGAGAAGAAATTGAAAGAATTTGTGAGCTAGTAAGCTTCGTAATATTTCTGATTCAGCTTGATAGTAGTTGGAATGTAAAGAAAAACTACTTTTAGTACCAGCTGTTATAATCTTTTGCAAATTGCCAAAGTATTCTTCTCATCAACTACTGAATGAGTACAGGGCTAATCTATAGAGGTAAAAGAAACCACAAAGCTTATAACAATTAAACAGAAAAGCAAATAACTTCCAAAAATACAAAACTGATCAGTTAACTCTATTAGCACTAGTAACCTAGTAAGAGGAAATGTTTTCATAAAAGAACATATATGATGCAAAGTGACAAGAAATGTATATATATACATAGAATCAAGCATTATAAAAAGGACTCACAACATTAACTACCTTCACAACAGCTGAATAGACAACAACTTTGTAGTTTGCATAATCATGATGAACTAAAGGGGCTTCAACGAAATACGACACTGAATGAGTAAAATAATCGGGAGACACATAGCCAATAACAAGTGGACGCTCTGGATCTTTAGGGTTATCCCATGATGTATACTGTGGATACAGCCTCATAAATCGCCTGCCCCAATCCCTATATAATTACCAACAAGCTTAGCCAACAATCGAACCTCAAGTTAACATCAAAGCTAAAGAAAACATATGACATCAACATGTTAGTGACAATTCTTCTTTTGTATTCCTTCGTCACCTTTTGTTCTATCATTTTTTGTATTCCTTCGTCTCTAAATCAAGGTATTTTTGTAATTATTAACAGATAGAATTCTTCTTTTGTATTCATGTCACCGTAATTGAAATCAATGATAAGTGATTCCAAATAAAAAATCTTTTTAAAAAAATGATAACTTTCTTTTTAATAAGAACAAACCACCTTCAACGATGGTATGATATTGTCTACTTTGGGAATAAGCTCTCGTGAGCTTACATTTGGATTCAGTCAAACAAGCTTTGATTTGTTTTATAGGAACATTAAGAAGATTACGAAATAGAAAAAAAATAAAAGAAAATAAAAGCAAAACAGTTTATAAACCAAGTTATGCATGCACGCAAGATTGGTTAATGTAGGGGTTAGGGTAAAGGAACCATATGAAACCTGTGAGCCTCATAAAGTTTATCTTCATGCCCTTCATCAGTGTAGTTCATAGCAAGCAATCGGTTCTGTGAGAACAAGAAATGAACAGGTAAGAGATCGTTGTTTAAGGAAGTAGTACAGAATTAGAAATCAGAACAAAATTTTATTCAAGGACTAATGATCATAATTCAATATGTCCTTTGCAATAAATGGAAATATAAAATAAGTGGACTCCAAACACCTAATCAATGCAGCAGTCTTCCAACCCAGTTTTGCTTGAGGAGTATAAATTAGCCCTTTTAGAATGAGAAGCAAACTCTTCCCCAGACTTTGCAAAACCTTCGTAAACAGTGCCCTTTTAATGGGTATGAATAGGCGTAAATGCATACCAACGTTTCCTGATGACAGTATTACCTTACCTTTTGCCAAATAGATAATTTTTTGAAACTCCAATTTCGGGCTCTTGGGTGAGAAAGAGGCAAACTCTTCCCCAGACTTTGCAAAACCTTCTTAAATGCCCTTTTAATGGGTATGAATAAGTGTAAATGCCTACCAACGTTTCCTGATGACAGTATTACCTTACCTTTTGCCAAATAGATAACTTTTTTGAAACTCCAATTTCGGGCTCTTGGGTTTATTCCCAATGAAAATCTGTTTCTTCTAAAAAATTAGTCAAGTATAGCATTTGACATAATGCTGTGAACAAGGAACCACATTCACTCTTCTTACCACATCAACTTATGATTGGATTCTTGTATATTTCACAGCCTCAAATTGGAGTAACCATCAAAAAAATTTGTAATTACTCAACATTCCTCATTAACTTAGATTAGAAGTCTTTTTTTTTTTTTTGTAAGTTTGTATGGAAGGAACTTCTGGTCCCGTTAGTCTGTTCTCCATGATCTTTTGGAATGAAAGATTCTCTATTTCTTATGAAAGAAAAAATAACAAAAAAGACGCAAACACTTTCCCAGATCTAGGTTGGGAGATAATTGTGATGGAAAAGGGGAGACATGCAGTGGAAGTAATGAGATGAATATAGCAAGAACTGCATGAAAAACACCACAAGACTCCGAACACCAAACTTTTCCATCTATGTAGAGTCGTAAACTGTAACCTAAACACAAGAAAAACTTTGAAAGATGTACAAGGCCCAAGCCAACCCTACAAGGCTTTTTAAAAGAAGGACATAAGACTCGCTAGATACCCAATTGGCACATCAAAATGAATAAAGAACTACCTGGCCAGCATTCCGGGAGTCGGGGTCAATTTTAAGGCAACGCTCATATGCATCAACTGCCATTTCAATATTCCCAGCATCCCTATGCAAAACACCTGTACCCAAGTAATCAAATGGTCATTTTTCTGTATAGATCTATATATATATATATATATATATATATACACATTGTGGGGGGAGGGGGTTTACATACAAGATATAATGGAGCATGCATACCACAAAGAGAGAGAAAGTCCTCTACTATTCTTGTTCATAAATAATTTAACTTGAAAATGTTTTAGAGAATAAAGAAAGTGTTAGACCTCCAATTATACTACAGTATAGTGGGAGAGGAAAGAAAGAGAGCGCATGTGTAATGGGGAGTGTGTGTGCTAATACTGGGGCCCACAGTTAGTTAGGAGGGAATGGGAGGTTTAAATAGTGGGGAAGTCATTTTAAGAAGGGGGGGAAATCATTCGGAGAAGCCTTTGTCTACATCCTTGAGAGAGAGGAGAGGCAGAAGAAGAGTGATCATTTCTTTCTTGTATTCTTGCATATCTGTTAAAGAATTGACATATTGTCAATTCATTCTTGTATTTCCTTTCATTTTACCAATTGAATAAGATTACTCCAAGTTGGTGTTCTATCAGAAAAATATGAATAGAATTAGACTCCGAGAAACAGTACAGAGCAGAGAAAAAAAGTGAATAGATTATGTTTTATCTCAGGATTAGTGCAGCTTTAGAAAAGAAATAAATAATCTTAATTCTTAAACAAACAAACAAATAAACTAGATAATCTAAATCTACACTATAAATCAATGGCCACAAGAAGAAAAATTATCTAGCTGTGTTTTCTTTTTCTTTATTATAATTCAATTAGTACAACCTTTGCATTATTTCGATGAAAGTTTTACTTCTTGTTCAAAAATTCAACTACTACAACCATTTCCTTAACATTTTATACTATTTTTTCCAGTTTCATCCAAGATTTGCCTTGATTTGCTTGAACCAAATAAATATCATTTTCCTAGACGAATTAATTAAAAAAGTTCAATCTAAAAAATAAACAATAAAATGCGATAGGCAGCAAAAGAAGTGTTGAGGCAGCTAAAAATTCGGCTAGAACACATTTCTTCCTCAATCACATTACGTATAATAAGAAATGTTATACAAAAATAAGAGCTTTATTAAATCGTTGAGCATTATTTAGATTTTCAAGCTTGGCATACTTTCCAGTAACTATTTGGAAAAGAAAAACGGCCAATGCTATATAAAATATACAATTTATAAACATGTGCATGGTGAATTACAAACCTTAATTAATGATAATAAAAAAATCACAATCCACATAAAGCAAATTACAAGGCCTAATCAAAATAAATGAGGATGGTAAGTTTCGGCACATTAACTTCACAGAGCTGCACATTTTGCATGTGTGCATTCAAAGATTAAATTGTACATAACAGAGAAAAAGTTCAGAAGGGACCTAAGTTATTGTAAGCTTCTGCATAAGTTGGATTGGCAAGGATAGCTTTTTCAATCATGCTTGCTGCAGCATCCATTTTCCCCTGATTATAATTGCAAATTTGTGAATTTAGCATCCTAAGTAAAAGTTCAATTGAAATGCTACTATCAGTCAAGACTCAAGAGTTAGAAAAAGCACCTGGACCGTGTAGACAACACCAAGATTGTTCAATGACTGAGAAAAGTTGGGCTTTATTGATAATGCAAGCTGAAAAGAAAAACATAGAAATGATAGAAAATCCACAATGTCAACATTATAAAAATTCGCATAGGAGAAGGAAAAATTCAAGAGGATAACTAGGAAAAGAAGTAACCATACCTGATAACATTCTACAGCTTTGTCCAGGTTGTCCTGATCCTTATATATAACCCCTAAATTATTACATGCCTCCGCACAATGAGGGTTGAAATGGAAAGCTAGCTCATAGAAGACAATAGCCTGCAGAGCCAAAGAGATTAAAAGTTCACAAAATTTTCAATTAACTAAATAATTAAAGAACAGGGGAGTGAGTGGAAGAGAGAGAGATAATGGTTGGAAAGAGCATGCATATCTGCATTCAAAAGAAACACTAGTCAGGGAAACAAAAGGATCTTATCCTCCACAAGAACTAACCGTATCAAACTTAAGCATTTCACCATATGCAACCCCAAGATTGTACATAGCATCAGCATAATGCCAATTGTAATACAGAGCTCTCTTATAATATGCTACACCCTGGTTTATATCTCCTTCCAGTTTAACCTGAAAACAAAATTAAATTCATAATATGAAACTCTCAACAAAATCTCAGGGGAAATTTTAAAATATAAATTACATTTTAAAAATAAATAAAATTGGTAGCTATAGAGCCTGTTCTAACTACTAATATAGAGAAAGAAGAGGGAAAAGAACATACAGAAATTAATTGAATTTCCTTCGTACTAGCAAATTTAAGTTAGATGATAATTTTAATAGGACAAAAAAAAACTTGTTGTCCGGCAGAACCTACTCAAGTTCATCAACTTTGGCTGCAATTTTTATTTTATTTTTAGATTGGCAGCCAAACCACAAGCCGTTGGATTACATCATGATAATATCATGCCTCTCACTCTCTTTTTTTGGATAAGAAACAAATTTCATTAATGTGTGAATTTTACATAAGGGACAGAATCTCAAGCCAAAGGAGTTACAGACTTGCAGTAAACTTCTCAAATCGAACAAAAGTGCAGAGTAGCTACAAGAATAGAAAGGATAAGAACATTTACTCCATAATAAAGCAATGAAGACAACCTTTGTTCCTAAATCTGTCAAGGCAATTGCCATATTGTTCTTTGCAATCTCAAAATTTGGTGAAACGGCTAGGCACCTGATACCCAAGAGCAACGAATCAGAAAGATGTACAATCAGCATTAAACAAACACAAATACCTGAGATCTTAGAAAAAATTAAACGAATAAATAACAGAGGGAAATCAAGGGCAGCATCAGACAACTGAAAGGGTAAGACTACCTCTCATAACAGGCAATAGCTGACTCTAAGTCTCCTCGGTTTTTATATATTACGCCCATGTTGCAATATGCTTCAGCATACATGGGTCTCTCAAATGCAGCCTTCTCATAGCAATTAAGGGCTGTGTCATATTGCATCATCTCAGAATAGACAACCCCAAGATTATAATATGCAGGCTGCAGTTGCATAGGAAGTAAAAGTATAAGAACACAACTTTATCCAGGGTACAATTTAAAAGGTAGATGCCCAGAAGTAAGAATAGGTTCAGGTCTAAGATTACAGCATAGTGTGGATCTATCTTGAGGGCTTCATAGTACTTCTGAATTCCATCTTGACTGTTACCACTAAGCTTTAAGCTGGTCCCAAGATCAGTCAAAACAACTGCTAGGCATTCAGCAGCTGGTCTGTAAGAAGGGTCTACTCTCAAAGCCTTTTGATACGACTGTCCAAAACAAGTTAATCAAGAATTCACAATAAAGTTAACCTATGATTTTAACCGATCACCTTTGTCATGCTAGTGATGCCACAAAGAATAGCGCAAGAAATCATAATGATTTTGTGAAGTGAAAAACAATTCAAAAAGTAATAATTCAAAAAATAAGAAAGATTCTGTACTCAAGAAAGTAAGACCTTAGTCAGCAAAGATCCCTCACGGGAGATTTTGTGGATGCCTCTGATTGTACTTCAAGTAGCCTTTATGTGGATGATTAGAATAGATGTTTATCTCAAAAAGATAGAAACCTTTCTATGGGATCTTAGTCTTTGTTCAACTTCCATTAGTACGATGATTCGACTTCAAAGGCATGAGCCTCATTTCCATCTTTATCCTTCTTGGTATATTATGCATTCTTGGCCTTTGCAGGTTCTTTTTCTACCTTAGGTTAATTTATGGAATTGCTTCTCTTCCATGCTATGTATTGGTGTAAATATAAACACATTTTTTAATAAGTCTTTCTTTGTCGATTTCAAATAAGAGAGCTTTCTTTTTCTTCTTTTTTTGTTATCCTCGTAGGAAATTAATTCCTAGGTATGCGGCCACCATGGATTGAACCATTAACCACTTAGTTATTTATTGAGACTATGCCTCATTTTTACCATTAGACTAACACACAATGGTTAATAGAAAAGTTGGTTGTAATTCAACTTTCAGTGTTAGGAGTTCTTACTTCATTTCATTTACTAATAAGAGGCAAAAGATGAGGAATGAAGCCAAATAAATTCAAAGAACGAAGCAATCGATATGGAAGATTTTCTAATAGGCTAAAATCAATTAGACCACCTCCAGGAAAATTTCAAATCTCTACCAGTCACTTTTCCAGGCTAATTATAAAACATTGAGAGAAGTCGAAGGAAATGAAGTGGCCAAAGGTTGCAATGAATCGATGTGCAATAAAGCACCATATAACAGTACCAAACCAATAAATAAACATGACAACATGCAAGTAGCCTTCTCTATCTCTAAACGAACACTCCAATAAGCCATTCAGGCTCCAGATCTGCCCATGAAAAATCAATTACTTCAAAAGCATTTCCAAAGTACATATATAAGAATGCGGTATTTTTCTGAATATAAAGTCAGGAATGAAGGAATTGATACTTAAAGATTAGCAAGTAATAATGGACTTAAGGGAAATAGGTTTCAAATGAACTACACTTTATAGCTCTAACATGGGGTGTTAAGTTATGTATCTTAAATATATTAAGTTTCAAAGCATACCTCAGCAGCCTCCACGAGACGACCTTCCTCCTTGTATAGAATACCACAATGTGTGAAGGCGCAAGCATTTTGTGGATCCAACCTGATGGCTTCTGCAAAACTTTCAAACGCAGGCTTGATCATGTTCTGCATTTGAAGGCATATTCCTTTGCCAATATGAGCTTCCAAGTTATCACCATCTTTCTCTAATACTTTCTCGTATAGGACAAGAGCATCTGAAAATTTGTTTCTTGACCGAAGAATATTGGCAAAGAAGAGACCATCCTTTCCTTCAACCTTCTTCTCAGCTGAATCAATACTCACAAGAGATGAACTCGATTGGGAGGAAGACTGTGATCCTTGCAAGAAACCATTTTCTCTCACAGGGACTATCTCCTTTCCACTGCTGTCGTCTTTTTCAGTCCTCTCCATTTATGCCAAACAGAAAACTCAGATTACAATATCAACAATCACCATTGGTAACAAACTCCATCGTTGAAGCCTCCAAAACTAACTTAGCAAACAGACCCTATTGTGGCTCTAAGATAGAACCCACTCCACCAAATCAGAAGCTTCTTCACCCTAACCTATCACAGAAAGCACACCCCAAAACCCTATTATTTGATTGCAATCATAAAAACAACAATATCCTACATAACCCCAATACCCAGAAACAAAATTCACTACACAGAGGAATAAAACCCCCGAAAACCTTAAACCCAAATAACTAATCAAACGAAGAGCAAAGCAACGTAGAAAATTTAAAACAAAGAAATGGGTCGATCAATAATACGTAACCAATACAAAAGAGTCAAAAAAAGTTAGAACTTACACGAAATGTTCAATCCTCCACCAGCGAGTTCAATATCATGAAACCCAGTTAAACATTGACAGCAAATAACAAGAACTGACAAACTAATCCACTAATAGCGGAAGCTGCTTAAAATCCCCCTCCTCTTCGTCAAGCCCACTAATAGAATCAACAAAATGGAGAAGTGGGTATGGAGAAGAGGAAGGAAAAAGGTAACCCCAGTAACAGGAAGAGAGAGAGAGAGAGAGAGAGAGAGCTGGGTTTGTAATGAAAATGGCTAAGAAAAGGAGCAAGGCCGAGAAGTAGCGAGGTCCTGCTCCTGCTGCTCTGCTGCTCTGCTACTCTCTCTCTCTCCGAAAAGGCAAATGATGATTCGATATTGCCCCCAAAAATCCGTCGGTTAATTGAAAAATTTTAGAATCTTCTTCTTAATTCTTAATAACATCCAAACCAACAGATTAGAGAAATTAGGGAATTGGATATGATATGGCTTGTGGTTGTGTTCTTTCTTTCTTTCTTTCTTTCTCCTCCTCCTTCCCCGATAATTTTGCAATTCACGCTAATCTCCATTTCCTTTATCTACGTTTTGTAAATTCACGACCATTTTGCTCTCTCTCTCTCTCTTTCCTAATTTAGTTTTAATATTATTTCGTTTTCCACAATGTAACAAATTCATATCCTTTCTTTTAATAAATGTTAGGTTAAGTTATGTTTTATGCCTTTTTATACTTTAATCTCGTATTTGTTTTATAATTCCTATTGTTGTTCTTAGTCTTTTTCAAATTTTCTTTTAGTATATTTATATTATGAAGTCACATGTCACTTGCCAAATAGAAGAGGTATGATAATTTTGCATATAACTATAACACAAATTTTTTTTATTTATTCAATTACGACGAATCATATTTTTTATTTTCATGCTACATGAAGAAGTGAGATTTTCTAAATACTGTCTATACAAATTCAATAAAAGAATCGATGAAGTAAAACTCAACAATAATTGGCTTATAAGAAAAACGCATTTGCAAATCATTTATAAATATGAGAAGATTGATTTCATGGTGTGATATTTTATAACAATGATATACAGTTTTAATGTTTTTTTTTATCGACTTTCATACAGTTAATTTGACTAAAATTTATGTTTCTTTTATCCATCGTTGCATTTCAAACTCTTATTGTGTATCTATATATTGAGAAATACCCTTTGATGATTGTACTTATATTTGTGACTACATAAAATGGAAATGTACTGGCTAACATACAAGGAGATGAAAGTAAATTTTCCTTTTTGGGTCCTTTAGGGCTAAGAACAATTGTTGAATTTCAAATGTTGCTTAATAAATATGGTGGCTTGGTGTATTGTGACCTATAAGAATAAGGACAACTACATTTTCATACCCATCCACTTCTTTCCTTTTCCCACACATCATTTATTTTTTTCAGATTTAGGTTCTAAAGTTGCTATTTAAACACATGTTTGAGAGCATAAAAAATAAAGAAGGTAAAAGAAAAACTTTATTTTCATTGGTTTGTGTAGTGAGGTGGGGAAGGCATGCTAACGATAAGTGTTGTAATGAAGAGAGTTTATTTGTTTTGCTCAAGCTGCAAGTACCAAAGTGAATACGTCAACAAAGTACAATCATTGAATTTGTCATTCTGGTAACACTGCAACTTTATACTACTTGAATTTGACAAAACTCTTAGATACGTGCTCTCTAACTTAAGATTGAAATAAAAAAAGAATAAAGTTCTTCTATTAGAAGTGAAGTTGCTAATTATTACAACTCTTAATGATGCAAAAAAAAAAAAGGAATAGTTGTTAAATTTAACTTAATGGTATGTCAATTGACGACAATCAAAGACTAACTCATTCAAGTGGAAAACATTTATGAATTGAATATTTGCATATGTTAAATTTGTACAGAAACATAATATAATTTGATGGTTTCATTCCAACTCAACATTTTTCTAACGCACCAATTTAATATACATAATTAAATATATTATTTTACATTTCAATGTTTAGAATGTCACATTTTCTTTTCACCGCGTCGTAAATATCTAACGAAACAATATATCCAATAAAACTTTTTAAACAATTTTGCAACTATGAAATGTATAGTTTTTTCAAAATAAATAGATAATTAAGAGTGGTTGATTAGTGGTAGGAAAACAAAATATACGAAATAACATTTAAAAAAACTCATATTTGCCCAGAAGAGCTCAAACTCAACTAACATTTGTTTCTTTTAAATGATTTCGAAAGCTACAAACTAACAAGAGATTTATCTTAGCTATTGTTCATTTATTTTTTACCACGAGCCCCTTAAAAATCATAATTGTGTGTTTTTTTTTTTAAATACATTTCTAAATATAACATAGTATACAAATATTTATAAAATATAGCAAAATTTCACATCATAAACACTAATAGGCTTTCTTAAGTGTCCGTTATTATCTATTTGTATTAATGTTGTTAAATATCAAATCAAAGTTTGAGAACTAAAAATAGAGTAGTTTTGAATAAACTCTATATATGATTTAGAGTAGAAATCTATTTGATCCTTTCTAAATATTGTGCAATTTTTTGAGTTTAGATCAAATTTAGTTGTTTCAAAGTATAAATATTGAATCCTATGAAAGTGTGTACTATTTAAGTACGAGTAGAAACGAAGAATCAAACCTCAAATTTTTAATGGAAAAGATCTTGTCGATTATTGTTGACTCTTAATTCAAAACTTATAGCTAAATAAATAATATTTTGAAATTTATCGATAAAATGAAAACGTAGAGACCAATTGGGACAAAAATTATATAGGACTATAATAACAAGTAAATATTATTTAAAAGTCTCTAATTAGTTATAGTAAACACTATTTCTAAATTCACAATTTGCTTGTTTGCTACCGTTTTTATTAATTGACATTCATCATTTTATTTTTATTTATTTTTTATAGTATTTACTATTTTTTTTTATCAAACTAAAAGAATCTAGCCCTTTAAAACAAACTATTATAATCGGTCATTCATCCCATCTAAAACTAGAAAGTCACTTTTCACTTATAAACTACAAAAACCTGTATTTTAAAGAGGTAATCAAGTCAAAAGCGTGCCACATTCTATTAATAAGCCTTCAAATATACCAAAAGTATCCCAGAGAAAGGGAAGAAAAATTATACGGCCACAGCTTAAATCTTGCCTTCTTCGTCGCGATTGAGGGCAAGAATCATCACGCATCACTGCGCCAGGAACTTCAAGCTTGTTACAATGACGATGACATTGGAAGGTACAATTTCCTAATTCCCCTCATAATTTCACTCCACTCAATTTTTTTTATGGGTCCAATGTGCTTGTCGATTTTGGGGATGAGCGCTTTAGATTTTCTTTGTAAACATGTGGCTTAGCTTAGTTTTATACCAGGTTTTCGAATGATGGATTTTCCGTTCACTAACAATTCAGTTGTTCCCAGCTATTACTAAATGGGGGATTTGAGGGAATAATAGTTTTAGTTTATTGGGAAATTGTTCGGGAATTTATCTTTTATCTCCTTTTTGCATGTATGAAAACATCGATTTGCTCGAATTTGAATGGAGTTGTGGACATGAGCGAAATCGTGTCTATACAAGAAAGGCTGGTCTCGGGGAAATTTTCGATGATCCCAATTTTTTTGTTGAATTTCCATTGGTGTTCTTAGTTTTTGTTAAGACGGGGGAGAAGTGGCATCTGTTTCGTTTGCGTACTTTATTCCTACATAGATAGTTACAAGATATATGGAGCAGGAAAATGAAAACCCCCTTCATGTAGGGTATAGGATTGAGAATGAATCCAACAGCCTGAATTGAGTTCATCTCTGAGGGCAAAGCGTGAGTCTGCCTGTGAGAATAGATAAACTTATATATAATAAGCTGCAAAATTAGATCAATTTGGTTCAATTGTTGCTCAATTTGGCTTTTAAATTTTTCTTTCGTTTAATGTTAACTAATGTTCTTGATCTTCGTTGGGTGGTGCTTCTTGCTGTTTGGTGAACATGGATGGATCTCATATTTGCAGTGTGAGTCAAATTTATCAACACTTTTTACTTTGTAACCTAGTTCTGTATTCTGGTGTTTATAACTTTATGGAAAGAAATCTAAAAAATACTCCCTGGCCATGCAGGTTAGCTGGGCTTGCGTTTATGTTTTCATCTAGCATCTTGCTACAGATTCTGGTATGTTTTATTGTGCACTTGTGTATCTTGCTGAATTATAGTACTCTTTTTTGTGTTTGACATAATTAGGGCACAGATAGGTTTTTTTTCACATGTTTTTTCTTTTAAAAAAATTATAATTAGTTTATGAATTGTATATGGAGTGATTTTATCTAATTTTAGATTTAACTACTAACAAGAAGCTGAAAGGCATAGAATATCGATCCTTGAATAGAAATTCATTCAAGGCTTTCCATTTTTAGGACAAATTGAATTTTTTTGAAGAAATTCAATTTGCAGAAAGAAATATGTGGTTAATTGTATTTAATCCAAAAAATACATCAGTTTTGTGATTCAATGCACGTTTTATGATCTTGTTTCTGGTCTTCCTAAAGAGGTTAGGTTGAACAACATATATTTATGTCATCTACCTATCAATTACCTTTATACGTATGATTGGATTTGAAAAGCAAGAAAAAGGATAGCCACTCAGATGACAAGTGATGATACATTACTCTTTGATCTCTTACCAAACCTTGTGACATGTTGCTTTGACGCCAAAGGTTGATTCAGGATAAGAAACACATAAAGATCCAGAATATGTTTGTAGGATAGCAACCTGTAGGACTAATTTGTAAGGGATCGGGGATTGGAATTGTAAGAGTCACCTTAGTGATTCCAGGCCTTATACTTTAGGTTATAGATGCATAGCACAATTCAAAGAAGTTGTTGGAGGATCTTGTAGTTTCATTCAATCATTCAGAACAGAATTATACACCTACTCAAATCCATAGTAAATTTCAGGGACTTTAGGCATAACTGAGAGACCTTTTATATTTGAAGAAACCAACAACCATATTAAAGGTTCAATAATTGACCTTGCAAACTGAGCACCAATCCTTTCTGATAGGCACCAGACGCTAATTAAAAACTTTTCTTGGGAGGATCCCAGTAAAGAGCTTCCATCATCCTAAGCATGCATGATATCAATGCTTGAACTTTAGAAGACATTTGACCCATTCTTAATAAACCTGTTATTGCTGCCATTGCCACGGTTCTCTATTAGGATGGATTCTTTTTAATACTCTTGGTGTAACTGTTAAAATTTTGAACAGACTTCTATGGAAAGAAGTTTTATGAAGGAGAGAAGTTGCGAACCGTATATGATTTATTTTTCATCTGTTTTTGTTATCATCATGGCAGGCTTGTGCACTATACAACAATTGGTGGCCTTTGTTATCAGGTGAGCATCAAGTTTGTTATTTTTACTCATAGATAACTTTTAATGAGTACCAATCACGATTTCTCTGCAGCTTTGATGTATGTGCTTGTTCCAATGCCTTGTTTATTTTTTGGAGGTGGGTCCACACAGTTTCTGATTAGCCGAGATGGTGGAGGGTAAGTACTTAAGTATATACATTGAAATATGTTTTGTTTAATTAAATTAAGTAACCTTACGGATGTTTTTCTTTATTATACACCATCCATGTGATCCAGATATGCTTGTGTTGTGGTTTTTGAGAAATATGTTATTCTCGTTACAAATATATCAATAGTATTCATTATACCTTTTGGCATCGTCACTTGTGTCCAATATGCACATTATTGAGTAAAATATCTCTTTGTTATCATGGAAATTATTGAATTGCTTTAGTGTAAGAGTAATTGTTGAACATTTACCTCATCTACCAAATTCTCCAAAAGAGATGTTGTCACTTTAACTGGATTTTCCCATTGTCATTGTCTCATTTTTCTGTCTACTCAGATTTATATTGTAAATATGTCTTAATGATTTGTGCACAAAAAACCAAGCTAAAACTTTCTAGCTGAACTTTTTGAGGTATTTTTGGATAAAACATTTTCTGAGTATTCATTTCAAAGTGCCTCAGAAAATTTTCAGAAGCACTTTTGTCCATACAATCAAACATCCTGCATACACTCACATCTATTACTTGTATACAGTTCATTTAGAAGTTCGGATCATTGTGCTTACAAATGTGTGGAAAGATTGAGAATGTAACAATACCAAGCCTTACTTTCTTATCCTAATTTCTTACATTTGTTTTCGCACATGTACTTGTCCCTGCGACTTCTAGATGGATAGGTGCTGCTAAGTTCTTGACGGGTGCCTCAACTGTCGGCAGTTTGGCAATTCCTATTATCCTGAGGCATGCTCATATGATCGACACAGGAGCCATGTTCATAGAATTCGTTTCCTTCTTCATATTTGTTTGCACCGTGTTGTGCTTCCACCGTGTTAGCCTTGAAGATGATTGGTGATAATTCCAGATGAATATAGAGAAGCAGATTTGAGTGCTGATGATTACAAAACCTTCCTTTGTTAAATTTTAATCCTCGTCTTTTGAACACACTCGATACGAGACATTGTATAACAAGACGATACTTGTGCAGGAGGAAAGAAACCGAGTTCGAAGTTTTCTCATATGTAAATCAATCTGATGTATGATAATAGTTATTTATTTTTTCCGGGTTATTTGTAAAAGTAGGATAGTTTTGAATTTAAATTGAAAAAAAGATGTGTTTTTAAAACAATTTAGGTAAAAGAAGTTATTTTTTTTTTGTTGGATTCTTTTTCTATTTAATTGTTTTAAACATCACTTCACCTATTTTTATTCTCTTATTCTCTCTTTATTATTATAGTTTTTAATTTTTATGATTTATTAATCATTGTATACTTGATGATTTAAAAAACATACTTTTTTGTAATATGTTTGATAATTTCTTCTTCTATTTTATTATTATGTTTTTCTTCTCTAGATTAATAACAGTAATTATAATGATTTGATAATTTTGTGAATAATTTAAGTTCTAGGAAATGATTTTTTTAAAAAAATTATGTAATTAATCTATATGTTTTCCTTTCTTTTGTTATTTTAGATGGATCAAGTTCATACTGCAAATCTTAAATCGGTACCGTTTTAAAAAACATTAATCTAAATACATAAAATTTAAATTTAATTAAAACATTAAAAGAATTAACCAATCATATTTATAAATAAAACATTAAAAGAACTGACAATGTTAATAATATATATTTTTTTATTCTTGTGTATTTGGACCAATCTTTTTAAAAACGGTGTCGATTTAAGAATGCTATTATGAACTCGATACATCCAAAATAGGAAAAGAAAGAAAAACATATAGATTAATTATATAATTTTTTTAAAAATTTATTATCTTAATCTTAAATTATTAGCAAAATTATCAAATCATTACGAAGATTGTTATGAAATAGACGGAGGAGAAAAACATATTAATAAAATAAAACAACAAATTACCAAACATATTACAAAAATCTGGAGGTGCATCATAAAAAGAATAGAAATAATAAATTATTACAACAATCATTAAGTTAAAAATCATTAAAAAAATAATTAAGTATATAATCATTAATATATAATTAAGTAAAAAGACATTTTTAAAAACAACAAAATAAATTAAAATATTTACAAGCTATAATTTTTTTTTTGGATTCTATCACTATAATATATCAATGATTATCATGGATAGAATTTGCTATAAGTTGTAAATATTTTGTAAAATCTACTATTTTAAAAAATCTCCTTGGTAAATATGAATTTTTGAAAAATAAAATAAAAATTACAAAAAGAAAAAACAACCCATTGTATCTAAATTATTTTAAAACCACCAATTTTCTCTGATTTAAATTCAAAACTACCATACTTTTCCAAATAACTTTTTCGTTTCCTTCTTTCCCTGTTATGTCCATCGAAATTTGTTTTAAGTGAAAAGCTTAGTTGCTACTAATTTTAAGAGTATATTTTGTGGTTTGAACTTTCAAAACATCTATTTATTTTGATTCCTATACATATTTATTTGTGTTTGAAGTTTCAATAAATAACTATTTTACGGTTCTTGTTTCTAGTTTGTGTGTTAATATATGATGATGATGATCAATATTTTAACTGAACGAGTTAAAAGGAGAGAAAAAATAACATAGTTCCAATGCTTTAGTTTTTTTAGTGTAATTATTAGATAAGAAAATTCTCACATAAAATCATCGTGGGTACATTTCTTCTCATTCTTCTTTATTCTTATAATTGTTAGGGTAGGTTTCGATTGCCTTTGATTTTTTTTTTTTTAATAATACATTTTCTAAAAAAACATTTTTTGTAAAATGAGTTTAAAATCTAAACACTTACATGTTTAGTTTGACCTATTTATAAACGTTTATAAAAAATGTGTTTGGTTTGTCCTATACTAATATGTTTTATATGTAGGTTAAATTACCATAAAAAGCTATTAAACATTATGAATTAATTTCATAACGAAATACACACATTTTAAATCTTTTTTTAAAAAATCTTTTTTAAAATAATCGCACGCTATTTTGAAATTATTAATTTTTTAAATACTTGAAACTAAATATTAATTTCGTTATTGTTATTATTATTTTGGACAATTCAATTTTAAAAGCACAGATATCTTGAAATGTAAATACATAACTATATAAAAAAAATTAATTGATTTCTAACAACAAAATATAAATAAAATAAAAAACGTTCTTAATTCATTTTCATTTCACGAATCGAACAATCATGTTCTTTATTGACGTTCTCATGATTTATTTCACAAATGTTGCGAAGTAGATTTGGTTAAAAGATAAACATTTGCAAATTTATGTATTTAAATGTATATGAACGTACATTGAAAAAATATTCAAAATATTTTTAAAAAAAAAACAACTAACTGAAAAATAGATAGTAAAAAGAATAGAAAAGAGAGAGAGAAAAAAAATACATATTTGGTAGAAATTTTTCATTAAACACAAAATAAACATTTGTTCTAAAATATGGTTGAATGTATTTTCTCTAAAATGATTTATTGTATAATCTCATTTTTCCAAAATTTATTTTAGACAAATGTCAAACACCTCAATTTATCTTAAAATGAATTATTTTAAAAATTAAACACTTGAAAAATCAATTCAAAACACCATTAAAATTTCCTCTACACAGCTCAAATATTTAAATCCTTCAATCTACAATATAGAACCACTAACATTTTCCAACAAGACCTTCATAGAAACTTGACGAACCTAAAGTTTTTACTTGAAATTTGGTTTATAAGTCAATTATTTGTTAAATTCCAATTTTCATATATTAGAAAGCAAATAATCAAACGATAAAAGAAAAAAGAAAGAAAGAAAGAAAGAAGTATGAACGAAAAGTGGAGAGAGCAATAATTGAGTTAAAAAGAAGGAAAAGAAAAGAGTCAATGCAAAAAATAGAGTTTTCCTAATTTCATTTGCCATTTTTACGTCTATTACACACCACACGACCAAATTGACTTCGACTTAAAGAGTGAAGAAACTATTTTCCTTTTTTCTTATTCTCAATTTCTAATATGTTAATTGCCCATTCTTTAATATTGTGTTGAGAAAAAACAATCTTTTATTTGTCCTCGATTTGGAGGAATATGTGTGCTTTGGTAAGTTATTGAATTTTGAAGTTGTACTTTTTTTAGTCATCGAGTCTTTAATTAAGAATATGTATACATTTGATGTTTGTTCGAAGAGTTCAAAAATTAGTTTTTAGTCTACGAATTTTCAAGAATAGAGGTAAGAGATCATTGTTTTAAGGCAATTGTTTTAAATAGCATAACTGTTAAAATTGTTTACAAATATAATAAAACATCACGGTTCATCTGTGATAAGTAACGATATACAATGATAACATTTATTAGTGTGATCTATCACATGACGAACAATCTAATTTTGTTGTATTTGTAAATAATTTTAATTCATTTTGCTTAAATATCTCATTTTAAAATTAATTGTGTATGATATTTAAGGGGGCTTGCAAAAATAGAATTTTTTTTCCTTATATAATAATAGGGCTCATGTCACTACATTTTCTAAATTGCAAAGTAGCAAATTTAAAAGTCGATAACCCTCTGATAGTCGTTTGATATCACTAATTTTGTCATATTCGCAATATGCAAAAAATAGGTGTCATGTTCTTTTCTAAATGTTTTTGTCATATGATATAATTTCTCATATTTAAAAATAGGCATAAATGTATTTTAAAATTAATTTTAGGGAGAATAAATAATTTTTAAAGATTAAAGGTCAAATTATAATAATAATAAAAAGTAGACCCAAATCATGCTATGATAGACAAAGTGTTTATTCTAAATCAAATAATAAGCCAAAACTTAGAGAAAGAGAAAAAAAAAAAAGGTCTAAGATATAAGAAGAGACTTTATCTTGGGACCAATTAGATCAAATCACTATTCTCTTTTAAAATTAGAAAAACATCCTATCTTCATAGATCCTAAGTTTAAAAAATATAAAAATAAAAAACTCCAAATCATTCTTCATATAATTAATTATATCACTGTAACTAAAAAAAATAGTACTAGATCTTCTCCTTTTTTTTTATATCTTTCTAGTTATCTTTATCGATGAAAGTTAGCGTGATAATAAAGATGTTGTCCAATAAACGTTTCCATATTGAATGTTGAAGATATGAATCTAGCTACCATGTATTAATAATAATAAAAAGATCATAATATAAAACTCCCAAAAACTCTCCAAGAATAATATTAATTACTCTCCAGTACGAATGTTAACATGTCAATGTCAACTATGGATGCACACTTCAACTGAATGATTCATTAATAACTTATTTAAGTAATATACTTGGTTGCATTCTTTGTGCATTCCTTTCATGTTCTATATTTTTTTTTGTCTAATAATGTTCTTCTAAACATAACTTACTTTTATAACTTCAATAAAAAAAAAAGTTGAGAATTCAAATCGTCACAAGTCGTGTGATTTAATTTACACATAAACTCTCCATAATATAAATATAATTTCAGCTATCTTATAAACTCCGTAAAAATTCATTCTAGTAAAGAGAAAAGTATGTATCTATAATTTTTTTTTCTTTCTTTCAATAGAGAAATAAAAAAATTTGAGACATCTTGATTAATAACACGTTCATATGTGATTTAGTTGAGTTATACTGACTTTAACTTATATCTATATATATGTTTTAGTCAAGATGTTTTTTTAAACTAGGGCGTTTTTCATTTTTTTTATATAATATATAGAGCCTAACCTCAAGGTTGATAGGATAAGTTATAAATTGATCAACTACACTCACATTTTAGAATTATAAAACATTTTAGTAGATAAATATATTAATTTCATCCATATATATATAATAGGTTTGTGGTATTAAGGATAGAAAACACACAATTCTAAATTGAAAATGTATTTGCTTCGGCAGCTACTTTATGTTATTTTTAATATGCTTATATAAAACCATACCACAATACCATTTTCCAATGGTCATTTTTTTCAGAACAAATTCAACTGCTCCCAATCCCACATCGGCTCATAAGCAGCCTCCATAGGCACTACAATCATCACCTCATTATTAATACTAGTATCTGTAGTCGTAGTTCGGGAAGACTTGTCAACTCGATCCCTCAAAGAAGAGTTATCTGGTGAGCTTATTGTTGCTGTTAGCGGAGTGATCGCTGAGGTCGGATTAGGCTCATTGGAGAAGTTAGGCGGCTCAATCGTTGCTGCTTGAGTGCTTACAACGAACTGAACCATTCTCGGTTCACAAGGTGGTGGTCGTCGATCAAATGATCGTAAAGTTTTGGATTTTTTGTAGATTCTACACAAACTGAACTTTTGTCTCAACTGACATACAATAAATTAAACATTTTATTATAAAAATAAATATGAACGTATACCTAATTTATTGTAAATAATAAAAATATTTATAAGAAAAAGATAAACTCTAGTGTCTATGATTGATATAAATCTAAGAAATTGATATGTTTTTGATGGATTTAGGAAATGAGGTGAGAAAGAGGTGGTGGACAGTGGGGGGGAAGGGGGAGGGGAGAAAGGAAATTTAACAAAGTGTATAGAGAGTAGCCGACACGTACATATTCTGAGCCCTTTGGATTCCAATCAAATGACACCAAATTTTAAAGAGAACACACCGCTCCCTTACCTTTCACCTAACCATTAACCAAATTACATCTCTCTCTCTCTATCTAGAGTTCTAATGGCCAATACTTTAATGCTGGATCGATGCACTAATGATAAGAATCATAGGAAAAAAAAACAAATAGAAAATGAAAGAAAGAAGAAACTCAAGAAAATTTTAAAAAGGAAAAAACTACAAAATGAAAAAAAAAAAGTTTAAAAAATACACTTGAACTTTAAAAATAGTTTAAGAAAATATCTTTGTTGTCTGTATATATACACAAAATTAAAAAAACGACGAATGACGTACTTACTCGGATGATAGGAGTGGGACAAGAAGAAGAAGGATTAGGATCAGAAGCTGAGTGATGTTCGGATTGATTATCGTTGATGAAACGATGATGAGCAATGGCTTTATATTCATTCATCTTCCATTCAGTTTTGGTTCCATGGGGAGCTCTTCCATTGTAGAAAACCATTGTTCTTTTAACTCCAATGCTTTTATTGTTTGAGCAGTAAACATGGCTTGGAGAACCTGTTGCTTTCCAATATCCAGTGCTTGTTAATCTCTTTGGTCTTCCTCCCCTTGCTTCACTCTCTTGCCTTGGTATGAAATAAAACCATTGCTCTTCATCTATCCGACACACTTCCCCAGCATACTCTACAATTAAATAAAACCACTCGTTATCCTTACACTTCATCATTTAATCTCGTTAATTAATTTAAACAATATGGTATTAAAGTAGAAGTCGTTTAAATTAATTAAGAAACTCTCGATTTTCATCATCTCCTGTTAAAATTTCATAGTTGTTAATGATATACAACCACATTTTACAATATTTTTTTTCTGGTTCTTTGCAAATGATTAAGTTTCTGTTTTAAAAAATTATGTTGGTTTTTAATTATCTACACCATTATCTCTAGCATATAAAGCAGTTAGTACCAAAAAAAAAAAAAAAAAAAAATATAGAGTTGAAGTAGATATTGTAAGCTTATTTTAAATATATATATATATTTGATTAACAAAAAATGTTATAAAAATTTCTGAGTTTCTCTAAATCTAATAAATTTAAACTTTTAGGTTTTGAGCAATCAAAAAGCTCACCAAACCCTAATTTTATACGAAACAACAACGACTACTCTAGTTTAACTATACGACCATACATTTACTATGTATCGTTAATCACAACCCTAACGAATATATAAATTTTCCAGTGCATTTTTTTCTATATCATGCATACACTAGAAACCCTTCATTATTACTTGCAAATTCCATACAATATAATATATATTCTAAATTTCTTTCTTTGTGTTAACCATTTTAATTATCTAAAAGAAACATACAACGTCTTCCCAAATATAACAATCACATGAACAAATACGAAATTTAACAAGATTGACAAAAGAAAAAGGGATATTAACATAAAATATTATAAGATGAGATGAGATGGAGAAAAATAAAAATAAATACGTGGAAGATCCCAAGGATTGAAGTCATAAATATTCAAAATAGGTATGATTTGATCCATCGCTTGTTTCAAATCATCACTTCCATCGTCTTCAAGCTTGTGTTGCAAATAGAATGAAATCAATTCTTCTTCAGTTGGGTAAAACCTAAATCCAGGAATCAAATAATTCTCCATCTCTCTCTTTCTCTCTCTCTTCTCACTCACTCCTTTTTCTCTTATAATGTAATAATAATGCACTTCTAAAACGTAACTTTAACCAATTATATATGGAGGTGAATTAAAGAGATGTGGAATGGATAAGGAAAGAAAGAATATTATTCTATAGAGCAAATTACCTAAAGAAATGTGAGGAGGAAATTAAAAAATTAGGGTTTAGGTATTTCTTTGAAGTTTCCAACCTTTTTTAATATGAGCCAAAATATTCTTGTTTTTTTCTTATTCAAATATCAAACTAAAATTAACAAGGTCTAATGAACAAGTAGGGATGTGTTGTCTAAAATAATGTATTTCTATCCTATCGTTTTGTTATTGGATAAATATGTGTATGGGAAGTCCATTTAATTAAGATTTTTTAAGATTCGCTCGATATATTTTATAGTGATCCGTTTAATTAATAATTTGATTTTAAGTCTCTACACCCGGACTAAAAAATTTAACTAAGGTACAAAATTAGTAAACAAAATGGAAGCTACATAGTTTTCTCATATTATTATTTATCTAAATAAAAAAGGAGAGAAAAAGGTTTAAATTTTGTACAGTAAATTGAGTTGAACTATCGACATATGATTCAGCATATGAGCAACAAGGGGAGAATTCATCTCATAATTTAACATTATTCCTCCCCTACTTTACACTGACAACTCTTCATAATTCTTTACTTTTTTCCTTTGTCACAATTATTACTACTTAGGTCGAGATAAATATACACAAATGTGGTGTATTTTCTTTGATGTACGAGTGTGGTCTACACCATAAATATGAAACATTACGATCTAATGGTAGAGACATATACTTGAGCGGCAATTGCATGAGGCATATTTTTTCATTTACAAATATTCAAGTTTAAGTGATATACTTATATTTTGTGTATGAGTTTGATGTAGACCATAGATTTGAAAGACCACGAGCATAGTCTAAATTGATAGAAATGTATTTGAACAATTAGTCTCGTCCTTCTGTCACACCTCGTTGGAATTATTTAGGTCTATCTCATGTTTGGGTGTTGCATAGAATAACCATATAGATATGAAACATATATGTTTAAATGCATAACCACGTTTTTTTTTCTTCCAAACTTCTCAAATTTCATAAATTTGTAGCCTATTTAAAAATATTAATTATAATCTTTTGTTACTTTTTTTTCCCTTTACGTACTCAAATAAATGTATGAAATTTCACATGCATATCACTACTAATATAAAAAGTGCAGATAATATAGCAAATACGCTTAGGATGAGTAAATAAATATACATGTCAATATATATGCACATACACATATATATACATATACATATATATGTACATGTATATATACTTTAGGGAGAGAGAGAATTAATACAAAAAAATAGGAGTTCTCCAATGCATGTGTGCTTCGGCATAAATCACAAAATGCATCAGGAGGTTATGAATATTTTAAAATTATAAAAGTGATATTTTCTTTAATTTTCAAAATAAATAGATAAATAAATGAGCATTTTAAAAATAACAAAATAAATTAAAATATTGACAAACTATACCAAAAATTTTTGGATTCTATTACTGATAGTCTTCTATCATTATAGCATATCAATGACTATAGTGATAGAACTTGCTATACGTGGTAAATATTTTGTAAAATCTACTCTTTTTAAAAATTCTTTCTTAATTAATAATATTTTGTTGACAGGTTTACAAAGGGTGCAACAAAAAAATTAAAGTTGTCCTCGTCATTATCCAAACACCACTAAGAAGTGAAATTACAAAATACAATTTTACAAATAGTTTCTGTTTTTTGGCTTTTTCAATTCTAAAAACATGTACATAAAATTAGGTCGAAATGAGGTTTATTTCCAAAATAAATAAACTAACTTTCTCTTATTTTTTTGGAAAAATTGTCATAATATACACTGAACTCAAACACATAATATTCATCATGCACAAGGAAAATAAAATAAGATAAAGGCACATAAAATTTGTCATAAATTTTTATGGGTTTTCTTTTATAATATATATTGATAATTGATCATAAATAAAAATAAAAATATATAATTCTTTTGAACTATTGTTAATTAGAAAAAGAACAAAAGTTACAACAAGAAATTATCTAAATATATTTTCACAAAAATCAAATTTGATTAGTCACCTAAAAATTCATATAAAGAGCTTTCTATGTGGTATCAAAGTCGACAAAAAGCTTCTTACAAATAAAAATAAACTTCACCCGTAAGTTGCACTCTATGGAGAAAAAAACTATTTAAACTTTATAGAAAAAAAAAACCAAATTCGTGTAAATATTGTATACTTTGCTACTTTTTACAATTTCTCTAAAATCTTTACGTGATATTATTGGTATAAAATTATAAATAAATATAAATGAACTTTGTGAATAGAACAATTTTTCTTTTTTCTTTTTGTAAATTTGAATTAATTTTAGAAAAATTGTCAAAAATAGCAAATTTGATAAAATATTTACAAACATATAACAAAACTTCTGATTCTATCACTAATAAACATTGATAGACACTGATATGTTTCTATGAGTGACATTGATAGAATTCTATCTGTTTCTATCAATAATAGGATCCAAAATTTTACTATAAGTTATAAATATTTTAATTTATTTTGCTATTTTTAAAAATGTCTCTTAATTTTATTAATAAATGAGCATTTTCAAATATAATAAAATAAATCAAAATATTTACAAAATATATATATGTATATAAGCACGACGACTATGTCTTTCACTTCATGGGCGAATTTATTAAAGGACCAGGAAACTCGTGCCTTCCCTCACATTCTTGATTTTTGTATTTAATTTTAATTTAAAATTGTTAGATTACAATATATATTAAATAATACTTTATTATTATTAAATTCTACCTTTGACATAGTTGTGTCCGTTTCAAAACCCTAAAATTTTGGGTTTGAATATTGTCTATTAGATCTACTTCACTTTTCCATCTTCAGTTAATTAAAATCATACGTAGTTAATTTGAAAAAGGAAATCAAACTTAAGCATATAGTTGAATTAATATATACCTTTGAATTCTCTACATATTTTTAACTTAAAAAACTCTAATTATAAATATGAATTATATATTTTGCGAAAGAGAAATTTATTTCTACTTTTGACCTTGACTCAACTTTTTATTAGAAAGGAATTTAGTTCTCAAA
The DNA here is from genome assembly GCA_025688845.1 of Cucumis hystrix. NCBI lineage: Eukaryota > Viridiplantae > Streptophyta > Magnoliopsida > Cucurbitales > Cucurbitaceae > Cucumis > Cucumis hystrix. The sequence continues at coordinate 16,854,460 of CM046890.1, read as the reverse complement.
ATTAAATATTATTAAATAAAATGTTAACTAAAATTTTAGTTTTATCTTTATAAACTTGACCTATTCTTTCAAAATCTATTTATTAATAATAATAAAATAATAATTTTATTTACATATATTTTAATTTGAAGTAGAGAGAGTAATGTTGAAGTCTCAAATACTATATATAGATATTTCTAGTAAACCATTAAGTAAGAATTTACATTTTATAAAAACAAAGTTATATATGAGAAAAAATAAGTTAAAAGGCATTATTAAAACAATGAGTTTGCAGGAATAACATTTATTTTCGAAATAAGTATCACATATTTGTACGATCAATCCTTATAAGAATTGTGCATCTTTTGATGATCACTTCTGAATTATGGTATACAATAAAAAATCAATATTATTATTTACTGATTCTATAAACATGTGAAAATGTTTGCATCAGGACGAAAATTGAATGCATAGTGACAATGATGTATGAAAAATAAAAAGACAATGATGAGAAGTTACAAGTGAATGAAGATGGGATTCGATGGATTTTAAACTTTTATGTGACAAAGAAAGTTTCTAAGACATTTCCTCGACGGGGGCAACAAGGCAAAGAGGACTTTCCCACATATCAATTCAACGCCACTTCTTCGTCATTTACTGCAACCAATCAAATTTTGGTCACAAAAATCCTTAAACTTCATAAGAATATATATTTTGATGTAATAATTGTATTAATTTTAAAATATTTACTTTTCATAACAATATAAATTTTGCCTCCTTAATTATATCTTCACATTGTTTTTAACCACAAATCTTTTTGATTTTGTACACCGATAACAGTTGAAGTAAGTTTTTATTGACATTATATTTTGGCATTTGAAAGATGGTTATATGGAGAATCTTTAGAATTATATATATATATGTACACAATTATATCTACCATATGTTTGCGAATTAATGCATAAATGATTTTCAAATGTAATTGTAACGAAGTGGTTTAATAGAAGTTTAATTGGCTTAAATTGAAAGTTTCACACCATTTTAGTCCAATTAAATTTAGAAGGAGAACATAATTAAATTGATACATTTATTAAAATTTAGAGTTGTAATTAAATTGCTAAAACTTTTTTGACTTTAATTAATCAATACAACTTCCAAAGTTTAGCCACATAGATTGATATTTGTCATAAACTTATTTTTTTTATAGAAAAACTCCATTCGACGGCGTTGAAATATCTTAAATTTGTTACAATAATGAGAATTCAGGTCAATGCTTGATCTGAAACCTAATTTGTATTTTTTATGTGTTATTTACGAGTTTGGTTCTAAAATTTAGAAAGATATGTATATATACATAATTTTTTAATCTAAAGGCGCCCTCTCAATATGTATTTTCTATTTTTCTTTCTAATAATTAACTGCTATTTTTTTTTATGTAGATGGAGGAGTTGGATGCATCTTATTATTGAATTACGTAAATTTGTGTCAACCATCTCTTTATTATATTGTTTAAGTACTTGGGATATTAAAGAAAAGGTTCTAACTTCTCCCCGAAGTCTTTAAGAAATCATACAGATGTTGACTACTTTTATCTTATTGTGTGCTTTAATTTTTTCTTCTTAATTAGGTTTCATGCCAATGTTTGTTTATCATTTGCTTTTTATTTGTATTCACTGGCGAAAATATTATAAATTGAATAATATGTTCAAACATAAATAACTAAATCCAAACTTTTAGACCAAACTGAGCAAAAAGAAAAAAAGTTTAAACACTTTGAGATCAATTAAAATACATACTTAGCCTAATTATTTTAAAACTAATTTAAATCTCAAGTGATAAAATTTTATTGTACATTTTATTTTCTTAGTCGTTACTTATTATAGTTTCCTCCAAAAGATATTTTAACTTAATTATTTCAAAACCTTACATTTTTTAGTTGATAGAGGTTTAATTTAGATTTTGAAATTTTAATTTATAAAAAAGTAAGCCAGAAAACGAAAAAGTCAATAAATAGAAATGGGGTTAATTATAAGCTTAATACTAAAGAAAACCAACTATATGTAAATCAAAAGAGACCAATATTTTTTTGCTTTACGTTTAACAAGAGATAAAAATGAGTCAAAAGTATCGTAAGAATGCAAAATATATATGATCTCGAGTATTGATAGCATAACTCTCAATTAGCGATATATATATATATATATATAGTAACTTAACAGGACCAATAAACTATGGTCAAGTCAATGCCTCACATAAATATATATAGATATAGGAGAATGTATGATAGTTGTTCATAAATATATAAAGAGTTTATGATAATTAAAATAGGTATTTGACTTTTGGGAATAAACTTTCCTCTTCAATATGAATTCTATCCTTTTCCTTGAAGTAGAAGACTACTATCTCTAGAGCCAATTCAAATGGTTCCAATCCCACACAAGCTCATTATTATCAACTTCCATCTTCAACTGCCCATTATTGTCGTTGGTTGACGATTCTCCATGGTCATCTCCAGAGGAAGAAGACTCCGGCGAGCTCGGTCTCTCCGTCGTCATTAATGGCGGATTAGATAACTTCTGGTCATCGTCTACAAATTGATCACCCACATCGTTATGTTGAGACGTTGCTGCTCCTAGCTCAGTCGGAATTGGAGCCTCCACTTGCGGTGGTGGCGGTCTTCTATCGAATGCTCTCACTGTCTTTGATTTCTTGTAAATCCGACACAAGCTCAACTGCATGCCATGCATAGGCATCGAGGTTAATAACATGAAAGAACTTAATTCTTTTTATCCTATATACACTTTTATAATATGTACAATTCTTTACACTTTAATTCTGTGTTATGAGTTTTCTTGTATTAATTATATATATGAACATTGTCACACATGACATACCTAGTTCGTTTGTATATTATTTAAATATTACACCCTCAAAATTAGCTAGTTGCATCCAAATTAAACAACAATGCATGGACTAAAGACTACCCCAAATTTATCACACAAAGCTTATATACTAATATAAAACATTTAATTAGAAGTATATGAATTAAATACAGCACGTCTCTGGAAAGTTTCGAAAATTCTACTAAGAAGCTAAAAATAAACTATAGTACTCTAAAAAAGTAATAATATTGAAACGTATAAGAATTATTCGTAAATCCAAATCATAACGTACTTAATTAGACTCTATAGTCGGAGTCCAACAAAAAAGAGATAGATCGAGTGAATGAGAAAAATTGAAGTGTATATATGTATATATGTATATATGTATATATGTATTTAGGTAGGGTAGTTAGGATTAGAGAGATTAAGACCTTAGGAATTGTGGTAGAAGCTGGAAAAGGTTGTTCCCCAGGAACGAGTTTATATTCATTCATTTTCCATTGAGTTTTGGTTCCTTTGGGGGCTCTTCCATTGTAGAAAACCATAGACCTTTTAATACCAATGCTTCTGTGATTGTTTGAAGAGTAAACATATGTTGGTGAGCCAGTTGCTTTCCAATATCCACTGCTTGTCACTCTCTTTGGTCTTCCTCCTCTTGCTTCACTTTCTTGGCTTGGTATGAAGAAAAACCATTGCTCTTCATCTCTCTTGCACACCTCCCCAGCAAATTCTACCAACAAAAAAAAACACACACACACACATACAATATATCTACATGATCTCTAGCTAAAAACGAGCAATCTTGTTAATCAAAATCAGAGTTTTAGTCAATTGACTTTATGAAGTGATCATTAAAAATACTGTTTTTACACCCATATATATCACTTTACATGATTTACTAAAAATATACGTTAGATATATCTTTGAATTGATTGAGAGAGGAGTTCTTTAATTTGTTGATGTATTTCTACTTCTCTTGACCTTAAGATTAAAAATCATAAACGACATGATTAAATATGAAAAATTCAAAAACAAACAAGGAAAGAAAAATGTTTTTAAAGATCATTTTTCAAAAAATATATATACAGTGGAAGTGATTTTCACAGTTTCAAGATCACTTGGTATCCTAATTTCTAAAAAAACATTTTTTCATGCTTATACCTAATTGCAATATATAATTTTCATAAACACCCTAACAGATTACACAAAACAACTCATTAATTAAGTTTAATAACACAACTTCCCACCCAAGAAGAAAAAGATGAAGAGCAGAAGATATAGTAGGAGAGATCAGAGGGAAAAAAGGAAAAATTACGTGGAAGATCCCAAGGATTGAAGTGATATATATCCAAAATAGGTATGATTTGATCAACAACACCATTAAAATACTGTCTTCCACCTTCAAGCTTATGGTACAAATAAAATGAAACAAGCTCCTCTTCTGTTGGGTAAAATCTAAACCCAGGTGTCAAAGAATAATCTTCCATTATTTCTTCTTCTTCTTCTACTTCCTTCTTCTTCCTTCTTTTTTTTTAAAAATTTTGTTTTTCTTCATGTACTAACTAATTAGTAGAAAAGAAAGAAAAGAAAAGGGGTCTTTCAAGTAATAAATGCTTGAAACCCGGTGTGTGATTGCAAATTACGTACAAAGAAAAGAAGAAATAAATTATAAAAAAGAAAATTGGGGAAAATAAATTAAACAAGTCAACTTAAAGATGGAAAGTGTTAAGTGTCACAACGTATTAAATGGTTTCTATAAATATGTGTTGTTGTTTCGACTACAGTTGGGGAAACAATAATAAAATAATATGACAGAACCTTTTTGGAAATTTTAACCCCACATTCTACAACATAAATTTCTAAACAATTATTCCACAAACATTTTATAATACTAGTCTCGAATATGGATCATAAATATGAGAAATTTTAAGAGAAATTTACTTGAACTATTAATGTTTGATCCTTTTATTCTTTCATGGTAAATATATATGGAGCGAAGAGTTTTTTTTTTTTTTTTGGTTAATTGGGGTAGTTTAATTAAAAAAATTAAGTAAAAGAGTGAGATCGAAACAATTTAAGTGAATGAAATGAAAATTTTGTACTTATTAGAATGTGTCTATCATTCTACCATTCTCTCGAGTGCCTCTCTCGCACTTTATCTCTTTTTTTTTTGACGAAAATCAGGTGTCTCTCTTTCCATGTTCTATATATAAAACTAAATCTAAATCTAAAGTTTTCTTGATTTTTATCTAACAAAATTATATTGAGTGTTTGTTTAGATTAACCAAAATCTTTGAATTGTTGGTTTGAAATCCAACTTTATTCTTGAATTTTTGTTTTGCATAACATCATGTTGACTCAATTTCGATCTTTAATAATTTAAAAATAGTTATTTCATTATGATCAAAGACAGACAATATTTTAATGATATTTTAACACAATACTTACATTTGGACTCAATTTCGATCTCTAATAATTTAAAAATAGTTATTCTATTGTGATCAAATAGAGACAATAAAAACAAATATCATTAAAATACTTTAATAGAAGTGATTATTGTCATAGATGATCATCAATTGATCAAAGTTAATTTTTCAATCAAACAGTCATAAAGTCAATTTAGTATACTATATATTCACACTATTTATTTTAGCACTGACTATTCATACGAGATTTCAGAGAAATGTAATTCGTTGAATTGAACTTTGTATATTGATGAATATAGCAGATACAATCTCTAGTATTTACTCTTTCGATGCTTTCTCTCGAATATAAGTTAAAACTTAGAACTTCTTGATCTTCGGTCTTTAGGATGTTGTAGTTGCAAGTCAATTTAAACTTTCATAAGTTGTTCATCTCAAGGTTGATACGAACTTGCACGTTTTGAGAGCTTAAGTTTGAATCTTCAATTCTTCCTTCAACCAAAGACCCCTTAAATGAGTGACAAAGGTCTATTTATAAAGAAATTTCATGGGCTTTAGTTGGGCTTGGGCTTGGGTCCATTTGCTTGTTGTGCTTGGGCTTGGACTCGTTTGCTTTTAAAGTGAATTTTGATTTTAATAAAAATCATTTAGAATATGGCCAAAATTTTTTTTGAATGAAATTTGATTTTTTTTACCCATAAATTTAATGGAAGAATTGAGACTTAAAAATTGACCATACTCATTAAAATATGAATTTAAGTCAAAGTTTTGATTTTCTTTTAACTCCCTATTTTGATTTTTTTTTTTTTACTTAATTTGATTTGAATTTAGGATTTAGAGTATATATATATTTATCAAGAGAAAGCCTTAAAAAATGAGTTCAAGAGAAATTTGCTCAACGTAAACATTTTTTTTTTTTTATAAAAAAAATTGTAACCCATTTTCAACCACTTTAGAAGACTATCCTATTTTGAAGGGGGAGTTTGAGATTTGATTTCCATTGACACTACTATAAATATAACATTGCCCCAATTTTTAATCAAACAACACATTTTCATATTTCTAAAATGTCTCCCAAAATGTTTCTCTTTTCCATATTTCTAAAATGTCTCCCAAAATGTTTCTCTTTTCCATGCGTTCTCCCTCTCTCTTTTTATAATTCCTCAAATGGTGAGGGAGAACAACCTAGAAAAATAAGATTTCTTTTCTTTTTTTCTTTAACATCCTTCGGTGATAGTTGAGCGGCAACTTTATCATGGTGCCCAATTGCTTCGTCATGCTTCTTCAGCTTCCGCTTCTTGGATTTGTACATATAGACGAGATGGGTGCAGCACGTCAAAGTGCACGTCGAAGAAGATGATGGGTGCAACACGTCGAAGAAGATGGAGAAGATGAGGATGGGTCATCTCGGCTGCAACGAGAAGATGAGGATGGGTCATCTCGGCTGCAACGAAAAGATGAGGATGGATCATCTCGGCTGCAACGAAAAGATGAGGATGGATCATCTCGGCTGCAACGAAAAGATGAGGATGGATCATCTCGGCTGC